>JAYWMT010000415.1:0-318059 GCA_039090855.1 Macrothele yani
TTTGTGTCTAAGATTTTGAATCCCGAACAGAAGGCTATCCAGTAGTGGAACTCTGGCAAGATCTTCGACAGCAGCTGGTGAAATATCCAACGTTCCTGTCCAGGGTCATCACTGGGGAAGAGACTTGGATCTACAGTTACGACCCGGAGACCAAACAACCCTCGTCGCAGCAGTGGAAGAGCCCGGCATCTCGACGACCGAAGAAAGCCTTACAGGTCACCAGATCACCAGCCAAACGCATGCTCATCGTGTTTTTTGCGACGTTTCAAGTAAGACATTCGCTGCAAACGACCTGAAATGTGAAGCAGGGACTATTTCCTGCTCAATCACGACAATGCAGCAGCACACACACATAGTTAGAAACACGTCAGTTTTGCAGTCGCAACAGCATGACTTCCCTTCCTCCACTCGTCTTCGTCTCCGCATTTGGCCTTCAGTGATTTATTTCTGTTTCCGAAGACGAGGCTCAATCTCAAGTGTCGCCGATTTGAAAGCATGGACGAGATCCAGCGTGAATCGCAGACGGTACTTGACACGATTCCCGAACAAGACTTCCAGAGAGCGTTCCAACAGTGGCAAAAAAATGCTGGCAGCGGTGTATCGCTGAAATCATAGCCAGACTTAAGGTATGTAATTACTTTGTTGTATATCGGCCTAGTCTCGGAACGTTTTATCGGACCTCGTATTATTGGCTTTAAGGTATGGTAATGTTAACGAGCGCATCATATGTCGACGGATCGTAAAATCCGAAACAGTGTAAAAATTCGTTACAAATGCGCTCCGTCGTCCGGTTAACAAGGATATGTAAAAGATGAAAAGTTAGAAAGAATATCATGAACACTCAAGCACGGAAAACTGACCGTCGATCATGAGGTCATAGCGAAAGGTCCGAATATGACACTAGACTTTGGGGTTCAGCGACTGGTGATCGTGGGGAGGTAAAATCCATGTATGTCTTAGTGCTGCACCTATTGACCCAACTGCACCACAAAAAAAAATTCGTTTGCAGATATAAGTTTTCTTCTGTGCAGAGGCAGAGACTAGGGGGAAAGGGGCATTATAGTGTAGCCTCCGTAGAAATATTCGTTTCATACAATAATGGTATAGAAGAAAACAAAGTTGTATATAAGGGATCAAAACGTTACACCTGCCGTATCCTAATGTTTTTTGTGGTGAGGTCTTCTACCGGCTTTATCTATCATTTATTTCTTTTTTGCCGATGAGACTACTGCCTCTGACCATTTATTTTGCTGAAATGTTGCACATACACAAGGAAAGTGATCCGTACCAGGCACACAGTTTTCATTGAAAATGTTCTCTTTGGACGACAACGGACGTCTACATGCCTTCCCCAGCACATGCGCAATAAATCTACCAGTTGGACTACAAAGATTCTGTCCATTCTGCACACTTCACAGTGTTGCTCCCACACCATTGCCACATTTTCTGACAGCCATAGCATTTCCTGGAATATAAATCCTTTCAACAAACAAGATGGAGGTATTAAGCTTTCTTAGCAACCCTTCTTTACCTCCAAAAGACTCCCGAATCTTACCGTCATTGCATCCTCAATTCTGCAAAAGATGCTTTGCAGAAGTCTGCGCATGCAGAGAGTAGCAACTCACTGGCGTCTGGAGACCGACACAAAACAAACTCAGGAACATCCACTCCGTTATCTCATTGGCCAGGAGCCAAAACATGTAAGCCACCAATTGGCGTGCGTGGCATATGATGATGGAAACACGAGCAGACAGGCTGCAGAGCAATAGCCGCATTTTTGGCGGGTACAATTGTTACTGCGCATGCTTGTTTTGATTGATATTTACCGGGCTTCATTTTTTGATATTTGGCTTGGTCACCATGAATACTACGAACGGATTCAGCTGTTCAATTTGTGATGTTTCATTCGGTTTGAAAAATAGCTTAAACAAGCATGTTAAAAAAATATCATCCTGATGTTTCCATTATACCCTGAACCTATGTATTGCAAAGAGACTGAAATGCTACACTACTGTGATGTAACATTTGGAGAAAAACAAAGTCTGCAAAAAACATTTGTTTGAGAAAGTTCCATTCGGATAAACTTGCCGCTGACTCGGATGAAAATTCCTATGCAGGTAAGTATTCACTCGGTGTTAACGGCTTGATGAATGTATACTTTAGCGTCCTAAAATTCTCTCCTCGTCGGAAAAATTTAACTGTATGGCAAAAGTGCGACGTAAAAAAATTTTTTAAGCATACCCCGCAAAATAATGGGGAAAATGCAAAAGTTATGGTATTTTTTTAGAGAAAAGGAAATAATTGTTTGAAAATACAACGCACATAAAAATTGGAAAGGCAGGGATACAAAGTGACACCATATCTCCGAAGCTCTTTAATGCCACATTCGAAAATGTCTTTCAATTACTGAACTGGGAAAACAAAGGGATAAAGATTAATGGAGATTATCTAACCCACCTTCGTTTTGCTGATCACGTAGTCATTTTTTCAACTGCCCGATCAGGGCTGCATAGCATGATCCAGGAACTTGATGACAAGAGTAAAGAAGTGGGATTAAAAATGAAATTTCAGAAGACTTAAGTGATGTTCAATGCTTTTACAAGAAATTAATTTATCGATTGATGGAGAAAAGTTGGAGATAACAGACACGTACGTTTATCTTGGACAGCAGATATCCAGTAGAGGGTCACATTGATGAAGAAATTAATCGTCGTACAAAACTTGGCTGGAGAGCTTTTTGGGAGAAACAGCATAATTTTCAAGAGCAATATGCCATTATGTCTTAAAATAAAAAGTGTTTGATCAATGCATCCTTCTAGTGCTTACGTATGGTGCAGAGACGTGGACCTTAACTAAAAGAGACATACAAAGGCTGCAGACAACTCAAAGACGCATGGAAAGGTGCATGCTTGGTGTAACCAGGAGAGATAAGAAGAGGAACTCGTGGATCCGAAAAATGACAAGAGTGGAAGACATCATGATCAGAGTTAAATCTCTGAAATGGCAATGGGCTGGACATACTGCCAGAAGGACAGACAATCGATGGACAGCCGAAATTTTAGGTTGAATTCTAAGGGACAGGAAAAGACCCAGAAGAAGACCGCATGGAAGATGGGTAAATGAAATTCGAAAGTATGCGGGAGTGACAAGAAGGACACTGGCACAAGATAGACCGTTGTGGAGGAAACTTGGGGAGACCTTTGTCCAGCAGTGGATTGATAATGGTTGACAATGATGATGATGATATGTGCATAGGAGGCCTTCACCAATGAAACAAACCCATGACCACCACCCTTAAGAAATTTCTTGCTACGCTACTGTACAGGGGTAGTAGATTTCTTCAACTAATTCATTTGTACTTGTGCTGTTATTCCGTACATCGTAGCCACATTTTTCATACTTAAACGGATAATTTTGAAAATGAAGGAGTTCCTTCAAATCAAAAATCGTAGTATGGCAGGGAGTCCAACAGCTTGTTGTTGTACTGGGCCGGATAATGAATGAAATGTTAAGCCCCGACGTAATCCGAAATGAAGTATAAGGAGTCACGACTTTGGAAAGAGCAACTGACGCTGTTGAAAAAGTTATTAACACCACTTACAATGCTGGGTAAAGTGGATCTCGTATTCCTGCAAACCACTTCGATGACTTCGTACTGCTCAACCGCTTCCTGCTGTATTCTTCCGCCCGTAACTTGCCCTTCTCAAAGAAACTGCCATTTACCGGACTATACCCTGACGCCATTGCCGCTCTGTCGTCCTAGGCCTACCGCATGTATTCTTCCAAACCATTCTACTCCCAGGTAAATACTTCGGTAAAATTATTTGCTGGTCTTTACAAATATTATATGTGTGCACTTTCCCCATTATTTCGCATGTTAAAAAATTGTAAGTCGCACTTTTCCCACGAATTAATTTAGGACGCTAAAGTACAAAACTTTAATATACAAGTGAACGACATCCATTTGCAAAATGTCCCAAAAGTCAAAGTGGACCACAGTATCGGAGGGAAAGAAAACCGGAGCACACAAAGAAACTGCCCAAACCCAAACAGTTCTTTTTACGCTGAGCCTGTTAAGCTCAACTGACGTTTCTGCTGAAAAGTTTGGTGATTTGTTTAGCTCATCAAATGTTCAAAGTTTAAAAGCTGTTTTATTCCCTTGATGAATACAAAACAAATTAGTAAGACATTACTTGTTACATAAAGCTGAATAAATTGGACATAGTGTTTATTGAGGTGTACAAATTAGCAGACCTAATGTTAATCTTTACATCAACAACTACAACTGCCGAAAGACGTTTCTCTGTATTCAAAAGGATCAAGAAATATCTTAGAGCTTCACAAGGACATGTGCATTAGAGCAACTTGGCTGATTTGCAATAGAGAAGAACATTATCTTTAAATATGAAGAAGTACTCGGAAGAAACGTTTTTGTGAAAACGTAACACTCCCGTTCACACAAAAGAAAAGTAGAATGGAGTTTATGTACAAATAAAGTATTCAGAAGAATAATGGAGTTCATGTTCAAATAAGTGTTCAAATCCTAATCCTCATAATTATTTCGTATCATGTTATCAATAGCATGTACCTAAAATTTAGAAAAAAAGTTACTTCTATTACTTAACAATTAAAAATTAAACACACAAGATGTTTTAATAAAAATAATTTTTTCAATCAAGTTTTTAGGCCACTAGATATTGATGTAAATGAAAACGTGAGCTTAACTCATCCAGCGGCACACTTGCTTGTTGAGAAAATTTTAAAGTTGCATGAGAAACATTTCGCACTGCAAACGCTCTTCAACAAAGAAATAATTTTTCAAATCGTGCTCTTAGAACCAGAGATATCGAGCAAAATAAGATATACTTCTACGCTACATGGCATTATGAGCTATTTGGAGCAGGTGGTATTATCAAAGGTTTTCAGATGTGAGCTGTATTCGGCTAAAAAAAAAAAAACTCATTTTTTTTCCTGCACTTACATCATAAGCCCAAATAAACACTTACAAGCCCTGATTGTCAAACAATTCTTTACCAAAAATAGGAAATGTTGCGCAGAGTTATTCCCCATCAGGCGATGCATCAATTGTAGAAGAAAATTTCAAATAGGTCTTTTAGTAGCAGAGATATCGGGGAAAACGCAATTTACCTATAAACACCGTAGGGAAAATATGTGGATTGCTTGAAAAAGACACTGTACCTACATTTGTTTTCGGGATAAATTATATAAAAATGAAGATGATTTTTTTTCAATCAGGCTTCAAAAAGCAAATGTATGAAATAAAATGTATTTTGAAACCAATATCATTTGCTTCTACGCCATCTAGCGGTGAAGTTGTGAATAAAAGAATCGGAATGCAGGGTCATCGTTCCCACATTTCACGCTTCCCAATGCGAATATTTTTTTCTGTTTAATCGGAATGAAAACTGCGCAGATGTGGTGCCAGTAGACTGACGGGCAAAATGGTAACACAAGTACGATCCTTTTTTATAAAAGACGTGTTAAAAGGACTTGTTTTAGTACCTATCCCATCCGGTTCCCTTTTTAGTAATAAATACCAATATCAGTAATTGTATTTGGAAACGTGTTTCTTTCTTTTAAAATGAAAGCAATTTTATTAATATTTACTCTGTGTATGTGTTGTTCATACTATTGATATAACTGACGTATGATTGCAGTTACTGCATACATGTCCGCAATCTTTCTTCAGGTGATTTTTACAAGGGCTTCTTCCATAGACCACGCTTCATAGTTCTTCTCTTTGTCATCTGTGTAATTCTAACGTTGCTAATCTTCTCCCGGATTCTGAGCCTTTTGCTGAAACATAAATGTCGCAAGAAGGAAAAATAATCCCTTGAGAAGGCCGACAGTGAGGTGGATGGAATCCGCAAAGTTACGTCTCTTACACCTCCTTCTTATGGTCATACTTCCGACGATTACGGTGTATACGACATAACCCCAGAAGATGTGGCAAACAAGACTGACATTCAAGTTTCTAGCGTTAGTAGTGCAAATTAAGGACTGTTTTCCGCTATGTCGGACGACATAGAAGAGAAGATTTTACCTCATATGTATGGTACCCATTCTTTGAGCAAATGGCTGCTTCTTTTGGAGATGAGGATACTAGTTTTATTATTTTTCATGTTTTATATTATGGATTGTTCCAGAAGAAGTTATTGCATAAGATATGGACGCACTTTTCTTATCACCAGACGATGAGACTCCTCTGAAACATTAGCATTTTTTCTTGTCATGTATTACATTGCATGTCACTTTTATATACTATTTATTCTTCATCACGGTGGGATATCAGTCTCACCAGAATTTCATTAAAGTCTGTTTCGCAAGTCATGATATCAGACCTACTATTACGCTTACAACTTATCTTTTGTCTTCCTTACATTTCCCTTTGCAAGTAATTTAGAAATTCTCGTGTAAGCAAGTAAAAATTCAGTGAACGTTTTGACTGGAAGAGCATTTTCCAAATTTTCGAAAAAATCAGAAATAACCGTATTTGCTATCAAGTTCTTTTTAGTGCAATTGAACCTTTTTTTTTTTTCTGTACTATTTTTATTATTTCACTCTGATAAGCTGTTTCTTTGTTTGACGAAAGAAAGGTACAGTTTTTGATGCGAAGATGACAGTTATTGTAGTTTTATCTGCGAAGTCATACCAAAGTTATTTTGGAAGATGATATCCGTGCTAGTTTAACACTTGGTTTACCTATACACATTATGCTTGACAACAAAGAGCATCGGTACTTCTATTTCGAAGACAGTACCTTTATCTAACATAAGCTGAAATTTGAATACTAATGATTAAAGAAGATAAAACACTTTTTCTGAATTTCACAACTTTTTAGACTTCGTCCGCAGTTGGAAAAAACCACTTTCAATACACAAAGCTTATGATTAAATGCTCCAAATAGTTGTAAAATTGACATATTTTGAAATATAAAATCACAGTGATTTTAATAAAATGCAACGTCTGTATTATAGCCATTTATATATATTTCGAACGCGCGGGAAATCAGATATTTTTCATGTTATTAATGTAATTTAGGTTTTCTCTGTTTCAGCTGAAAGAATTGCGGGTCACAAGAAACTACACTTTTCAAGATAACGGAATAAAATTAATTTTAAAATCTTCTGGTATCTCGAATCGACCAGTTTTTTTGTTGTTTTTTTGTTTTTTTGCTGAAACTACCCGCAAACGGTTGAATCACATTTTGATTCCTGATGAAAGTAAAAATCAATTAGTGCATTCAGTTTTCAAAACAGATGTGTGTAAGTTCTGTGAGATTTGAACGATAATCGAAATGTTGATGTTTCCGTCAATGCAGTTATTCTGTAAAACTTGAATTTTCCTAATAAATTTACTTCCAACGACATTCGAAAATTTCTTGAAGCGAAAAAATTATTCGTGTTCAAAGATCAGACAACATTGAATATAAGGGTCGAAGAAAATTACCTAGGTTCGTAAAAGCCGACCGCTTAACAACGGCGACGCAAATAACATTCAGGTTAAATATTGGGAGGCTAAGCAGTCAGCGAGCAAAACCGTACGCCACGCGCTGCATAGCCTAGTCGGCAAGAGTCGACGCCCTACTCGTGTGCCACTGTTTGCTGCTCGTCATCGTTAATTAGGCATCGACTGGTTCCAAGAAATTCGTGTGGCCATATGCATCGCTCTTTCAGTTGTACTGAGTTGACGGGAGGGTGTGGATGTGGAGTTGTCAACATGACACTATGCTTCCGTCGTGCTAGGTCCTCTCTGTGATGGTTGAGTTTAGGGTTCTCTAAGGTTCATTAGATGCCTTAGCGTGTCAGGAGATGTTTTGTACCATTGCTCGCTACCAACATGTGTTGGCTGACCACCCACACGCCTTCACGGTGGTCGCGCATTCTACGGCAAAACGGGTTCTTTCAGCTGCACAATGTGCCCCGAATTCTCTGGATTCGTATGAAAGTGAAACTTCAGATAATTGTATTTGTTGTTGTGTATGCTCCTTGTGACTCGGAACCTTCTGATAAGAAGGAAGATTTCTGGAATGAGCTAAAAGCTGTTTTGGGCCAGTTTGCAGCTACAGAAAAAGTTTATAATAACAGGGGATTTCAATGCTGGAGTAGGTGCGCAAAATACAATTTCTGACAATGTTCTGCGTAAGTTTAATGATTCTAGTGTGAATGATAATGGTGAAAGAATAATCGAACTCGGCATTGAAAATGGTTTGTGCATATCTAATACAAAGAGGCTTTAAATGTGGGCTTGGGGTATGTTGGTCCAGGCTACTACCACACGTTGCCACAGTTCATCAGGCGTAGCCGCAGGTGAGTCTTGCGGGGCCACTCGGTTGCCCATCAGCGACCAGACGTGTTGGATGGGTGACATATCAGGGTAACAGGCGGACCACGGTAGCAATGACACCTGGCGGGCCGTGAAGAATTGTTGCACGAGGCGTGCCACGTGCGGGCGAGCATTGTCCTGTTGAAACGTGTCTGCTGGCAGGTCCTGCAGGTAAAGGAGGACTACAGGCTCCAAAACGTCGCAGCTGTAGCGGTGGCTGTTGAGTGTACCGGCGATGCGTACGAGAGGGGTGCGGGTGTCATATCCAATTGCGCTCCAAACCATAAAGCCTGGCGACGGACTGGTATGGCGATGCATAATGCAGGCACCATACAGTCTCTCGCCATGGTGCCGCCACATGCTGATCCGACCATCGTGGTGTTGCAGGCAGAAGCTGGATTCGTCGGGGAAGACACTGTAGTTTCATTCCGTATTGACGTTACGCCGGTGGTGTAACGTCAATGATAATCAGAGCAATGGGCGCCGTGCGACAAGTCCCCGCTCCTGCAGACGACGTCAAACGGTACGTGCAGCACAGGTTATTACACAACACGCCCTAATTCCTGCGCGTCAATGCCCGCCGCACAAAAAGCCGTTCCTCTCGTTTGGTGGTGTGCAGCGGCGACGGCAATCGCTCACGTCGGTCTGTCCGTCCCTCCTGCACCCACCGAATACATACTCGCCTCACTGTTGCTGGATGGCGTCCCACACGGGCGCCGATGTCTCGGTACGATATACCGCTGTCGCGATAAGCCTCTATTCGTACTCTGCCGAACTCCAAAACGTGCTGGAATGATTGCCGTTATTCTGCGACGAGGCATTAGGAAGATTTCCTCGCAGAGGTCCGGCAGCACAACACACTTCCACTACTTACACCCCGTCTTATGTGCACAATTTTTTTATAGTGCTTTTCGGTGGCGTACCGGTGCACATGATTTGCACATGCCCTACCATTCTAATCGTTTGCATGTCGTCTAGCGGGCAACTCATGCTGCGAATTTTAGGCCAATCGGATGCTTCCTTCTGGGTGTTGCATTTTGGGTGGCGAGCAGTGTGTGAATATATATAAACAAAGAACATCCATGTTATATAATAAGTACGATATGTTTTGTCATGTACTCCTGATATTACTGGACTTAATTACTCCTCAAATTGTTTCCCTCAACGGTTCAATTAAATTCACATTATAACATTGTGCATTATCAACAACATGTAAAACACTGGAAATTTTGTCAGAGATATTAATCCACACAATACTGTTCCCAAACCACACAGAAACGGCTAAAATCTTGAAAAGATCACTGAAAAAAAATCATTATCCAAATACAAGAATTCATTACATATAAGCAGTTATGTGCAGGAAAGATTACTATAATAAAACAGCAGTTTCACTTTTTTGTTCAGACGACAGAGCGTCTATCGTTCAACATCTGCCCCGACTTAAAAAAAGAAATTTCACAGGGAACAGACGTAGCCGTAACAGGAAAATGAGGTCGAACAATGTTTTTCAAATTGAGGTACATGTACTTTTTCATGCTCTACCATTTTAGTGCGTCCTCAGTTTCCTGTAGTAAATCTTCATCCATATACCTTTGCACCTCTATAATTGCTTTCGATTCCGCTGTTCCTGACGGCTTGAAGTGTGCAGCTTTACTGTCAAAACTATTTTAGACAGATATGTCGTCTTTAATGCTACATGGAAGAGGTGACATGGTATCCATATTGCCATGCTCTGATCTAATGTGTCGAGCAACCATATTTTTTAATATGATCCTTTATAAGCCTCTGAGTGTTTTCTTCAAAAATTATATGCTTGAATCTAGGATCTAGGAACGTTGCATAGCGTAATGTTTTGCTTTTTTCTAAAAATCCCAGTAGCTTTTTAATTCAAAACAGGAGAATAGAGACCAATGTTTTACAGATATAATCATGCAATGTATCTTTTTTCTTCATTTCCTCATGTACATTTTGCAACCATTTTGACAAGATAATAATGGACGAACAGGAAACGTATTTTTCTCCACTAATGTTGTTGTTATGGCTTCCAACCGCTTCAAAACTTCAACAATGTCCTCACATTGCTTCCACTCCGCTGTTGTAAGCAGGGGTGTATTTTTTGTTGTCTCAGGATTCACAAGTGCTAAGGATGTTTTACGACATTTCCTAACTCAAGAAATCGTTTTAACATGTAATACGTCCAAGTCCACCGAGTAGAGACACTCTGAATACGTTTTTTGGACGCAGTTTCCCCCTTGAGTTTTTTTTTAATTCGATGGCACCAACTGAACTACGTTTGAAAAATGTTACAACTAATTTCACTCTTTCAATCAAAGTGCTTACTTTTTTAGACCGTCCTCTGCAATAAAGTTGATGGTATGTGCCATACAAATCAAATGCTTCTACTGCAGAACTTCGAAAAAAAAATTTTTTTTTTTAATTCGATCCATTACCGTATATTGTCAGAATAATATTTTTCTCAATACCCCATTCTGTAACTATTCGCTTCAAAGATGCTGCTAAATTTTCGCTTGTATGGCGCTCATTAATGAAGTCACATTCCAATAAAACAGATGTAATTTGAAAATTATCACCCACAAAATACGCTGTAACGGCTGAAAAGCGATCACAATTTACAGACGTCCAACAGTCGCTTGTTATTGTTACATGTTCGGCACTTCTTAGTGCATCGGTCACCTTATATTTTACAGTTTCATAGCTAGCAGGTATCATTGACTTTGAAATTGTTTTCCTGTCTGGCAGTACATACTGAAAATTTAAAGCTGCAGTGTAAATTCGAAAACCACTATCTTCCCCAATGGAAACTGGCTGCAAACATTTTGTAAATCGGTCACCCTAAGATTTTACATTTTCACAGCTAGCAGGAATCTTTGAATTTGAAATCGTTTCCTGTCTGGCAGTGTAAACTGCAAATTTAAAGCTGCAGTGCCATTTCAAAAACTACTATCTTCCACAATGGAAACAGGCAGCAAATCTTTTGTAAATAATTCCATTAAAGTTGCATCAATTTTCTTCCGGGCAGTTAAAGTCACCTTTTTATTTTGGAATGTGGAACGAGCGATGTATTTATTCATTTACTGAAGGAAAGTATTTGGAGGATTTTTACCTTGGATTTCGCCCTTTTGGATTTAACTGCTATAATATACATATATATATATATATAGCCAGTGCCGTTCATGCCTACTAGATGGACACATCTCAATAGCTGAGCTCATCTTACGGATTTATGATGTCAGAAGCCGACTTAAAAATACACATAGCACCGAGGATTTTTGCCCACCGTAGTGTGACGTTAACGCGCTCGGCTAGATATCGAGAGTTCCGTGATTCATTTCCACGGCGGCGGCGGCGGCTGAAAACAATTTTTCGGTTGCTATGTGTTTCTGGAACGTGGAAAGAACGATGTATTTATTTATTTACTGACACCACGTATTTGGAGGATTTTCACCAGTCCGATATGGGATTGTGTACTTGTAGGAGCTATACCTTTATTTTGTATGATGTCATGGACCGACCTTTCATTTATTTCATCTTTTGCTGAGGTGGTTTCTGCTTTGTACCATCATTATTGGAAACTAAATTCCGTTTTCCAACATTTAATTTGACAGTGGGATGCTTATTTTGGATATGTCTTTTCAGATTTCAAATTGAAGATTTATAAGATATTGCGTGTTTACATATGGAGCAAGATGCTCGGCACGCGTTCGAATCATTCACAGTAAATTGAGTCCATACAAAAGAAGACTTCCGCTCCATAATTTAGGAAATACGTGCTTGAGCAGGTGAGCACGAACAAGCAACACGAACGAAAACACCCACTGTTTTTCCCGCGTGTTCGGAGCAGAAACTGAATCGCAGGCTAGATGGCTTGGACACATTTCCAGCTCCCCACAGAAAGAACAATGTTCAAACACCAGAGCGACGACCAACGGCGTTTTCAGTTCCGCGCACAAAAGAACATAATTCAATATCAGAGAACATGAACGTACTAAAGATTAAAGAACAGTCAAACTGAATATGTTCCTGAAAGCCAATCTGACGCTGTTTCAAGCTGGATCGGTCTAATCACAGAAAACAGGGGTGACAGGGAAGAAAGAAGTATCATCCCCTAACAGCTATCAGCCTGTTACCACAGCGGTAACAATAACCTGGCAACTCGAGTTAAATAATAAAGTTTTCACTAGACCCGCCTCCCGACTTCCCGTTCAATAGCGGATTGTCACGCTCTAGTCACTGACGTCAGTAGCAGGAACTAGCTAGTAGAAAGAACAAGTTCTTTCACACACACACACACACTCATCTCTACAAAGCAGACTCCAGTGCGCCGATATCTTGTAAACGGAAGAACAGGCTGTTCCCGTTCAATACATGAAACTGGTGAAAAATAACAGGTTGTTCTCTTAATCCGCATCTGTAATTGAAACTGAGTACTATTCAGTATACTAGTTTTCACCAGTGAAGGATGTCCTCTCCTACTTTAATAAAAAATTATTACCACGTCTGCTTTCCTTGAATTTTTTAAATCAATTATTAATGTTAAATCAAATCTTGAAAGTTATGTTTGTTATTTGACGCTCTCGATAGCTGATGCAGAAAGCATGGGAATTGACGTTATTTGAATTTCACATACGAAAAAATATTTCTCAGGTAATTTCTTTGTATATACAGTATGTTCGTCAAAATCATGTTGCATTAACTTTTGTCGATTGACAATGTGCACTCTACTATTTGTTAGTTTTGCCAGACTGAATTTCACAATTCTTCGTGATACAGTATGCGGGGCAAGACCATGAAGCACAAAGTACGACTACATACAAAGAAATTAATTTAATGTGACTTCGGAGAACTATTGCTCTACAGCGTATGTATTCAAATGAAGTAAACTTGGGGAATCTTCAATGCTCCAAGGAATGATATATTGTATATTTATCTGTCAGAATAGCATCGTTTGAATTCTACATAATTATACACGTGAAAACATTTTGATCTTTCGGAAATATGAAATTTCCGACGAAATTGGCACATGAATTGATATTTGTTGGGACCATTGATAAGTTAGATGAGCTCAACCTAGGAGGATGTAAAAGTGAAACTTTTGACATTATGACACATTTTTATGCAGCATGGGAAATACGGCAAAACTGCGTAGACAAACACGTGTTAGTGGACAGATCACACGTTCGGTTATTTGGGCTAAGCCATAACTACCGACAAGTTTCATATTTGTCACTATCTATTGATCATATTTAATTTGGGGAACTTCATTTTAGAAACACCAGCACGGATTTATTCGTCACTTGGTGAAAAAAATGTAAATGCAACTTTGTTTTGTGATTGGCTTGTGAAATGGTGATTGTTCAGTAGAATTATAAGTAGTCTGACACACAATCAAAGGTGATGTAGACGCTGATATGCATGGTCTACTGGACCAATTTGTTGCCTATTCGACAACAGAACTGGAGATAGTGTCCTATGATCCTAGCTTCGGGGACCCGCACGTCAATTATTACGAAATACTGTCCAGGTGCATAAGTAAACTTCTTCTATCATAAAGAGCTGCAAATTTATGTATAAGAAGAAATTCTACATGTGATGGCCTGTCTATCTTAGCAGAAACGGATACTGTAAATACATTTTTCAATTTTAGCTTTTTTTAAAAGAGCATGCGATACAAAAATGAAGAAATGGTCCGATTCCAATGGAACCGTCCAAGCATGCTCTGGTTATAAATTTTGTTTCTAACCTGGAATCAGTTGAAGGGAACCGACGGAAGAATGTGTCATTGGAGGGACGATACTGAGTACGAAACGATGGTGAGAAGATTGTGTTCTAAATTGTTGTAAAGCACTGTAGTAGTTACAAAACCGTATCTCAAATGCTCCAGTCTGACTCGCCAAGAATTTAATACCTACACAAGTACTCATATAACGGATTCAGAGTAATCTACAAGCTAGCTGCAAGTGATTTCAGTTTAACTTTTGGAAAACTTCGTCTGAAAGCACTTTTGAAAGTGTTTTACAATTAAAAAAAAATCCAGAGTTAAAATTCTTCGTGCCTTTGCTTAGGTTTCAATGTAGTAAAGTTTTTCAGCATAATTACTGCCAATGGTTAAAGAACGAGAAGATATTTTAGTTTCCTGGACCAAAGTACTTTCCTGAAAAACGAAAAAGCTGATTTTTGAAATAAATCTACTGTGTTACACTTTAACCCTAATTCGTTTTCCATAGCGGTGTAGTTAATTACTATTAAAGCAATGTTACTTTGTGTAGCTGAATTAATTTTTGAGATTGATGGTTAATTTATTTCCTAAAACATATCGTGATTTACAGTTGACCACAACACTTGTTTTGGAATGAAGCTTCAAAAAATCATATATTATCCTTCTTCTCTTCATTATATTTTGATTAAAAGTGTCCATTGAATATTTAAAGACACCCCAGTTTCGATGAGCTAAAAGCAGGCGCTCGTTGCTAATTTCGGAACACTAGTATCAGGAAATGGAAAGAGCGAGTGTCGTAAGACAAACAGAACATCTATGCCTCACTGCGATTCAGACCGGGAGGCATCTCCAACAAATTGTCAGAAGACAGCGCCTGGATCGCTGTTTCATCGGGGCGGCTTTTGACAGTTCGTTCTGGTAGATCCATAATGGTTTTACCACTTTAAACCTGGATCGACGACGAGTATGCGGTTGAGTATGAGTTTTAGATGCATCACTTAAACGGCCCTGATATAGGAAAGAAATCTTAACAATTATGGAAATTTATAGCAACCTATTTGGAAAGCAGTGTGTTAAATTCTGAGCTAAAACAGTTACTGTCACGCCACATTGAAAGAAAATTTATTTAGTCTAATTTCTCTTGGTTCTCTGCCGAATAAGGAATAAATCACATTCCAATAAATAAGAAATCATAATTTATAAAAGCAAATAACTCATTTTTTCTGTAATTATACTGAACAACTTTTCTAACGTGTCGTTTGCAATTTTTTCACTGACCCGATTTTCATCTTATGAAATAATACGTTTTACAATCCTTTTTAAAATACACGTAAGGGGAGAACGAATCATATATGCGCCTTGAAAATTCATGAGAGCGATACCTTATTAGACTCGAGAATTCTGTGTGAAATTTCAGCGCCGTTTCATGGATGGAAAGTGCCATTTTCAAAGGAACAAGGAAATGATATTCATGCAAAATGAAGAAACAATGACCCGAATTTACCAATATTTTTCTACAATGGAGCAAAGCAAACCCAACTGTTATCAAGTCACAATAAATGACTGACCTAGGATTGCCGTTCTGGTGAATCTAGCTCTAATGTAAAACCCTTAGCTCCAATGTGTGCCTCTGTCCGAGGCAGCAGTGGCCACTTGTATAAATATAAGCCGCCGTAGTTTCGGCAGACATGTAGCTCATTAGTCTTTCGTCGAAGAACGTCCGAAAGTAAATTCGGTTTTACAATTACCAAATTTCGCAGTTTAGTTCGTGATTTGTTGCTGGATGCTTACTTCATGGACTAAGATTTGTTTACGTATTTTGCATGTGATGATTTGGGTGCTACTGATATCCCTAAAAAGGGGCAAAAGTTACTTAGGTAACGATTTTGCAAAAGTCGTTACTTAAGTTTTGTTATGGACTAGGGAGCAACAAACAGTTTGTGTCCTAAAGCAGTTGCCGCACTTTTGGAATGATTTTAACCCAGTCATGTTAGATATCACTCATCTTATAAATAAAGGCCCAAATATGAACTACGCTTCATTGTTGGCTGTTTCTCTCTTTGTGTCGGGAAGAAATGAAAGTTTCTGTGAACATAAATTTCAACAGAAAAGAAAAGTGCGTCATCTAGGGACCTTTTTAGTTAAAGGATTGCACACAAAAGGAAATCCATGATAACGGTAAAAATATAAGATGACTCTCCACTCCACCGCGCGATCTAGAACTGGGTAAATGAGTTTAAAATAGATCATTTGCTACACGTATAAAAATGTGTCATAGTCAGCTCGAGGAAACATTAACGTTGGGCACAACTTGGGAATGTCAAATTTGCGAACTGCCAGCCAAATAGGTGGCAAAATATTTCACTCCACAACAGAAACTCCACGATGTGATAGTGCAAAATCTATTCTCACATTTTTGCACAGATTTCTTCTACTTTTGGTACGGAATAGCGTTTCTGACGGAACATGCATTCACCGCTATGAATTAGAGGCTAAAGAATGTTCTGCGGGTCAGCGACATTGTGCACCTTAGTAGCCTAAATAATTTCGACGAGAGTCACCTGCTAACAAGGTGATAGCATTAGTCTTTTGTAATATCGGAGGCGTTATGTGCGTTTATGTATGTAGAATATAGAATATAGCAATAGGGGTAATTATTGTATCCTACATACTTAACTTTCAAGAGGAGTCATCTGTTTGCCGGCGACAATGTTACAGAGCAATAGTACCTCAGAGCTATGGATCTCTTCTGACATCTGTACTTTAAATTGCTGCTTCATTCTAATTATTCCGAATTGTAGCGCTCTCTAATCAATGTGAATTCCTGAGATAAAAACGTATCTAAAGGAACCTTATTTTCAGACATACGTTGATGTTAGGTGCACTGTCAATATATAGTTTATATACATACACTGCTGGCCACACAAAATGCAACCCCAAGAAGGAAGCATCCGATTGGCCTGAAATCCGCAGGATACATCGCCCGCGAGAGGACATGCAAACAACTAGCATTGCAGGGAATATGCAAATCATGTGCGCCCGGCATGCCACCGAGAAGCACTAGAAGAAGGGTGCACAGAAGGCGGGGTGTAAGTAGTGGAAATTTGTTGTGCTGCCGGACCTGTGCGTGGGAAGTTTTCTGATGCCGCGTCGCAGAATACGGCAGTCATTCCAGCACGTTTCGGAGTTCGACAGAGGACGAATAGCGGCTTATCGCGACAGCGGTTTATCGTAGCGAAACATCGGTTCCCGTGTGAGACGACATCCAAGCCACAGTGATGCGAGTATGGATTCGGTGGGTGCAGGAGTGACGGACGGAGCGATGTGTGCGATTGCCGCAGCCACGGCCCACCACCGAACAAGAGGACCGGCATGTTGTGCAGTGGGCATTGACCGCTCGCACCGCCACATCACGAACGTTAGCGCAGGAAATAGGGTGTGTTGTGCAACAATGTGTGTGAGAACGTACCGTTCGGTGTTGTCTGCAGGAGTGTGAACTTGTCGCACGGCGCACATTGCTCCAATTACCATTGACGTTACACCACCGGCGAGTGCGGCGGCAGTGGGCCGTTGAACGCCGCACGTGGAATACGGAATGGCACGACCATGTCACCTTCGACGACTCCCGCTTCTGCCTGCAACACCACGATGTTCCGGATCCGCGAGTGGAGGCACCGCAGCGAGAGACTGTATGACGCCTGCATTATGCATCGCCATACCGGTCTGTCGCCTGGCGTTATGGTTTGAGGCGCAATTGGATATGACACCCGCACACCTCTGGTACGCATCGCTGATAAACTCAATAGCCATCGCTACATCTCCGACGTTTTGGAGAATGTAGTCCTCCTTTACCTGCAGGACGTACCAGCGGCCACGTTTAAACAAAACCATGCGCGCACGCACGTGGCACGCATCGTGCAAGAATTCTTCACGGCCCACCAGGTGTCACTGCTGCCGTAGCCCGCCTGTTCTCCCGATATGTCGCCCATCGAACACGTCTGGTCGTTGATAGGAAACCGAGTGGCCCGCGGCTACGCCTGATGTACTGTGGCAACGTGTGGAAGCAGCTGTGACCGATATACCCTAAGCCCACATCCAAAGCCTCTTTCTTTCGATGCCGCTGCATGTAGCGGCCGTTATTGCCAGCCATGGTGGCCACACGAACTATTGATGTCTTCCACAAGTCGCACGGGCCTGTAAGCTCAATAGTTTCATCTTTGTATCTGTTGTTATGTGTCCAGTAAATCTGGCTTTGCTATCTCGTGTCCTTCTTGGTGTTGCATTTTGTGTGGCCACAGTGTGTATTGGCAGTGCACGTAATATATAGTTAGCGAAAGAAACAGTGTTTTTGCCAGAGGTGTTTAAAGCAGAAAGATGCTTTGTAATAAATGTGTAGGTAAAAGTGGTGATCTGAGCGACTTTGATCGTGTGCTCATTGTCGGCGAAAGATAGAAGGGTCCTTCTTTAGTGATAAGAATCCTACTGTTTTTGGCGTCAACCGTATCACGAGTGTACCACGAACGTGTAATCAAATGACGTATCAGAGCCCGGAGAGCAAGCACTTGCCAACCACAGGCATTGATGACCAGCTCGACATAGACTACCTAGGTTCCTACACACCAACCACTTGGCAATGGTGATTCAAATCACATGCATGTTACTTGTAGGAAGCAGCATTAGCGAATAATTGTACTGCGCACGCTGCACAACCTGAGCTAGAGGAACAGATGTCCTAACCGTGGGCCCTTATTGACTGCTTACGTCTCCCTCGATACCTGGAACATAAAAACTGTGTAGAGTGGAGCCTAGTTATTTGGTCAGATGAATCTCGATTTTAGTTGACGGAGCTCACAGGTGGATGCGAGTGTGATGTCGACAGCATGATGCTTTGTCGCTGTCTTGCCAGATCAGCTCTTTTCATGGCAGTGGTGGCACTGTGAAGGTTTTGGGTGCCTCCTCATGGGTCACATTAGACCACTTACTGTATCAGGGGAGGTTCTTAACCTATAAGCGCCACAAGCGTGTACCGACGGATCAACAAAACGCGCTCATGTCCCTTCCTCACCCTGCTGACGATGGTTGCTATCAGCAGAACAATGCGCCCCCACCAAGTCGGAACCATCAGGTAATAGGTGGAGGAACACTCACATGAATTTGAAATCTTTCACTGAACCCCACGGTCAACGGATTCAAACTTTTTGGAAATTCTTTGGGATGCAGTAAAGCGTAACATCAGATTCCTGGATCCCGTACTGACGGCTAGCGTAGTAGTGAAGAATATTGCAACAGGCTTCGAGTAAATTACCTACCTAATCACTGTAGCATCTGGTGGAATCGATGTCTTGACGTGTACAGTTGTTTGTGGAGGGCCAACCCGCTATTAGTAAGATATCCCTAATCTGTTGTCCATTGAGTATATTAACAAGGACGAAACGTACTGCATAATCTATACTATTATTACAATAGTCTAAAGTAAAAATTTTACTTTGAGATTAAGTAATTCATGTGAATTATACGAAGTGTTAATCCTTTAGTTTTCTCAAGAGTTCCTCATTTTTATTTAGTTTGGGAAATACGTTCAACGTGGCTATTTTTTCAAAGCTTTATCTGTCTAGTGAAATTATCAGGAAATTAATAAAACTTTTTGGTAATTATTTGACTATACTGATACTATTGAGGTAAAAGAACTTTAAATATGTTTAACGAGTGTTTCACACACACACACGCAAATACCCTAAATAACATATATTTTCTATCTTTTGCAATATGTAAATGTACACTTCTTGTTGATTTCTTGCTAAATCTTTAAAAGGAACTCATGTCTAAAGAGAGGTGTGAACCTCCCACACAAAGTGTACTAAGGCGAAACTGTAAATACCCTGAGTTGGGGTAGCGACATTTAATGTATAAAACCTAGACTTTTCAAACGTTACATTGTCAGGTGTCAGCAACATAATATTTTGGTTACAGGCTGCAAAGCCGTGCTCAGCATCTTTACCAAACACACCGTCCTTCGAACTTGAAAAACATCCTCTTTTGGGTGAAGGAGCTAACTTTTGTTGTTAACTCTCCAAGTATTGAGTTGCGCAAATACACTGGCGGAAAGTAAAAAAAAACACCAAGAAGGAGACGTCTGATACCAACGAAATGTATACAGCATAACAACGGAATACAGAGGATAACGTGAGCAAAACATTATGGCAAAATACAGCTGTATTTTCTGGTAAACTGAAAAATAACATTTACATGTAACATGGTTAGTACGAGGTTGAACCGCCATGAACTGCGTCACACTGTGCAATTCTGGCATGGGGTCTGTCGTACAGATGTCGGATTTAAGTTTGGGGTATTGAGTTCCAAGCATCCTCAACCTGGACGCGTAAATAGGGGGTGGTCGTGGCTGGCCGTGGAGACTGGATAAGTCGTTGTCCCATAAAATCTCACACGTGCTCAATGGGGGACAAATCCGGTTAACGTGCAGGCCATGGAAGTTGTCTCCCACCCTGAAGTGCGTGTTGAGTTGCACGTGCAGTGTGTGGGCGGGGGTTAACTTGCTGGAAAACACCATGATGAACCGACCTTACAAATGGCACAACAACGGGCTGAATGATGTTGTTGATGTAGCAAGTGTTGTTTAACGTACCCGGTACAAACACTAGTTTTGTACGGGAGTGATAGCTGATCGCTCTTCACACCAGGAAACCAGGTGTAGGCTCTGTGTGTCGCTGGCGGATGGAATAATGGTGCATACGTTCACCCTGTGCGTCTGCGAACACTCATACGGCCATCGGAGGCTCCCAAGCAGAATCTGCTTTCTTCGCTGAACACGACAGATCGCCATTGCGTTCTCCAGTGCAGACGTTAGCGACACCACGGCAGCCGTTCCTGACGGTGGGCTGGAGTCAGAAGTACACATGCCAGAGGCACACGTGCACGTAGTCCTGCATCCAGTAGACGGTTGGGGATTGTTCGCACAGTCACCTCGGGTTCAACGGTAGCTCGGATTTGCGTCGCAGTAGATGATCTGCTTGACCTCGCCGCTCTTCTTATGCGTCGATAGGTCCGCTCATCAGTCCGTCTGTGACTCCCGGTTCCACGTCTTCTCGTGTGGGAATGTTCACTGGTCCATCTACGCCACCATCGTACCACCACCGATACTTTCCGTCCAGTTCGCTCCGCCATATGGCGATACGACCAACCGGCCTGGCGGAGTCCGATTAGTCAACCTCGCTCAAAGTCCGATAATTGCTGAAATCTTACACGTCTTCCATGTCCAGGCATTGCAGCTTCTTCAGGGTCTCCGCACGTGTCCGTACGCCGACGACTGATTACATTCACTTTGCCGTACTCCTTAAATACCACCGACGATAATGTGCATGTTATGCCGTGCTGTGGCGTAAGCGCTCACCGATTGGTCCCGAAATTAACATCACGCCTACGTCAACTTGACCCCATTAACATATGTGAATTTCATGATCGTCCACTGATTCCTTCTTGGTGTTCCTTTTTCTCTTTCCGCCAGTGTATAAATAAAAGTTTATCCAGAGGAAAACTGAAATCCTATACAAATATACATGCTTATGATCGAATTACTTACTTATTTAATGTTACACGTTAACATAAACCATACTTTTGTTCAACCAGACAGATGGTGAGAAAATTGCTATGTTCAAATACCGGATAACATATAGCTGAAGAGATAACATGAAAGCGTCAATTCTTCTACGGGTGGACAATGAGGAAATGAACAAATCGAGAATCCGAGAAGGCATCCTATTTTTTAGAATATTGATTACAACAGATCTGAATAAATTCCATTCATAAGATTTTGAGAGATTTAATTAATTATTATTTTCTAATCAGAGAGACTGCAGACTTAAGACAGGTAAGTAGTGTAACGACATCCTTTGTTTCAGTTAACTTTCCAAATGGCTCGCAAAATCTGAACGAGCGATTCTCAAAATGAAAATATTACGTGGACATGTTTCTAAAGCAAACGTTTAGTAACTTTAGTCAAACAACAGCCATTATTATTTTACCAGCATTCCAGTAGTGTTGAATTTCATTTACAATTCGTTCCCATTTACTCCGGTTTCTAGGTAGTTATCATATGTTTCATAACCTTGTGATCAATTTATTTCTGGAATTGAAGAATGTTCTATTATCATTGGGGGACTTTGTCATGCAGATCATGAATTTGTAACAAATAATGCACAAACACAAATGATAGGCCAATCGGCAACATATTTAGTTCGAAATTAATATCATTTTGAGAGAGATATTGTAGCAATGAGGCAGATAATTCGGTGTAAGAAAACGCCATGATTGCAGTTAGGCTTCTAACCAGCCCACGAAATTTCTACGAACTGCTTCAAATTAAGTTTCCTTGTTCAGCAGCAGCTGCGTAATGGCAGGTTGGCATTTCACGAATGAAAAATTCGATTTACGTCAGCACAAACGCATATCTTGCAGTGTGAAACTGGCCCTCGTTTCTACCGTCGAATTTTCTTGCATATCTTGAATCGAGATTTCGTGCGTAAAGTTTTATGACGTCTTTTTCAAAGGAAACTGAACACGTTCGAGATTAATTTGAGCATTCATTCCATGCAGAATTCAGTATACAAAAACCTTACGTGCTGAAGTATATGCAGGTAGTTATAAAATTCGCAGCTGCAAACACCATCTTGTTTGTAACATATGTGAAACTTCAAAAAATTTTATGCAAATATATTTTAGAAAATACATATAAGCTATGTCATATTTTACTTAAAACTCATCTCTTTGAAACAAAATCTACTTATTTTTGTATTTCGTAAATAAAACACGACTTACTGCACTGTCACCGTACAGATTTTAAGATATGTAAAACAAATAACTTTGTGTTTGGTTTAATAGTCTCTAGTTGATTGTGAAGCTTCCTGGAAAGGAATATGCAGCACCAAATTGGGATACATTTCTAATTTATTTATAGATTGTAGTTAGAGACGATCTGTCAAAATCCCATTTAACCGGATAACCGAACCGAGTACATCATGTAGGAATTACGCGAAATTTCTTAAAATCGGAAACATGAACAATTGTGGGAAATGAAGAAACGCAGTCACCTCCTGAAATCGTGGTTACCCACAGATATTTTGTCAGGTTTTCCAGCTGAGTATATTTAAAAACGAGTTCAGCTCGCTTTTCTTGGAAGTAGGGAGTTGGACTTAATTTTAATCAAATTTTATTTCTGAATTATGAACAAATATATATTTATTTTCATAAAATGCTGAAAGTTGTCCCTGGTGGAATTTGCTACACAAAACTTCTTTCTCATATGAGAAAGAATATTGATTTTCAAGAAAAGCAGGTACCCTGTATATACGGAATACTACCTGGTTCTTAAATATATTTATTTTTATTTAAGCACCCGGTAGTATTTCATGATGATTTAGACAAAATGACAAAATCATTAATCATTGGTGATGATTTAGACGAAATGTATTTCTTTCAATTAAATGTTAATACATTGTAACCGATGAAAAATTTCGTGTGCTACGTTGTGGTTGGCGTTTGTCAGGGATTAGGTTTGACAAAGAAATAAATTTCGTCTAAATCATCACCAACAGAGAGCCACATAAGATTTGAAAATAGAACAAACTCCTACGAAATTAAATATTTTGTACAAATTTGCTGGCATTATCACGACATTAATTGTTCAAAATATCCTTCGCCAAGAGGTATAACAGCTATAAATTTTAACACATTATAACCGGAGAAAAATTTCGTGTACTATGGTGCGTTTGGCGTTTGTCAGGGATTTTGTTTGACAAAGAAATACATTTCGTCTAAATCATCACCAATAATGGGTAATAAAAGATTTGCAAATAGAACAAAATTCAGCGAAAATAAATATTTTGTACAAATTTGGTGGCATTTTCACGGCATTAATTGTTCAAAAAATCCTCCGTCACGAGGTATAACAGCATTCATGCGACAACTCCACTGACCGCCAAATGTAACATGTCAGGGTTAATGTAACACACCTAGCAGCGAATGGCTTCACTTGGGTATTGCAGTTTGCAAGGTTTTCTCTTATACCCTGGAATTTAAAATAACTCCACAAAAAATCCTCGGTTGTCAGATATGGAAACCGATGTTGTCAGGTTTGATTTAGTGCCAGCTTATTAGTCCTTCTGCCCCACTTTGGCTACGGGAAGTTTCTTTACTGGATATGCACCGAGAGATGGAGAATCATCCTGATGTAGAAGAAAAACTGTTGAAATAGAGAAAAAAAGAGAGGAACTGTCTTGAACTTCTCAGTTTTCACTCTATGACTATATTTTTCTTGCATGAAACTTATCTTAACACAAAAGTCATGTGAAGAGAGTTTGTTAAGTAATGTTAAAAACTTAATGACATGGGCATATTGATACAGAGTTAAATAGGGTGAAAAGGATATTGCAGGAAATACTGCGATGTTTTATCTTGTTTCTATTTGATATTGAACAACATAATGAGCGATATATTGAATCAAGACGTAGTGAAGGAGCGTGGGTCACAAAGTATAACCATAAGACAACGTTTAACTCTTTCTGAGGTTATCTCTGAAGAAGATATTTAGCAAGCTTGTTATCTCTTAAAATGATGTCAGGAGTTTTAACAAGAGAAGCAAGAAGCTTTCTTATATAAGCTTAGCAGTAGGCTGAAACACATGTCATGCAATACGACAACGGAAGTATTAAATCACGTATAAAATCACGACACAAGTCCGCAAAGGAACGACTTTAATGATTTTGCTCTGTACACCACAGCAAATGAATATTTCTGAGGGAGATCACACCAATTCTCAATCTGACAGAGACGCGTACAATGATTATGTTTTAATCGATCTACCACGAGAACGGATTTTCCTTTGAACGCTAAATACAAAAACAACTTTATCATGTGCACACCACGTCATATTTAGTTCACGTAATATCAAGCGATCACTGTTGACTTTATTTTATTTCATGTTTAACCCTTGTTCTATTTGCGTTTTGCGGTTTTATTCTGGGTGTTGTTATAGTGCCTTCAAAATGCTATCCGTTCGTGAGCGAAAGCTCGGCAGATATTGTATGATCCCATATACACCTGTATAAAGACCAGATTTATTTTCTTATAGTCTTGAATTTTTCTATTTAATAATCTGTTCATTGTATATGTATTCAGTCCTTACTTATCCAGAACTGGCGATTTCAATAAACTACAATCATTTTTGATTGAAACCTTCGTTTTTATTCTTTTTATTTTACTTATTTCTTACTCCTTTTGTAGGCAATGGAGTAAATTAGCACTTTATGAAATTCTTTTCATTTGTAACAGTTATTTACGTAAATTTGGAAGACGTTAATAACATACGTTGCTTCATTACCCGATTACATTTGCAAACCTGAAATGTACAAATGAAATCCTAACTAATAATTATCATTCTTTTCAAATGAATAGTAAAATAAATATCACCTGCCGACAATGTGCTCTAAAAGAAACCACATGTAGATAATGTGATGAAGAAAGTACATATTGTAAATCTTGTTAAAATACTTAGGTTTAACAATACATTACACATTTTCATGGAACCTATGAACACTTCGTCGTGTGTTTTCATTTATTCTCTCATATTATAAAAATATGAAACTGAGAACATATATTTACATTTATGATACTGTGTTGCCTCTACTCATTTAAGCACAAAATGCTAAATTCGCTTCACTGAGATTATCGTTTTGTAGCACAATTTTACTGAAAGTTTCTTCCCTGTTTGGATATTGGATATTCTTTTGAATATTCATCAGCTTGTTAAAACCTGAGCCAAAACTCAAAATAAAAGAACAAAGTCATAGTTTAATGTTCTTTAGACGTACGTGATTACATACGTCACAATACTTGCAATAGTTTTCAGGTTGGAATTTAGCGACCACTGTGAGCAACTGGATGGGCTATAAGCAGTCGTCTGTTCCTTATTTAGTGTCACAGGTTACGGGAATGGGAGACAACCGCGCCGCAATAAAAACACAAATCCATGCCTCGCTTAGATATGAATCCGGACACAAGTTGAACGACTGATCAGAAGACAGTGCTAATACCACTGCGTTATTGAGGCGTCTAATATTTTCCCCACGTGTTTAAGTGTATGAAGAACATTGTGAGAGGATTTTGCCTTTTGATAATCGTCCTATAAAATATAAATTCAGTTTTTCTTCCTATCTAATTGATTTACAACTACGCATTGTGAGTGGATTAAGAATATTTCCAAAATCGTCACGAGGAAAGCTATAATGAATAACATTTTAATGATACGAGAAATAAAATTACAGTACAATGAATTATAAAATAATAAATGGAATCACAAATCGTGGTATAAGCACTGTCTTCTGATCGTTGCTGAACGCCGCATGTCAGCTTTATACCTTGTCAGATTTCGCCCACAAAGAGCATAAATGAGTAATGACTGATCCACAAGTTTAACGCACTAAAAACCCCCCAGTATTTACATATAATTATTTTTTCCTATAAAATACCAGGTCACAATACCATTTCTAGAAACCCGTGTTGTTCAGATTCTATTTAAAGCGTTATCCTGCTAAAAACATTACGCAACATTATAGCTTTTGGAAGTAGTTTCAGATATAAATTCATTTCCATTGCAAGAAGTTGAGAAATTTATTTCTAGATATTTCAAATTCATGGAAGATCGTGAGATAATAAAATTTAGATTCATTATTATACATTTTCCCGGCATAAGTATGACACTTTTAGTAGAGGCATAAATCTCGGTCTGTATGTACTGAGGATAAGAGCGCGCGTCTCACCATTTAGATACGTGCCGATTTTTAATGTTTGCTTTCACCTCTGTTATACACTGAGTGGCCACTATATTATGACCGCCCCTCAGTACTTCGTTGGGCCACCTTTTGCTTTTAGTACTGCGTCGATTCTTCGTGGCATGGACTCCACGAGACGTGGATAGGTGGTTTGTGGAATCTGAGAACATGCTTGATGAATAGCTCTTTCCAGGAGTATGAGATTGCAGGGTTGTGAATCCAGCTGTATGATGGCTCGTTCAACTTCGTCCCACAATTCTCAATGGTGTTGAGATTTGGAAATTCAGGGAGCCACCTAAGCAAAGTAAACTCACCGACATGTTTCTGAAACCAATCCTGTACAATACGAGGCACTATGTCAGGACGCATTATCTTGTTGGAAGTAGACATCGTCATTGGGATAAACCATCCACATGACAGTATGCACTTGGTCCGCAACGATGTTTAGATATGATGTGCCAGTCACCTTGATCAACACGAATTAAAGAGCCCAAAGCATGCCTGGAAAGCATTCCCCAAACCATAACGTTGCCTCCACCAGCTTGAAGGGTTGTAGCATTGCATTTGGGGTCCATGCTTTTGTGCTGTTTCCACCAAATTCTCACTTGGCCATCGGCATGGTGCAACTCAAAGCGTGATTCATCGGACCACATAATTTGTTTCAAATTATCGACTGTGCGATTCTTGTAATCCTGTGTGAACTGGAGACGTTTTCTCTTGTTAACTGCAGACAGCAAAGGTGTTCGAAGAGGCCTTCGGCTGCCATATCCTATCCGATGCAGTGTACGGCGAACAGTGCGTGCAGATATCATTTGAGGTGATCCTTGATTAAGATAGTCTGTAATTTGCTCCGCTGTTGCCCTTCTGTTGTCTGTTACCAGTCGGGACACTCTCCGTTCCGCCCGAGCAGTCACTTGTCGCTGAAGACATCACGTTGCACGTAGAGACCCAGCTTTTTGACCGACAATCCAGTCTTTAAAAACTTTAACAACAGCTGCTCTGGAACATTTCACGAATGCGGCGGTTTCGGTGAAACTCGCTCCATGGCTTCGAGCTCCTACAAACATCCCACGTTGAAAGTCCGTGATATCGTATTTTTTACCTATCTCGTCACCCCAAAATCACTTCTATTACTGTCGCAAGCACTAAGCTTTCCCTTTTTATACAAGCATCGCCTTCTGGCTGCAACACCATACAGTCATAGCTCATTTGCTTAAAACTGCCAGGTGGTCATAATAAAGTGGCCACTTAGTGTTCATATATTAAGCAGTGCGTAATTTAAAGTTTCAAATTTGCAGCCATTTATTTTTCAAACATTGTACTGATTTCTTTTTAATTTAAAATTTCTTCTGCTTTTTGTATCAGCAAACCAAATTAATATAACAATGGTATCCTATTAAAAACCCTTCGAAAAATGTAATTCGACCACCTTTTGTATAAATTATGGGAATGAATACCATGCCTTGGTACTGTCCTGTTGCAGAAAAACAGTTTCCATCTAACTTAAAATCTGCAAAATATTCTTCGATGTGAGAACTTATACAAGAGATTCTGAAATTCCCTTAGATGTGTTGATCCACATGATTAGTCTTAATTTATGCTGGTAGTCAAGTGACAGATCAAGTAAATTAGCTTCAAGGATCGTCAAAGTTATTTGCCATTATTTTCACATTTAGCTTTCTGGAACGGTACACTAAAAGTTAAGATTTACACAGAGTAGCACTTTCATGCGTTAATAATATGATTACGTTGAATAGTCTGAATAGCAAGACACTCCCACAAAAAGATACAACTATTAAAATATTTCATAATAATCGTCTCCTTTTCACAACTATTGTGTGCCTTACCTTCTGGTGAGCGAGAGCACACTACTGTTTTAATCATTCTGAGTAGAAACGCTCAATAAAACATATTTTAGCACTTAAATTCAAAAGGGAAATGGTGCAAGATTTGAATGACGCTTTAGGCAAACTAAAATACTCATATCGTGACAGATTTGACAAAACAAATAAATCTTGGTATTACGTTCCTTCCTGCATTGTAACCTAAAAGTCTTTTCTCTATCAGTCGTAGTCCTAATGCAATACCAAAGAAATAATGTGAGCTGATAAAGTTACAGTGGTCAAGTTACTGCAACTTAATAAAATATTTTGGCAGCAAAAATTCCATATGCAACTGATCTTACACGCTCATCCTACAACTTTGCTTACCATATCTCTAGCTTTTTCATGCTTTAGCATTATTAACTTAAGGACGTATGTATGTAAACAGTCGTTACATTACCATGTTATTCAAAATACATTTAGTTTCTCATAAACGTAAAGTATTCATCATTAATTAGGAGCCTTCCGCTAATGAAGTGTTTAGCAGTCTAGCTCTTTCCTAATTTTATATACATTAGAAAATACGTTACCTCTGGAGAACTAGCGAGTGATACAGAAGTGCAGTATAGCAGAATTCGTAGATCCCAAATCGATGAATAATTAAAGAAATGTCCCTGCTTTCACTGGCCTGGATTTGATAACTTGATAACTATTAAGAATGTTTGAAGAACCTCATTTACAGAAAGACTAAAATGTCACGAGAACAGAGGTTATAGTTCTCCAAAGCAGCCCTACATTTGAATATTTACGTGTCTACACAATCCTACACATGTTTGTCCTATAAATGTAATTTTTGTCAGTAACGTAGTCAATCATTTCATCAGATCTTGGGATTTTCATCCAGTTAATTCTTTTGAATGATCATAACTTTTCCATAAATTTACAATCCGTGGAACGAATATTACAAATGGGTCTGATCACTGATTTTCAGCAATTTGAAGAGTGAGACTTTTACTTCTTGACAATTTCAAGGCAGCTGATGTTTCACGTCAAATCTAAGTTGAGTACGACGGCCAATGGTGTCATTATATAAACGTATTATAATAATAATTGGGCAGCAACTACTGTTAAGAAATCTAGGGTAACACGATCTTTGGACTGAAAACTTATGGTCAGATATTTAAATAAGGATTTCTAAGCAATTCAAAGTTGAATGCCTAACAGGAAGTACGTGCAATGAGATTTAACACATAAGAGTTAGGATTGAATTGAACCCATGTGTATAAGACCTGTGCCAGCTACCAGGTAATGTTTATTTCAGCTTCGAAGTCAGTTTTGTGGACATGAATAATGTGTATGGTTTTAGTTGAAAAGTTGAATCACTTCTAAATTACGTGTACATGTGGTAGACCCTAAAGTTCTCTTCTGCTAAACAAATCTCAGAAAAATTCTGAAGTTGCCTCACTTTTAGATAAGGCACATATGCGGTAGACTTTAAAGTACTGTGCTGCAATCATATATTAGAAAAATTATGACAATTATAAGACAACAGAACCAACGATATTTAAAGGATTTGTTTCGGACAATCCATTTAAAATTAAAAAAAAACGTCAAATTTCTTTGCAAGAACATAGACAAAAAGTCACCTCAATGTTGTTTTCATTTAATAGGTACCTAATAAACCCTTGAACAAAAACGAATCATTTACACATGATGCAGAAACTTCACATAGAAATTAGCGCAGAGCGTCACATGCATTAAAATCTAAAACGCAACATTTTTTTAATTTTCTCTCACAGTCAATCATTACTTGGTGATATACACTATATGATAAAAGTCATCTGATACCACTTCAGAAGCAAATCAATGGATCCGCTGCGTTGTTAAGAAGCGAGGTACAGCTGCAAACGGTATAAAAACAAGCCTGCAGCTGACCGTGGTCATATCGCACTGTGAGGTGGAGTTAAAATGTCGCGGAGGAAAAAACAGATTTTGAAAAACGAAATATTTTTGAGTGTTAGGTTAGTGGTGTTGTCCATTAGAGAAACCGTGAGGCTTTTAAACATACCCAAGTCAACTGTTTTGGATGTACTGAATAAGTGGAAGACACATGGAGTGCCTGAAGCAGCAAAGCGTACCGGCAGACCAAGGAAAATCAGTGATAGAGGATTACAAAGCCTCAGAAGAGTCGTTTCAGCTAATCGACAGTGTACTGCACAAGACCTCAGTGTACAGGTTAGTAAAAATCCTTTAACCTAGGTATGTACACGTACCCTTCACACAGAGAATTTCCTTCCAGGGGTACAGTGGTCGTGCGACTGCTCATAAGCCTTAAATCTCCACTCGGAATGTTACTCGTCGTTTAGAATGGTGTAAATAAAATTTATCGTGGACTGTGTATCAATGGAAATGGGTCCTATGAATTGATTAATCCAGATGCACAATCCATCAGTCTGATGGCTGTATGTGAATATGGCGGCAGCCGGGGAAACGCTGTTTACCACAATGTATTGTTCCTATGGTCAAGTTTGGAGGTGACAGTGTATTTGGTGGGGGTGTTTTTCGTGGTATGGCCCCGGCCCATTTTTTATCGTGGACAAACCTGTTAACCAGCGCGTTTACATCGATATTGTGGACAATTATGCCCTACTAACTTTGTGGAAATACTATGGAACTGAGCCTTGTTGGTACCAGCAGGATAATGCACCGAGTCATACAGAAAGGACTGTTACGGCGTGGTTTGATGATAATTCCTTATCGTGCGTGGACTGGCCAGCACAGAGTCCTGATCTTAATCTCATAGGGCACCTATGGTATGAATTAGAGTGTCGCATAAGAAGTTTGGAACCAAGGCCTGCTACTAAGCAACAGTTAGCGGCAGCATTATGTACTGAATGTTACAGCATACCTATCGCTGTGTTCCAAAACCTTGTCGAAAAAATGTCTCGAATTGTCAGCGTATGCATTAAGGCCAAAAGTTGACCGACACCGTACTAATGTATGTTAATAAATGCTATGTTGTGTTTCTCTTAGGTGTCCGGTGACTTTTGTCAATAAAGTGTATGTGAAAATTTTTCTACATTTCTTTTAAACTCCCAGTAACACGATTTTTATAAATGCTTTTATTTCCCATTCATTTACTTGAACATACAAGCCTGGAAGTAGCTCTCTGATGTCAAATTGATTACCAGTGAAATTAAAGGAACGACGGAATCACATAATTTATAACTTCTCTTATACATTCTCTTGTTTTGTATCAAATACTTAGAGATCCCCAACGAGTTCACTACAATACCTTGCTGGCCGACCAAATCCATCCAATGGCTCAGGTATTATTTCCTGCAAGGGATGGCATCTACCAAGATGATAACCCCCGAATTCTCAGAGATCGGAATGTCCAATAATTATTTGAAGAACACGAGGACGAACTTTCACACCTTCCTTGTTCAACACAATCAGCAAGCGCAAATATTTTTCGGAAAATGTTGGTCGGTATTGTAAAACAGAGTAAGATCCCGTTATCCTCCTCCTGCATCTCTCAAGGACCTGGAGCAATATCTGCATGAAGAGTGTTGTAACATCCCGCTAACCACCATTTAGGATTTATAGGCGTCCATTCCAAGATGTATTCAGGCGGTTTTGAGTGCCAAAGGTGGTCCTACTCCCTACTAGGTACGCAAGACATTCTTTTCCTGGGTGTTCACATTATTTCTGTCAAACACCTGTATATTCTCACTCGCGGGAACGCTGTGCATTATTATGGCCACAAAGCTGCCCACTTTTACTGCAGCTAATGGCATGCAATAAGAAAAGAAATTTCTCAATAAGGATTTCGGAAGCGGAGATAAGCTGTATCCGACGTTATACGGGAGGGAGCGGTAGAAGAACTAAAACCAACCATATCGCAGTCCTCGTTTGAAAAACGTTTTGCAAGAAAATGAGCTTCAGATACCGACTGATCTGAAATGATTGTTTACAGATCATTAGCTGGTTCCGAATGAAAACGAAATATTTCTGTTAATAACAATGAACATATCTTTCTTAAAAACTTATGAAACATATTCGCCACCAGGTTGCACACCTCCTGAAGAGAAACATATAATCCTTCAGTCCTGAGACTCAATGTTGCAAGACAAATTTCCTACTACGTTCACACCCGAATTTTTGAAATGTTTGGCAACCGAGGGTTCGTACATGTGCAGCAAATCTATGAGAGTTTAGTATCATTTGCGAGTTCATACCTGTCTGAAGCAAGTTTTCTGTAGCAACTTTACTCATTTCAATGTATTGCTAAAAATGAATGCTGAAAGGTAATTGCGTGTTGCTATAGCCAAAATGCTTCCCCACATTATTGAGGCAATATGTTAAAACAAAAAAGCGCATTCACCTTACTGACAAACAGGGATGAAACGTTCTGTTTTGCGTTAAATAATATCGGTATTTTAAATCTTCAACATTTACAAATATAAATATTGGTAATTGGTATTTCTTGATATTCTCATGCCTTTATTAAAAGTGTTCATTATTAGTAATGTATTTCTCTAACACAAATATGTTTAAAAAGTTCGTTATTTACTGTATAATAAAGTTTTGTTTTTACCGAATGCTACAACAGTATTAAGGAGACGAATGATAAATTTCAAACATGAAGGGATACTTGAGACCAACAAGACTGGGAACAACTGAGTAAAATTAAATGACTTGACACATTAATAGGCTTTTGATATTGCAATACTTTAGCCAGTTAACTAAGAGAAATAAAGCTCGTTGCTTTCATGTGAAATTAATTTTAAAGTTCGTTTTTTCGTCAGAGTTTGGTTTATCTGTGCTTATTGACAAAAGATCCTCAGTGGGACAAAGATCGTAAAGTTTAATTAAAGGTCAGCTTCAGCATAAATTGAAATACTTTTCTTACAGTAAAGATTATTTGACAGATCTTTTTCTCCGGAACAGCATGTTTTCCTTAAATATGATAAATTTTGATTAAGTAAACCTCTATCACAAAATGTCAGGTTTCATAAAACATTGTTTTTGCATTAGACCTTGTTCCAAACAGATCATATTTACTTCCTCTTAATCAAGCTTTGTTTCCAAACAAAAGCATATAAAAGATATACTATGTAATTTCCAATCGAGTTTCAGAATTTTAAGTTATGAAAAAAAAATTAAAATATTCACTATGCATGAAATTATATCTTTATTATGAACTAGATTTGAGTTAAACAAAGTGTGCAGTACAGAGATGAAATAAAATGTTTCATAATAAAAACAATAGATTTTTGAGTCTTCGAAGCTTTAACTTTATTGATTTTCTCTAAGAAAAGGGAATCCCACTCTCTGAACGTGTTTCGTGCGGGCTGAGAGAGACAGAAGTTTAACAAGTTCCAATAAGTAGGGTTCAGAAGCATCCGACTGTTAAATTCTAAATGGTAAAGTAAATCAAAATTAATAAAACAGAACTGATATGTTTTTTACATAAATACTAGAAAGAATTACTGAATTATCACTAGCTCATGGGTTCTTTGCAATCTCAATCCTAGCACAAAACATAGGTTACAAATTTGTGCGTGTGTGCCTAGAGAAATTGGAGGTACTCTGTGTTTTTATAATCCAGCAAAAGCTTTATTAACGGACACCACCTAACAATGGCAAATTTTGGTTGTTGCACTACAGACTCCGTAATATTGGCATTAAGGATCACGTCCGAGCAACATAACGCCTTGAATTCGGTCAACGGACACTCCAGTCAGTACAGAAGGAAGTGTAATGGGTATCTTGTTCCTCTCGATCTTTAGTATTTAGGTTAGGGAGATAAGATTGGGAGATAGAATAATGGTAAAGAAACTGCACCTCGGGAACGAAGAGTTGTACTATGGAGAATGCAGTCGTGTGCTTAGGTGAAAAAGACGTTATTAAAGTTTAGTTCTGCGTAATGTGTGCTCCAGTGTGTATTTCAGTCGCATTACGGGAGAGGCGGAAATATTTGCTTGTGCCTGAAATGTTTCCCGTTAGCGATGGGATCCCTTCGTGTGTTCCACATGGGTGCTGTTCCTGCTTCACGAATCTTGGCCCATCAGAAATTATCGCAATATTGTCGTGGTTGTCGAGCGTCCTTAGCGTATGTGCAGAAACAGTCTCTAACACAGTTCGCTTATTGAGTGTTTGATGTATTAGGTGTGCAACTCATTCTCGGTCACAGGCACTGACAAGTTGCCAAGATATTATAGCAAATCGAATACCTACCTAATCAGGAAAATAATTCCCTTCGTGTTGCATACATTTGAGCCGTCGGTCAGGGAGCGGCAGAAAGCCACTGCGGAAAAAAGGGGGCTGTTTCGAGTTGATAAAATCATCACTACTTGTGTGGTCCTCAACAGAAGTGAAGGGAGGTGAAAATCTGACGGGGCGAAGTCTGGAGAATAATACGCCGGGTGATAAAAAAATCTGCAATCCCAGGTCGGTGATGATGTTTAAAGTCGTTTTCGCGGTGTGAGGACGCGCGTTATCCTGAAGAAACACGACCGACCTTCTGCCCTTGCCAGTGTATGGCCTTTTCGCCTCCATTGCGTCACTCACACGAATGAATTGCAAACAATAACGCTCAGCATTGACCGTGTCACCAGATTTGAGCAATTCATAGCGTACGACACTGCTCTGATCTCTTCATATGCACAGCAATAACTTCCTGGCATGGATATTCGGTTTGTCGGTACATGTGGTAAGCTGACCTGGATAACCCCACGATTTGCGCCGCTTAGGATTATCGTAGAGGACCCACTTCTCATCATAGGTCAAAATATTATCGAGGAAATCCTTCTTCTTGAATCTGAAGAGCAAGGGCACAGCAAAATCGTAGGGCCTAGACTTGTTCGCAGCTGTAAGTTGATGGGGCACCCAATGGGCCTCCCTGTGAATCCGTACAAGCTTATGCAGGCGCTTTGCAATGGCTTACCATGTTACTCCGAGTACCTGGGCGAACTCTGACTGTATGCGACAGGGATCCGCGTTCAACAGTTGTTTCGGTTCCTCATCTTCAACTTTCTGTGGCTGTCCAGGACGTTCTACATTACGGAGATCGAAATTTTCTTGCTTAAACCGCTGCAACCATTTCTTACACGTACTATAGGACACAGCAGCCTCACACAAATCAGCACAGGTCATTTGCTGGGCTTCCGCGGCACTTTTGTTCAGCTTAAATGCGAACAGGAGACAGTGCCTCAGATGTTGCTTTTCGAACGACATAGCTTTCACCGTCAACTTTCGTCCCTTTTGTCAGTATAGCTGTGAGCGGTTACGGTGGCCTGAAAAGCTGATGGATGGCGCTGCAATCAGCCATTATTGCACACAGCTGTTTGCATTTGCCGACGTTCTATGATCGCTTGCGGTTAGAGGCCGAGAATTAAGTTGCACACTTAATATTTCCGTCGTCCATTGCTTTTTATGAACATTCTTATTTTAGGGCATCAAAAGTTTCCTTCATTGTTCAATCTCCTCCAGTATACCACCATTTATATTCCTTCATTCCAGGACAGTGAACAGCAGACCTCCTCTGCTTCGTTAAATATGGAATTTCATTTGATTTTGCTACTTTGCTTGTTTATAATTATCATCGTAGCTTTTTTCTACGTTCTTAAATACGGGATTTTATAACATTTTGTTCAATCTTATGTGATTTTATAACATTTGTTCGATCATAAGCGATCATAAATGCTTTAAATTAATATTATAACAAAAAAAAAAGAACTTATCTTTCTCGTTAAATCCGATGTAAAAAATCATAAATGGTAAAACCGGGCTCCTAAAAATGCGATCTCTATTGTAGCTCAGTACTTGTGGATTTACAACGAATATTTTAATATTTTAAAATTATTAATCAAATATTATAATTATTTTCAAATGAATGCACAGAAAATAATAGGATGTATATTATGGTACATTATGATGTATTACCAATATTCATAAATTTTTGGGAACATAGGTGTAGTAAGTGTAATTCAAATTGCAAGCAGAATGTATGCTGCAGAAGAATTTAAAATTGAGGATTTGGATTAAATCAAGATATTTTCTTTTTTTCTGTTTAGTGGTATAACAGCAACCGTGAGCAACATAATGGATTGAAGGTCATCCCCAGTCTTTAATATTATGTCCAATGTTTTGAGAAAAGAAGAGAGTCATTGTTGTTAGGGAAATGCCACATCTGTTGCTCTCACGAAATGCACTCAGAACACATTCTGCACGAATGGTCAGAACTCAGGGCATATGTCATTGTTCCACTGCAGCGCATAGTCAAGTTCATGAATAAAACTATATATGAGGAAAGTATGATCACGTTTTACTACAGCTTCTTTTTTTTTTTTTTTTTTTTTTTTTTTTTGATTGAAGGTTTAACTACCACCGTTTCAATGGGCTATAAGCAGTCGCCCGTTCCTAATTTAGGGTCACTGGTTCCAGGGAAGGGAGAGAGCCAGTGCCGTAAGACAAACACAACATTCATGCCTCACCGAGATTCGAACCCGGACCCCTTTTGGACGAATGATCAGAGGCCATCGCTTAGACCACTGCGCCACCGTGGCGTGGCGGCTTCCTACAGCTTCTCCACCCATTGACTCCACAGTCAACCATGATTTCGAAAGAAGATATTTATTTAATAAATTCATTTTACTGAGATAATAACATATATCAACTTTTTTATGTGTATTGGGAACATACTGGACAACGATGTTAACAATTTGACCCTACAGTTTCTACTTGATGATCAGACATCCTTTCTTCAACACATAACTGCTTAAAAAAACTTTCAAATTTTAGAGTATCAAAGGTATTAAACATTTATTTTTCTAAACTTATAGTGAAAATCATTGTTAAAAATTTATGTTATTTCCATTTTAATATCAGCAAGATTTAAAGAAACACCTTGACGCTACGATTATCTGACTCTAGAGAAGAATTACCCCTGACGGTTTTCAACTCTAGAGTTTGTTGGTATAATAAAGCACTTCAATGAACTACGAAAAATTCTATATCGAACATCACATGAACTTGTCACAAATATTTGGGAACTGTATTTTTCTTTCAAATAGTCCCAGTTTTATTCTGATTATTTGAAAAAATTCATCCGAAATACCCGAAACTTTGATGTACCCTACATTGATAAAAGTTACCGGACACCCAGAAGAGAAATAGAACATAGCATTTATTGACATACATCAGTACAGTGTCGGTCCATCTTTGGCTTTAATGCATGTACGGACACTTTGAGACATGCTTTTGACAAGGTTTTGGAACACAGCGATTGGTATACACTTCCATTCAGTACATAATTCTGCTGATAACTGTTGCTTAGTAGTAGGCTTTGTTTCTAAACTTCTTATGCGACACTCTAATTAATCACATAGGTATTATATGGGATTTAGATGAGGGCAGTGTGCTGGCTAGTCCACGCACAATACGAAATTATCGTCAAACCACGCCGTAACAGTCCTTGCGTTAGGGTTCGGTGCATTATCCTACTGGTACCAAAAAGGCTCGGTTCCACATTATGCCCGCAGAGTTGGTCGGACCTAATTGTCCAGAATATCGAGGTAGACGTACTGGTTAGCAGGTTTCTATACGATACCAAGGCCGAGACCATACCACAGAAAATACCCCGGCGCAAATACACTTCGAGCTCCAAACTTGACCGTAGGAACAGTACATTGGGATAAATAGTGTTCCCCCGGCTGCTGCCAAACTCACACACGACCATCAGACAGATAAATCGTGTATCGAGATTCATCAGTTCATAGAAGTCGTTTCGATTGATCTACGGTCCGCGATAAATGTTCTTTACACCATGCTAAACGACGAGTAGCATTCCAAGTCGAGATGAAAAGCTTATGAACAGTCGCACGACCACTGTAACCCATGGAATAAAGTTATCTGCGAATGGCACGTGTACATACCGAGGTTCCAGCATTTTTACTGACCTGTACACTGAGGTCTAGTGCGGTACTCCGTCGATTAGCTGAAACGACTCTCCTGAGTCTTCGACGTCCTCTATCACTGATTTTCTTTGGTCTGCCGGTACGTTTTGCTACTTCAGGTACGTTATGTGTCTTCCACTTATTCAGTACCTCCAGAACAGTTTATTTGGGTATGTTTGAACACCTCTCTTTTTTTATGGACAACCCACTAATATAACACACAACAATAATTCCTCTCCCAAAGAGTGTTCTCTCCCGCAGGGACATTTTCACTCAACCTCAGAGTGCGATATGATCGTGGTCAGCTGAAAGCTTGTTTTTATACCGTTTGCAGCTGTACTGTGCATCTTAACAGCACAGAGAATCGGTTTATTTCCTTTTGAAGTTATGTCTGGTGACTTTGGTCAATATGGTGTATTTTGTAAAATGCAATGCCTTGTTAGGGATTCGTGTGCAAATGAGTTGTCAATGCACATGTTTAAGTAAAATGAGAAGCTGCATAGAAAGGATTGCTTCACAATTGCGCCTTTCGTCGGCTGCGGAGTGTAAAGAAAGATATTTGAGATAGTAGATTTTCTGTAGTGGGTGATATACATAATTTAACAAATGAAATGTGGAGGAGATCGATTTTAAAACTAAAGTCTGGCCAAAGTGAAGAAGAATTTTCGTGGTGACTGCGAAGGAGACTGTCTGGTTTCCACAGAGTGTGAAACAATTCCAAAATAATCAGTCAGATTTCTGATGCTACGGTGAAGGAAGACTTAGGGCTACAACATCCAAGGACGACTGGTAACACTGATTAACACAGGGAAACATTTGTCTTCGGTAAGACTTCTCATTAGCGGAACTAAACACTATTGAATATCTGTGCTCTTCTCCAATAAGTCCAGATTTATTTTGATAGATGATCCAGTCGTACGCTGGTTTAGGAAGAAAGGTGGACAGGTTTTAAATGTTTGATATCCCTTGAAAACGTCACTCGCGAAATTGGTAGCGTGGTCGTTTGTGATGGTAACTCATTAGATGGATACACAGGTTTCAGTATTCTTGCATGAAAAAAACGAATCTTCCACTCTGTACGAATGATGGAATTAAACCCAATATCTGCTCTCCTGAAGTTGCCATATGAGATACATTTCTCTTACAAGATAAATAGCCCGTCGCAAACGAGCGAGGCTGGTAGAAAGATACCTCCAACGGCAGAAAATTTGCAATATATATTCCCCGCCAGTTCTCTCGAACCTTATCTAATCAAGCATGTCTGGGACGCTCGAAGTAGGCGCGTTTTTGACGGCAACCGTTCCAGGCTAGATTTGGATGGGCTTTGACCAGTTACACGATGGGCTTTGACACCCAAACGATTGACGAGCGATGGTTGTTTGCTGCATAATTTCAGGTGATATTTGTTCGGCTGATGGCAACACACGTTCATTGTGATTGCTTGACCTCCCGGCAAAAACTCACAATGAAACACATTCTTGGCAGTACACCACACGGAGATCAAAACTTTCTGTGGGTACAACTTGGGTTTGGACATGTGTTTGAGTGGTTCCCCTTTATCGAGCCACGTCGATAAAGTTCTTCCTACAAGGCGCCCCTTGTAATCAGCTATGCAAATTCACCTTGTCGGCATCGGCCAATAATTATGTAACGACCCATTAATTAAATAGTACATGTTTTCAATATTTTCACAGATGGGTGGCGGCAATACATGCACTCCTACTATGTCTACAGTCGATAATGTTGCCCTTGGGATGAAAGACAATCGCGGGAGGTTCAGACGCACTTTTAGACGAACTCTATGAGTCCACTTAATTGCGCCTTACTTGGTTCATATTCATACGTTGCTTAACAATATTTAGTTATACATTGTTACATTAAAAAAACAAAATATCACTTTGCTTTCCCAAATTAATGGCATATTAACCAGTGTTGGTCGTCGAACTTTCAGCTGCCGGTTTTCCAAATAAACCAAGCAAATATGTAGTGAAAAAAATTCGGCACTACGAGACGCCGATCCTATAAATTATGCGGTATCAGTCGGTCCCCGCTACGTACTTGTTGATATACAATCGTACTCTTAGTGGACAACGAAGATATTTATTTATTTAGAGACGAATTCACAGGGGAATTTGGCTCACTTTCATACACTAGCGCAAAATGTTTGATCTGCGTGCCATAAATCCAGGAAGTTCGATGACAGCAAATAATGTGAACTGGAGTGTGCTTCCGATGCAAAAGAATCGAAGAATATCTGTGCATCAGACGCACCAAGTTGCTGCGCATACCCGAAATTCACGCAACTTGTGGCAAAAATATGTAAACTGTCACCAGCGATTGAAAGAAAGTAAGTGGTGTGTCACCATGAGACGGAAAAAAGGAAAATATTTATCTTACACAACGCTACACAATTGAGCCAAGACAGATGATGTTTAGAAAAATTCCGCAACTACAAAGTGCCATTATAGGGGAACAAAGTGCCATTATTCTGTCCGAAACTACAAAGTGCCATTATAGAGGAAATGTTGCGTTTGCTCTAGAATATTTAAAACATAAGACAGACTATTTTCCTAAAGTACATGTTTCATTCGTTAAAAGTGAGGCTCATGAGACATTTTTGTAAAACTAGTTGCAGTTGAAGTACCTCGCTAGCGTTTCTACATGCTGAGATTATGCATACCGACATAAAAAGAATGATGCTTTCCTTTAAAAACTGGTGTGACATTATAATATGGCAAATAAAAAATTTTGGGCTTCATGAAACAAAATCAATGCACTTGTGTAATCGGCACCTCCCAAATCCCTAGAGATATCATTTTTGCTTTGATCTGTATTAGATTTATTGGAAAGATATGTTACGCCCATCAGCAGAAAAAGAACGAATACCTCCGGAGCAGTTGTAAACCACATCCTTTGGAATAACCAACACCAAGCTGCTGGATAGTACATGCTACTACCAAAATCCTGCATTCAATCCCTTTATTAAGCTATCAAAATATTACCTGCCATATGATTTGGCTCTGTGTGCCGCCTTAATTTAGTAACCGTCGAACAGATATATTCCTCTATTTATACATATTACGCCGCTATCTTTGAAAGTACGTTTGGTATCATTACAGGAACAACTGCGAAATGAACATTACGTTACGAGATCGGTTTTGAATCCTGAAAGAAGGAAACTACAAATTTTAAGTAATGCAACGTAGCTGCACTTTTAACAAAATCTGTTAGCTAGGTATATGCCGTTCGCTAAACGTTCGTTGGAAAAGTAAGAATCATCAAATTGAGTCATTGATGAACTATCTTTCCAGTAAGTAATCGATTCCGTAAAAGTGTCGATTCCCTGAATCAATCAGCAGAATTACTTTTTACTATAGGTAAAAATGTTTTTAGGGTGCCTTGGCGAGGTCCATGTTCTAGTTTGAAAATCGTTCTTTGTTCAGAAGTGTACAAATACAATAAATCACGTGAACATTTCGAATAGAACTCTTAACAAAACGTAGGATAAAATTTCCCGGAAGAATTTAAAGCAAATTTATACTTCAAAAATGACCACTAAACCGGAAATTATCAAGGAAAGAAAGAATCTGATTCAGGAAATTACCCATGGATACAGATCGTTCCCTAAACCGGAATATCACTGACCAAAAGGAACCGACTAACAATCGATTTCCCAAGCACATATAGTTATCTAATCCGGAAGAATCAAACGACCGGATCTGTCCGAACGAGTCTTTCTGGTGAGTCGAATCCAAAGAATTGGTTTGCACATCTCTACTGTACCAGTTGTGAGCTAAATCTCACTTCCGCGAAACACTAAGAGGATGCAAAGCCATTAAATTTTTAAAGTTATCAATTTAAAAAAAATAGATATACAAAGATATTACTGTCAACCGTTTGATACAAGAAATAATCAAATTATTATGACTATAGGGTCCATATGTAAATCGTTGAAACTCTAGAAGAAATACTATGAATGTTAAGTTTATAAAACGTTATAAATTACACGTGATATTGTGCTTATTATTCAATGTTATTACTGTTCTTCATATGGGAGAAGCAGCGAAGTTTAACCTGTTTAACCAGTTTAACTGAGGGATAATGTAAAGGCAACAAGCCTTGGTTAGACACGTTTCAAGACGGCATGCCGCGGTCAGTACCTTGGCAAAATGGGGCGAGAATGGAAACCGACGGAAAAGTGTAATCTGACAACTGCTTATCGATGCTAGAGGGGAACGGGAGCTATCCTATATGGTACCAGCCTAACGAAGGGATACTCCGGCGCAACTTGCCATCAATTTGGAATCTGGTGACAGGGAGAATGTGTCAAAACAAACACTACATCGAACGCTGCTGACAATGTGGAATCGTAACGGCCGGCCACTACTAGTTCCCATGTTAAACATGGTTCACCATAGAAATCATTTACAAAAGACTGGACAATAAGACGCGTGTGAAAGGATGGCAATGCTTTCGGAACTGTTATACTGGGAAACGCAGGATCCAATTATTCTGTTGCAGGAATATATGACGTCCACAAGCTACATAAACGTCATTACATAAGTACATCATTTCATGACAAAAATATGATACACACTTCTACTAGTGCCTTCTTCCAAGATGATAATGTGACATTTCCACAGTGCTCGGATTGTTTAAAACTGGAATGCGCAACATTAGGTGTAACTTCAGAAGTTACCCTGGCCTACGAATTCCTCAGAAGTAATCGATCCAATCTAGCATGTGTGGTTTGTTTTGAAAAGATAAAACCGATCTACGGCAACTCAAACTCGAAATGTGCAAAAGCTTAAATCCTTGCTGGTAACGTGTTGATACCAGGTGTCACACGGCATCTTTAGAAATGTTGTAGCATCCATGCTTCTCCTGGTGAGCTCTTTCAGCAGCACGTGGAGGACCAAAAACCATATTTGTTATAGGTAGGTAGTCAAAATATTTCGGCTTCTTCGTGTAATTACTGGGATCCATATATTCATTAACATCCCAAGTTGAAAAATAAAGCATAAGAGAATTACAAAAGAAAAAAACCTTTAAAGAGAACTATCACGGTGAAGAATTACCGATGGTTTACAAAGTCCAGCCCACCGGACTTGTAGAAACTAAGGCATACCAAAATAAAGAATCAAACAGAAGTAGAATGTTGGAATTAAATCGCTAGAAAACCATTTCAAAATGTTTTCACAGACCGCATATAGGTGCAAACTATTACTGAAATTTCTATTTTCCGTCTTGGGTCTACAAATCTGGAGATCTTTTATCCGTAGATTTTGAATTTCTCATTCTTTTCTTTTAAGAGAAAAAAATTAATAAACCATCAAAATAGAATGTCTTGAATAATGAAAATACTTTGAAATTAGCGTCAGTTGAAGATTCCCTGACAAAAAGCGATCTAAGCATTGATGAGAAAGAAACGATTAGACATTGTGTCAGCCTTGTAATAACGTCGAATTCGTTTCCATCATTCAAACCCAATCTCAATAAGGAAGAATATAAAGCTTTAAAAGAATTACAGTCAAATCCTGATATCATCATTACTAAAGCCGATAAAGGAGGACAAGTTGTTATTCTGTACAAAAAACATTATGAGGCAGAGGTCGAAAAACTTATTTCCGAGGGACCGTATAAAGAAATTAAAAAAGATCCATCGGAAAAATATTTAAAAGAAGTTCGGAAAGTACTAACAAGTTGCGTTACTCTTAACCAAAGCTCAAAAAATTATCTGAAACCTTCGTATGCCCGTTGTCCGCGTTTCTATGCCCTTCCGAAGATACACAAGATTGGCGTTCCTTTCCGTCCCATCGTCAGCAATATCGGCTCTGCTACTCATAAGTGGCCAAATTTCTATCTTCGAAACTGTCCACCATAACGACTTCTTCAAACAAAACTGCTGTAAAAATTCCACTGAATTTGTAAATGTGCTTAAACAGCATCCATACAACGATCAGTTCATGTTATCCTTCGATGTGAAATCCATGTTCACAAGTATTCCACTAAATGGAGCCCTCGAATCTTTGAAAGCATATCTCATTGATCATCATTTCAGCCAACCGGAAGTTGAAGAAATTTTGAGATTAGTGGAAATTTGTATCAAACAAAACAGTTTCTTATTTCGTGGAATATTTTTTCAACAGACGGAAGGCCTTGCAATGGGTAGCCCACTGTCGCCTGTTTTATGCGAAATCTACATGCGTCATTTGGAGGACAAACTGTTTCAGCTCGTTACATTCGACCTGTGGATTCGATATGTAGATGATACCTTTGTCCTCTGGAAAGGCAGGAATTCCGAACTACCTAAATTAGTTGAACTTATCAATTCAATTGATCCTCATATACAGTTCACATGTGAGACTGAAAATAATGGCTGCTTACCATTCCTAGATGTCCTGGTGTCACGCTCTGAAGGATCCTTTAGTACAACAGTTTATCGAAAGCCATTTGCTGTTTCCTTACCTCCACATGCAAAATCAAATCACCCATGGAAACAAAAAATGTCTGCTTTCTACACATACGTATATCGTGCAGTACATATATGCTCAACTGAGGATTCCTTACAGAAAGAGCTTGCTTTTCTTAAACGAACTGCAGTACACAGAGGATATAGCCCTTCCGTGATAGAAAAAGCGGTCCAAAAATTTAGGAAACCGAAGCCGTCTGCTCGCTCACGCCAGTTGACCTCCCAGTACGAACGAATTGGGCGGTTATCCCATTTGCTCCTCCGATTTGCTTCAGAATTTCAAAAATTTTCAAAAGTTTTAATTTCAAAGTGATTTTCAAACCCATAAACAAGATGAATTTTTACGGATCAAAAGACTACGTCGAAGACATAAATTCCTGGGGAATTTATCAGATACCTTGTGAATGTGGACTTTCATATATAGGACAGACCCGCAGGTCTTTAAGTTTCCGTGTGAAGGAGCACAAAACTTACGTACGGAACTATGAACTGAAGAAGTCATCAATAGCCCAACATTGTCACGAAAATAACCATAAATTTTTGTTTGGAAACGCTATTCTTATTGACAAACCTGATTCGACTAACAAGCTTAATGTATTAGAAGCCTTCCACATATACCGGAATTCTTCACGACTTGTCAATGACATGACGTCTACGCCATTTCTTTCAAGCGCGTGGAAACAACTCAACAAAAACCGTGACCGTCAGAATTCTGATGATGTCACAATGATTTGAATGTTTACGCTCCATTCGTCCTGATGATGCCAAGCCAGACGCTCTGCGAAACTATAGTCGATGTTAATAAAACATTTAATTGTGAAAAAACGTTGATAATTTATTCTAAATTAAGTCAGGCGTTAAATCTCCTTTACACGAAAAGACACTAGGTGTTATTTGCCGTTTTTTACATCAAATTTACCGTTCCCTATGGGTTGTGTATGGGCTTAATTTTTTAAAATGTGTTAACGCCACTTTGCAGACAATAGGATTGCTCAACAAAGAACATTTGTTAAATGTACACATTAGAATTCTGAGAAAATCTTAATCTCAAATATAAAAATCGGTGGTAATCAGCTACAGATGTTACTACCATGTCCAAAATATTACAAAAAAAGGCCCAGTAATACTGTTTTCTTTACAGCTACAAGATCTGTCTTCAGTCAACGTCTACTTTTGGTTCGTGTAAAAGGCCATTATTTATCCAGTTTATACTATCAAAAATTTCAGAATATGTACAATCATAGCATATTTTGTTAATATGGATTCGCAAGAATTTCTTCAATTTTGGTAAGAATGTCAATGTATTATTCTTTTAAATACCATAACATTCTCCCCGAGATGAGAACAAACGTGTATTTCATTATTTATGGGAAACAAGATGCTGCATTTCCTCTAAATTCAAAGCGCTACGAAAATGTATTGAACTCATTTTCAACTTCTAAATGTTTCGCCTAGAGCACGAAAAAATCGATTTGCCCATCCCACCAGAATCAATACTATAGAATCATTTAACAATTAAATAAATTACTGCAGTTTGTTTTCCTCTCAAATATTCGTAGGCTATTCCGAAAGTACGCGGACTTTCTGTACTGCGCCGTTGTTATGGAAATGCGTCACTGGTTTGCGATGGAGATGATTTTGTCATATGCGCTATGGTTAGTTTGAGTCATAGCAAAATGCACTCTTTAATGCTCATGTAGTGTAATAGTTTACATTTAATGTATATTACAATGGCGGATCAGCGGGATGGACCGGTAATTTCCAGACAAACATTGCTATTGCATTTGTGTTAAGTAAGGTAAAATGTGGATAGAAGTGTGTCAGGTGGTTCAAGAAGGATATGGTGCAGTAGATGTATGCAGTTTGGCTGTATTCGAGTGGTTGAAGCATTCCAATGACGACAAAAGCAATGGGCAGGATGACCCCATAAGCTGGCGGCCGTAAACATCAGTGACCGATGAAACTTCATAAAAGACGAAGCATTATTGAAAGACGTTGGATCATTATCGATTCGTGATTTGACACTGGAGTTGAATGTTGGAGTAGTAACGAAAGACGATGGATGATTGTGAAATCGCACCAGAAGTTGTCTAATTTTTTATTCAAGATGGATGACAAATGATCACACTGAAGAACAAAACCAATGCCACATCTGCATTTGCAATGCTTTTTTACACACAGTGGAAAGAGATTCTGACCTTTCGAATACAATTGACACCTGCGGCGAGTAATGGAAAAATATTTTGATCCAAAATCAAAATAACACACAAGCGTATTGAAACACACCGACTCACCGCACATCAACAAATTCTGACTTTGTGGTTCATCAACGAAATTGACGTTTAATATTTTTTGTCTGCACCCCTGGGACAGCACTGAAGCACTGTTATTTCGCCATGCATTGAGGTTTGACTTGGAAATAAATATTTATACTTCCGTTGTGTAAATCATGGGGGCACAGCACAATCATCATGCATTCTGCGAAAATAGGCAAGGAGATGTGTGCGTATGATATAGAAATAGACATGAAACATGCAATTTGGGAAAAATAAAATATGCAGTTATAGAATGAATTTGAAGGATTTTATTTGCAGTATAAAAATTGCAAAGTAGACTTAAAATATAAATATGAAATATGTGTGCCATTTCATAGCTTGGGTGCGCCAGTAACATTTTCGTTACCATCTAGGTAGTATGTGTTACCTCACAGAATTTTCCAGATGTAATATTAATACTCGTAATCAAACATTCCATATTGTGTCTATTATATTTCAAATCGTGAGTTTTTGACGTAAAAGAATTATTTAAATATTTAAAAGGAATATGAAATTACAAAGCTCTAGGTGAAAGCCCGTCAACAATGACAGAGAAAAGTAAGATATTTAGAGTAATTATTTAATAACCAGCAATTTTCTTTTTGTCAGTGAACTTAGAATTGCGCAGTTGCAAATGTTATGTTAGTTCATGCACGGAAACATAAACGTATTGTTCCTTATGTTTCGGTGCATATTTAAGTCTTCAGCATCTCATTCTGAAAAAAAAATGTATTCTTAAAGTGTTTCCACCTTTCTATTTCGGGGGTGAAAAATAATATACATCTCAAAAGTAGGTAATATACATCTCTGTTTGAAATGAACTATCTTTCAAGATAGTGCATTTCTAACTACAAATTCATTTTCAAGACCTCGCGAATAAGAAGTGACACATAAATCACAGAAATGGCAAAATGGAATTCCGCGCTTTAATACTGGTTTTAGGCATTACTAGAATTATCAATTCGCTTGGTTTGGACTTTAATACTCAGGAACGCAATTATTACACGAACATATTTTTTGAGGGAAAATCTGTTTAAATTTGTTTCTACAGTTGCAGTTTTTAGGAGATAGGGTCTGTTCTGTGGAGAATTAACAATGATAGATTGTGTTGAAATTTCGCTTTACCGTTCCTATTATATAATCCTTAAATTAACAGTCACCCATTTAAATGTGGTTTTTATGCCAAATAGAAATTCTTAAAAAGTGTGATATACCAAATACATACATCATGGTTTAAAACACTTGAATTTGAGATACAAGTTTCATTTCTTCAAGATATCAGGAACGGTAACATTCCGTGATCTAATATATGCTTCCTATGTGTCCATTACCGAGAAAAAGATTAGTTTTACAAAGTAATATTTACTTTAATTTATTGCTCCGATGATTTTCATTTCATATGACATTACAGTGTCGTTATCAACTCACTTAAGTACCACGAAAAAGGAACATTCAGCTAGTGCACAAAAGTAAATACACTACAGGGCAGTAAAACATCAAAAACCAATAGATCAAATTAGAAATACTGAGGGCAAGTGTGCACTTATAGTGTACGCATTATGTTTCAATAGCAATTTTGACTTTATGATGTGAAACATTACGGGTTCTGTGATTATATACACCGAATATTCTGAGTTCCGAACAGTAATCAGAAAAATGATTTTATATGATTACCAATCCTGAGTACTGTAACAGCGACGCTTATTTGTATCTTGCGTCTAGAGGTTTCAGAAATCATCACACGTTTCTTCATCCTTTAGAACTTTAAACGTAATCATGAGTGTTATGCAAAATAATACAAGTTCTCCTACCTAAATATGTTCTTTATGTAGCAAAGTATTTCGGACACCTGAACGTTTTTAATTTTTCTTCAGCAAAACTATAAAACAATTAGGATATGTGCATAACATGAATATTTAGAAAAGAGCATCTATTCTAATTTACATCTGATATCGTTAGTAATATTGATGTTACCGAATGCTAATAAACAATATTACTGGGGATTACATTTTTTATATCAGTAAATGTTATCGAAACAACTTTGGCCCGATAAGATCAAGTAGGGCTGAATCATCTACAGTAATTATGTCACTACTGACCTTGAAATATATTCTTTGCCATAATAAACAAAGTGTACAGAACGACTGAGAAGAAAATTTGTTTTTCTGAAGTTCATACTGAAAAAAGGAAGTTATTGCATTTCCATATCAGTTCGGCTATAGAACGAAACTGCTACACGAGTGGAACAAGTGAGTACATAGCAGCACAAATCTGTCTCGGATACCAGCCTCTACGAAGTGGGGCATAGCTGCATGCAGTTGCCGCATACTATCCAAAGGTATGGCATGCCACATTATGCAAAAACTGTAGGCAAGTTCGCCGACATTTGGGACTGGCGTATGTGGCGTCCCATCATGTCCCAAACATGTTCGAATGATGAGAGATCTGGAGATCGGGCTGATCATGGATGCGTGTATACACTGTGGTAGTAGACCAGGTGGCGATGTGCCGTGTATGGGCGGTTATTATCGTGCTCAAAATTGCTCCGTAACACCGCGACAGAAATACTAACACAGCAAAACAAAGAATGCTGTCGACGTACAATTGAGCCGTTAGGATGGTACGGTGGACTACGAGGGTGTCGGATTATCGTAGGAAGTGGTTCCCCAGACAGTCGGTCCCGGTGTGCAAGCCGTATCAGAATATATGCATTAAGTCACTCCGTTTCCAACTCCATCAATTCTAACCTCCTTGGTAACTGCAACAAATAAAACAAAACATTTTATAGCGAGTAAATGGACTTCTGTCTTCATATCTTCCCCAAAGTTGAAAGAGTCTTTCTAAAAGGGGAATACATACTTTTTGAGTTCAAAACACATGCCACACGGTTTATTGATCGGGTAATAGACAGTTTAGAAATTACATAAAATAAGTTAGCCAAATAACAAAACCATGAGTTACTTTCTGAAAATCTCGTATGTGGAAGCTTTCATATTATTGTTTTTTCAAAATCTAATAGGCACCTCTTTTTATCACCACTGCCGAAGTAAATAAAAACTGGGTACCTGACGTGTGTTGAAAAAGCTGCGTATTCAACAAACAATATTTTGTCGAATATTTTTCAAATAATTTTTTTTAAACGGCGTTGCCCGCCATCCAAGTGTTTATGTAAGAGCCCAAATAATTCCATGCTTTCAGCAGTTTCATTAAATTATTGAACAATGAATAACACAAAAAGTAAAATTTCTGCATGTTTTAAGAGTTCGTATTGCTTGAAAAAGCGTTTGGGGAAACCCAATCATAACCCAATAACACATTAAATTTTACATAGTAGTACACTTATATTAATTTTATATGAATAAAAAACTAAAAAGTAAATTGTCAAAAAAAAACCGGATGATTTATTTTTAATTAAACCAACTCAAACAGAAGCGAAAAATTCTAATTTTTTTTAGAAAGGCACTTGTTTATTTAACAATATTTTCCGATATATATTATTAGAAAATTATATAGCATCTCTTTCTTGGGCAGCAATACTGGAATATTATGACTAAATAATTTGCGGTGACGAATGCGAAATAAAAAATATCGAGCTCAGTATTCGTCTTTCAAGTCAAAGTGTTTTATGTCGTTTAAATACTCAGATCGTATTCTGGTTCTCTGTACGTTCCTCTAAATTTTATTTGGAATATGATTAACTTTATACCTAAATTCGGACACAAAGCTCGGAGAAACATATAATCATTAAGATATGACCGTACATTTTTGAGGAAGCACCATATCATGTATCTGTGTCATTTTTTGCAGGATTCATTCAAAAGGGTCTTTCATTTTATTTGAAGAAAGAATATGATATAAGATACCTAATTAAGAAAACGCTGTAAATATACTTCAACGGAAGAATTAATACGACTTGAATTAAGGATTACATTTATAATCATTAGTTGTCAACAAATTGCATTTAATTAAAAGCTTTTGAATTTGGAATGATTACTGCAATTTCAAATAAATTTGCAATTGTAAAATTATTTACATTACGAAATGTTATTTTCGCTATCGAAAGCACATTTGAGAGAACATTTTCCTCACGAAAAATATGTGAAACCTGCTTTTGAAATATATGTTGTTGAATCAGAGAAATTATGTATACAAGAACCTCAAAGGAGGTAAACAATCTGGAGTTTTGCATTTTATCCCTCGCGAAGAATGGGTGAGTGAGATTACTTCATAGGATAGCTGTTTGGATAAAAAGTGGATCTCCCATACGAAGCAAAAACCATCGGTACATTGGTTAGAGACCTCCAAGCCACCTAAACACTCCTCTTCTATGCTATCCGCTTGATACCTCATACACATCCAGAGAAGATAAGACGATCAATAATTCGGACCGCTATTCAGCGAAAATGCAGCAGATGCACAAAATGATTCGCCCAAAGCATTAAGTTTTGCTTAACAGGTATGGAGGTTTACTTTCGCAGGATAACTCTCGTTTAACGCAATGTATTCCTTCAAGGATTTAAGAACGCATCTGCATTTCCCAGAATATTCAGAGTACAGGTGCATTCCAGATTATTCGGTCTGAGAATTATTCATTCGAAATTTCATGAATAACCTTGGTCCTCACTGAAGCACTATTTCAGAATTTTAATGCATATGTAGAAGATTTAGGACCACTATGTCTTCAGTTTCTAAGCAGCTGTAACGGCGCATTTAAATTTCAAAATTACTATCAAGGTTTTGATGCGAACTATCTCTATAATTGCAGATAATCGGTGCTAATAAAATATGTTACTATAAAAAAAGAACAAAAGTATTAAATGACTTCAGTAAGAGACTTAATGTTTATTATTTCCATTCTCCATTTTAGTATTTTGTAACTTACTGATATTATTAAATAGAACTTGATAATTTTGCTCATTATACCTTACTTTTAGAGGCAATGTAATTCTAAATTAACTAAAATCCCATTTCCAGCAGTTAAATGTTTTGTAAAATACCAATGAGTAAAATGCTTTGGCTCTGTAAGTAATATATAAATAAATGTTGAATGTCTTTCGACCTACGAGTTAGTAGCACACTGATAACAGAGTTCAACGAAGTGTAGAGTTGTACGGATTGATATTATATAGGAATAATACCGCTGAGGAGATTATTTTCTGTGGATAACTCTTAAAGAAAAAAGTAAGAGACGACACATCGCCATATTTGAAAAACACTATTGAAAAAAATAACATTGGACGAATATTCATTGAAGAAGGGGTCTAACTGAACTGGTGGATGCACCACTTATTTGTTATTTTTTATTAAGTTCTACATAGAAATATTGTCCAAATGATTATTGTAGCAATATTATCATAGACTATGACGACATCCTTAGGAAAGCAAGGATTTTGTCAGACGAGTTCAGTTCCGCCAAAGCTCTATTGAAAGAGTAATATATCTGGATTAAATGGTACTGAACTAATGCTCGTTTAAACAAAAGTAGAAAAGTCAGAAAATGCACTAGGCTGATGTTAATCAGGTTCGATTTTTGCGATAATAAAAGTAAGTATTGGACGAAACAAACTTGTGAAGCAATGTACGGAGGAATAGCATCAGTGAAGACATAAGTACCGAAAATAATTATATCAATGGCCGCATGAGTTATTTGTGTGTTCTTTTTTTTTTCTATTAAACAACTTGTATACCGATGTTAGTTAATATTGAGCCAAGTCATGTTTGGGGAATCGGAATTTCATCGGCCGTTGGTGTTACAATAATATCGTATGTTTTTTTGAACTAAGCAAATTGAAGATTAACTTCAAACGTAGATAAAAAAATTTAAAAATCAGTCTACGGCGGAGAAAAATGTCGAAAAAGAGAACTTCAAAAATGTGTGAAAATGGTCTTTTTAGTTTAAACTATAAGCAATGCGAACGGCATATGCAGAACATTTGAAGGAATGATGTGTTCACTTATTCTTTCATGTATTTTTTTCTGATTGGGCGTTAATGACTGCCATGACCAACAGAATCGGCAATAATCAGTCTGCCGTCCCTAATTTAGGGCAACTGTTTCCAGGGAAGGGAGAGAGACAGTCTCTTAAGACAAACGCAGCATCCATGCCTAACCAGGATTCGAAACCCGGTCCCACCGTGGACGAATGGTCATAATGCAGCGATTAGACCACTGCGCCGCGGGGACGGCTTTCATGTTTTTAAGACCGCAATGACAAAATAATTTGTTGAATATAGAAAAGACAGTTCTGATCACAAATTGAAATTCCTTCTGTTTTCCAGGTCCAGTACATTAGCAATTCTACTTTTTTTAGGAGACGTATTGATAAAGTCGCATTTCAGGCTGATATCGAACGTTGAATTTCAATGGGTCCGTATCAAGCATGGCAAAAGTTACACAAACGCTTCATACAAAATGCATTTTTTTTTACTTGAGACTTAGGAAATACATTGAGGATCGCTTTTCAAAAGGTTTAGGAACAGATCATAATCCAATATCTGTGATATTTCAAAAATAATTGGGCATACATGTCTGATTAGCATCTTTTTAAATAGTCTTTAGGAAATTTGTAACATTTGGTCAAATACAGGAAACAAAAACTCAGTTTTTATGCACTTGCCGCAAAGTTCTTCATAACTTGACGAAGAATTCTATCTTCTACCAGAAGGATAATTTATCTTTTACATCAAAAAGACCGAACTGCTTAATAGCGTAACATATACAACATAATATTTTAATAATATTGCAGAATAAAAGTCATGAAACAAAGAAAACCGTAAAAGAATTCCGTAAAGCCAAAAACCTGTTTTGTCTGGATTGCGAGTAAAGCAAGCGCCCTAGTAAACTGATATTTTCCATGGAAATCGAGAACATTTATTCGAGGACATTTCTTCTTTCAGTAAAAATTTATTTACTTCGACACATTTTAAATTACTTATGTTTTTACCCACATTAAATTATCCTAGCTAGAAATAAGCAGTTCGTAAAGTAGTAAATTGCACTTGAAAATACTCTGCTTATTAAAAATTATTTTTTCACTAAAATAATTTAAAAAATTTGTTTGTAAAATTTGGAGAATCAACTTTCTTGTGTATTTTTATCTTCCTGTATATTCTGGGAAGCAATGGTTTGGATACTTCACAGGGAGGATATAAAGATTCAACTCTCGCATATCGAGCAGCGCCCCAATAGTTGAGAATAAAATTATGATAGCATTTGTCACGTGATACTGTACCAGCTGCTACATAAGTAGCACAGCAGAGAGAGTTTCACTCTCATGAAAAAAAGAATGAAACAGAAATAAAAGTAGACTTCTCCATGGTTATGGTTCCGACGCTTTACTGCCATGTCGTTCCACTGTCTCGCTGTTCTATTGGATCTTCGGCGCCAAATTGTTGCCATGAGCCTCTGCTGAAGCTTTACCTCTGGGTCTTCTGTGCGATTGCTGATGTAATGTTTTAGTACAGATACGGATTTTACTTCTAGAGATGCCACTTAAATGCTAATAAATATGTCTCTGCATTTAATGTAATTGTGATAACAATGAGAAATATGTGTAACAAGAATATTTTGCGTTTCTAAGCGATAAATGAAATAATTTCATGTTAAAAAAATAAAGTTGTACGTAGAGAAAAAAACAGAAATGTGTATACTTTTAATAATAATGAAACTGGAAATGGGAAATGGCTTTATATGATATTGGTTTAAGTTTAAGGAAAGTAAATTATATATACATCGAAGAACCAAAATTTTACGACCAGTGTGTCTTTATGCAAATCAAAACAATTGCAGGTAAACTACAGCCAGTGTGAGGGTCATGAAACGATAAATTATAAATAGCAAATGCTGAGCAGTGTTGTTCTTGCTCTTCAGTTAAGAAAGGCAGCGGACGTAGGTCGAATTGTAATTGTTAGTCAGCTGGGTCAGAGCACTTCTAAAATGGCAAAGCATGTGGATTCTTGCAGTCAGCCGTGTTTAGTAATCTCAATAAGTAGTCTGATTAAGAAAAAATCGCGAACCACCGGATTGTAACCATCTTGCTCAAACAAATTTATGGATTCCAAAATAAAGAATACAAAAAAAATGCTTAACACTCTATTTTTTACGAAGATATGTAAAATCTACAATTAACAGAGAATGTTCAACAAATCAATGTGATTAGAGTTTCAGGCAGAAAAAGGGACAAGTTTATAAAGGAGAAAAATACAAAAGCGCATATAGGTTACTACTAATGATATGCATTTTTGCCCTAACAGTTCACTGTAAATTTGAGCAAAGTGCAGATAAATAAGAATATGAAAGACAAACTTTGCTTGTTGTCCAACAGTGTCTTATCCAACAAATCTTTCTTCAAAATGTAAGTGCCTTTCTAAATTGCTGAATACTTTTACGCATTTTGTCGTTAAAGATCTGAATAAATTAAAAGTGAAAGCTGAACTGACTTAATATAAATTGTTATGGGGTGCATGAGGACATCTTTGTTTTAGCATACATGCTGAAACCTTTGTTTTAATGTTTTTCTCAAATATACATGATGAGATAAATGGTGTGATGTACATAGGACTGATGAATGGTGAGGAAAAAGTACAAAAGCTATAGGCATTAAAATGTATTGAGGTATTGCATATTGTGGTGTTACACCTTTTTAAAAAGTAACGGAATTGGGACACACAAAAACAAAACGAAATTACTCAGTTGGTAGTTGTCTAATATATAAAATTCGACTGCTCACAATTTTAATTCTTGTTCAATAGGCTATAGTCGGGAATATTAAGAGAAACTTCAAGTATAATGTTTTCTTCATAAAGAAAAAAAACTAAAATGCGATGATTTACTGGACAATTCAGCCTATCAAAATCGGGAGGTATTCGTCATACTATTATCTATCGACTGTAATATATCGAGTACTAAATAAGCAAAATTATGATCTCTAGCTGTCATCTTCCGTTAAAGTGATGCCATGCTAATTTTTTTGCATGTGGGGGTGTGGGGATGAGTAGCACTTTTTCAAACTTTGTCGTTAAAATTTCTAAATGAATTTGCCCTCCTTCGCGAATCTTTCTTCAAAATGTAAGTTAACTACAGATTATGAACAAATCGTCCTCTATTTCCGGGCAGTTCAGAGAAATGGAAGTGACCAGTTTTAAGGGAAGTATGTATTTTAAAGGAAAACGTGTCGTTCTGTCCGAAAAGGAAAATCTAGATTTAGGTAGGAAAACGAAGCACTTATTTCTTAAAATATGAACCTCTCCTAAAACTAGCGAATTGATCAACAAGTTCAGTAGTTCTTTCACATGGATTCGACAATACTAATAACGGTAAGGATAAGCGTTCAGCTACGAATAGGGAAGGACACGCACGTATGTGAAGTCTGGTGAAAGTGCACTGTGTGCCAGTTTTAAGAAACATTTTGCCTTCTGGAATAGAAGGTGTTATTCGCTACGTTTTCCAAGGCTTTCAGATTACATACATTTTTAGGTTCATGAAACTCTAATTTGCTCCACTGTTTTGAGAATAATGAAAAGTATATGTACAGATAATTAGCTGACATGTCTTTTTTGATTAATATACATTTGAAACACAGTTTTCGGTTTTACAAAATTCTTCTGGTTTCCACTTTGGATTCTGCATGTACTTTTTTGCTCGTGTACCAGTTACATACAAAATAATTTTCTTGACGGGGTACTGGTGCATTTCAAAGAATTTATTGATGTTGATAAATCTGAATGTTTTAAATACAATCGCAGATTTTTATCTCCAAACGCTCTGTACTTAGTTTTCCGTAAATAGCTTTTTTGTTGATATCTCCCTTTTTTTTTTGTATTCGAAACGAATTGAAGACCTGTCTGATCAGTTAAATTGGATTTTCTTTTGGGGAGTGCGTTTAACATTTCATCGTACGCACATTTGGTCACCGTGAGTTAATTCTCCAGTCTAACTCTATTTAGCATTAACGATTTAATTTTTGGTCACATCATATTTGCGTCTATCTACTTCACGCAACATTCTTTCCAATGACTTTATTCTTGGTCCATGATGGTTAAATTTTATACCTCATATTTTTATTTAAGAACTTACTTTAATGCCCGCCAAAGAATTTCCATTCCGTTTATTCCGCAGTAGTGCAGTAGATTTTTTAAAGTTGAAGCTCGAGCCTGTTGCTCTTTCATAATTTTACATTTTCGTATTGCGTATGGAATTAAACATGATTCTGCATTCTATTTGTCATTCACTTTACTTGCTGCAACTCACTTGCTTTTATGTTATGTTGCCAAAACGTATGAAGGCTATCCAAATACTGTTGAAATGGAAACAAGGCTGTACTAGATTCTATTTCAGGAGGCCCGTACCTCGTGGACAAAAATATGTTAAACGGCCAATTCTAAAAAATGAATTTAGGTAATACATATATAGCAAAATATTTCAATATTTGTGGTATAAACAAAATGTCTGTATTGTAGTACGAAATTCGAAAACCATGCACTGATGAATGCACAACATTTCCAATCCATGTTGTAATTCTACAGAAGTAATATTCTTTCCCTTTTTAACGAAAAAGTTATAATTTACATGGTAACAATACTACCTAAGAAAAATAAATTATAGCAGATATATGATGAATACATGTAGTATATTTTTTGTGTGTAAAAAGATATGGCATAACTGTTCTTAAAACCATAAAAATTAGCAGCACAAGAGATGTGAATAATAGTGTGAAAATAGAGATTTCATTTGGATTTGTTTTCTGATCTTAGTTTTCCGTCAGCCGCAGTGGAATATTTATGTCGTGAAGGTCGTGCTTTTATGGAATACCAGCATTTAGGTTCCATTATTGCGCTTCTGAATGCCTGTTACGCCTTTAAATATTTCTCGGTGCTTAAACACGCTTCGTGTTTCGCTGAAGGATTAGAAATCTGTACAGTGTTCCTCTTATTCAGAGATCTTGCATCTCGTCCATTGTGCTGGTGTGCAATGCATTATGAATTTTCCGAGGATTTCAGAAACAACACAGTATATTAGAAAGTTCTAGAGACATTGTTTGCAATAATATGCACATGGTCTCATTAATTCAGAAACCTATTTCCAGGCTTCACGGTGCACGACTGGTGAGGTTTTAATTTCAGTGAAGCAGTAAAAGGAAAAAAACGTGGTTCACTGTTCGAATTCTCCTGAGATATGGCCATACACAAAACGGGTACAAAACGCTTTTGAGTGGAGATGTACACATAACAGTCACGCCCGTCAGGCAACGTTATCAGAATCATTTTGAAGAATCTCGCCTTAGAATTTCTGACAAAAACGGATCATTTGTCCGTGAATCGTCAACTTAAACACAAAAGTAACGTATACCTGATGTTCAACCCGTTAACAACTTGTTTTTCTTTTTAATTTCCAAAAAGGAGAGAGCTAGATGCACGCCTTATTAATCCAGCTTAATTGCTAAATTTCAAAGGTTTTTGTCCAAAGCATATTAGCTATAAATATTTAAAAGATGGGCACATGTATACAAAAAAATGGTTAGCGCTCTTATAATTACCCGTTTCTATTCTTGTGAATCGTTAGTTGACATTATTCATGTTTTTTTACTGGATAGGCGAAAACCCCTTACACTGCTTACAGATAGTGTATCTCGCATATGGTTAGTATTTGCTTTCAATTCATTTCTCTGCAACTTTGCAAATAGCCGAAGCGTCAATAAGTGCCGCGTAGCCAGCTAAGCTTAAGAAAGAATTACGTTGTGCGTTTTAGTCCCGTCCTAAACAATCACTCTTGTTGGATAGAGTGTCCCTATAAGGAACAAATGGTAGCCTGCTGAATCATGTGCAGTGACATATCGAAACAATATTCTTAGTAACCATATTTTACCAGTAAGAAAACGGAGTAATATTAATAAGGAATACTGGCACTAGCCTCCAACGTTCGTACATAAGGTGCTCAAACATATGAAAATAGTCATTTTCACTAGATTTTCACAGTAACATGTAGTGCATAGCTAGCACTAGAGATGAAGAAAGATATAGAAGCGATAAAAATCACCCCGCGCCAATTTTAAGGCATTCCTAACGAAATACAGAACGCACTAAATGCAATGCTTGGCCTTTAAAAGTCTACACATGTTAACTAAAAATCTCCAAATAGAAAATCTTGAAAACAAAGGCTGCATACCTTACGAACTTCTCGTAATTCATTAATTCATCTACTAAACCTCAAAAAGTAAGACGCCGTGAAGATAATTTAAATGAAATAAGTGATACCCTAACGGACTGAACTGAACGTATGAAAGATGATATTAAATTATTGAATAAAACAATAAGACTCCCATACACTAATACATTAATACAAATACATTAATACAAAAGGGAAAGAACATATCAGCCTGTCATCAATTTTATCAATTCAATCAAATCTAACCAATCATATTGAAAGACACCTTTGTAGGAGTGAGATCAGAGTTACTTCACATTCTTAGCATTTAAGCCTAAGGCAAAGCAAATACTCTCATAATGTTTAACTACTCATCTTCCCTATCTGTACATGTGTTCATTCCTCCTTTCTAGGGCAGTTGGGTTACAATATCACATCTTTTTCGTCAGCCAGGGCTCGGCTGAATTTGCGTACACGCGACTAAACTTTTTAAGGAACCGGCAAACAAAAACACTAAATTAAAATATTGAAGCCTTTCTTCCAATATTTGACATCTCCGATTGTTCATCCGCGATTATGTCTTTTAAAGGGTTTTAGAATTCGTGCTGTTGCGCTATTAGTGCTTGCGCAAACGTCTGTTTTCAGATGACTAATATGTGGGAAGTGGGACATTTTCTATGACCACTAATATTAAATTACTCAGCAGCGATGTTTAGAGATATACACTGCCGGCCAATTGCTAAGGACGGATGACAATAGCAACGATAGCAACCATAAAACGGAAGGCAGGAAAATGTTGAAATTAGCATATGTGCGGGATACAGTTAGACGTGTTGTGCGTATGCAAATTTTGGATTGCCGAACTTGTTCGTGACGTCATAGCGCTGATAAGAGATATAAAGGATTTGACGCGTATTGACCGTTGTGGTTCAAACGCAAAGTTAAAAGGGAAAGAATCAATTGACGAACTTACAATTTTCAGTATGTCTTCCCGACATCACCTAGATGATTTTACGCGTGGCCGTATTATTGGCAAGATTGAAGAAGGGCGAAAAATAACAGATGTTGCCAGAGAGTTCGACGTCAGCCACAGTGTTGCTTCAATGCTTTGGAAATCATTTAAAACAAATGGAGAGTGTAGCAAACGTCACGGGGAGGTCGTGTTCGCAGTACGACACCTGCAGAAGATCGGTACATAGTGCTATCAACAAAAAGACACCGGCGCAGCACAGCTAGTGAGGTAGCAAATCAGTTTATGACTGCTACTGGCAAGCGGATCTCCCGAAAAACTGTCGCCAGACGTTTGCATGAAGGAGGACTATACGCCCGCCGTCCTGTTGTGTACATCCCATTGTCCAGACGTCACCGTACCGCCCGTTTGCAATGGTGCCATCAACATCGCAATTGGACTGATAACGACTGGTCTGCTGTCCTCTTCTCAAATGAGAGTAGATACAGTCTATCGTCTGATTGTCGACGACAACTGATTTGGCGTGATAGTGGTACTGCATATTGTCCAGCAAACCTACAGGAAAGGGACCGATATCCGACATGTAGTGTCATGGTATGGGCTGGCATCATGATCAATGGCCGTACGTCCCTCTATGTGCTTCCAACTGGGACTATGACTGGCCAACGATACATTAATGATGTTCTGCTACCTCATGTTTGCATGTTCCGTGGTGCTGTCGGTGATAGATTCATTTTCATGGACGACAACGCAACATGTCATAGAACAGTCGCTGTCCAGGAGTGTCTTGAGAGCGAGGATATTCAACGCCTCGTATGGCCAGCACGTTCTCCAGATGTGAATCCCATTGAAAATGTGTGGGATGCTTTGGGGAGGAGTCTTGCTGGTCGCCAATGCCCTCCAATAAACAATGACACCCTCATCCGAGCACTGACAGAGGAATGGGATAAATTACTCCAACAGCTGCTTGATAATGTTGTGCAAAGCATGACACGACGTGTGGAATCTTGCATAGCCCTCCATGGTGGCCATATCCCGTATTGACATCTTAGGCCGGAAACGCCTGCGGACGGCAATTGCATTTTTTTCACGTTTACGTATTCTGCACAAAATGGCCTGTTTGTCCCTTGAACACGTTCCAAAGCCTTCTGGATTTCAGAGCACAATAAATTGTCTTTCTTGTAATGTCCTGGCATTCTGACATTATTTTATTTCACTTGGCATCCAACTACACTTACTTTTTTTTGCGCTATATAGCCGTTTATGATCCGTCCTTAGCAATTGTCCAGCAGTGTATTAGGCCTTTTGATTATTGGGATCGCATTTTTTTTTTTTTTTTGATTGGAGGTTTAACGACCACCGTGAGCAACTCAAATGGGCTATAAGCAGTCGCCCGTCCCTAATTTAGGGTCACTGGTTCCAGGGAAGGGAAAGAGCCAGTGCCGTAAGACAAGCACAACATCCATGCCTGACCGGGATTCGAACCCGGACCCCTTACGGACGAATGATCAGAGGCCAACGCCTTAGACCACTGCGCCACCGGGGCGGCATCGCATTTTAAAAACGTGCCAAATATAAAACCTGAGATTTAAGTTAACTGGGCTACTAGCACGTAAGTAAAAGCTGAAGATATTTACCATGGGAATATTTTTTTGTGCTGTCTTTTTTTTATCGCCCTAAGAAGTAGACTTTCTGCGCAACAAAAGGTAATCGTGCGCTTTTTTTATTGGAGATTCAGCGACCACCGTGAGCAACTCAGTGGGCTATAAGCAGTCGCTCGTCTCTAATTTAGGCCCACTGGTTCCTGGGAAGGGAGACAGCCAGCGCCGTAAGACAAACACAATATCCATGCATCACAGGGTTCGAACCCGGACTCATCTTGGAGGAATGATCAGACGCCATCGCTTAGACCACTGCTCCACCGGGGCGGCACACGTGCGTTTTGAAATAATAAATACATCACTTGCCACTCTTCTGCATAACAGCTTCTAATGAAAGCATTCAAACTCAGTTGAAGTTTGAAAGACTAAGAGGAATACATGCATCGTACAATCGTGCTGATCATAGCATAACGTGCCAAACATATTTTCCATCAGAATATCATATTTAAAACTTCAGCAAGCAGGTGAAATTATTCGTTTACAAACATAAAGAAAACCTATGAGAAATCCGTGTCCATCTCTGATGAACTGCGGAAGCAATGGTAATGAAAGCACTTCAGAACAGCTGTGAATAGCAGAAAACTCTAAAAGAAAAAAAAAGCCATCAGGTTATATCTACGTATGTCATCTTTCTAAATTAGGGAAATAAACCTAGCAATCAATGACCTGTCTGCCCTCACTTCCAAAAAAAGAAAAAAAAAAAGAAATTAGCCCTGTTATCTGTTTCGCGCATTTGCTGTCTCATTCAGACTTATTAATTTTAGTGACAGTCAAACTTTCATAATTCAAGTCAAATTATTTTTCTTATGGAAGTCAGGTAAGACCCCGCCCTAACCATGTCCCAGCCAATAACACTCTTCAAGAAATATAGAAATGCCAGGATATTTGACAAATATTATTCTACTTTGTTTGAAGTGATATGAGATGTAGCGACATTTTTCACAACCCATTTTATTCTGCAGCTTCATATTGACACAATGGCTCCTTTCTAATGAGGTTTTACTACATGCCATGCTAGAGTAAAACTAATGTGATATGGTTGCAGCGGTCTTTCTAGCGGGCAATTTACAATCATTGTGAACTAAAGAAAGCCTTTAAAAAATGAAAATGGTTGACCACAATTACTCATCCACTGAATTTAAGCAGCTGTTATTCTTTTCAAGTGCGCAAAAGTTGTAATCTTTTGTAGCTCAGGGAAGAAAGAAATTGTATCTTTTTTAGATATGTTAAAGTAACGTGTTAAACTAATGATTCACGGAGCTTTTTGAAAGCGAATTCGTGCGCTTTGGATTCTTTTGCTTCATATAATGGACAAACTAAACTATCTATCATTCTTGGAAGTAAAGGACCTGAAACTCCAAATTTCCCTAATTTTTAACATTTCGTTCCGTACTTCCTGACTGATCATAAAGAATGCCTTTCCTTTTTTATGAAACGAATTGGTTTCTCTTATCGAGAAAAGTGTTTACATGGTTCACAATAAGAGATAAATGTAGTTTTTTCAACGTACTGAAATGTATATATTAATTCGTAGGAAATCGTATTTATTTAAAACACTTGTGTTTGTCCCGAAATTCTCTGCTTTTATTACCTGGTTAGAAAATTGTTAAAAACATATTTTTATATAAAGGCGATTTCAAAGCTTTCTGATGCTATTAGCTTTTACAGAAAACCCGATTTAAGGCGTTTCCTAGAACATTCATTACTGCTTTAAAGGAGTAAATCTTGAATTTTTCTTCAATATAAGAATAAAACGTTTCAGTTTAATTACTGAAACCTGTTGATCAGGAGATGGAAGACCAAGAGTTGTGTTCTAACTTTCTCTTGTTATTTTATTTGCATATTTGTGGTAAATACACGATCGAGTCACTTTATTGTGCCCACCAGATAATAAACAGAGTAATCGCCGTGTGCAGCGTGGACAGCAGCTAGACGGGTTGGAATTGACTCAATAAGGTTCTGGAAGGTTTTTACAGGTACGTGGAGCTTTTCTTACCGCAGTGCATCTGACAGCTGCTGGAGGGTACGTGGTGGAGGATGCATAGAGCGAACAACACGATCGCTGCGCCCACTAGCTTGTGCCCTTAAAGCAATGGTTCAAGAGTGATTGTTCTCTAATGTTTCTCTCCTTATAAGCTAACGTCCAACCATTCAATGAAGGAGAAAAGGTGACTCTTCGGAGAAGGCAATTCTTTGCCAATCAGCGGAGGTCCTATTCCGATACTGCGGTACAAATGTAAGCCTTATCTGCCTATGCACCTCCGTTAGCCTAGATGCAATGACCATCCGTATGCATCGGAGCACCATACGCAGCAGGGTTCGTTGAACTGTCGTTTCAGACACACTTCCGTTCGCCCCTGGTTCATTCGGCCAGTGAGTTGCTCCACTATAGCGTGTCGGTCGGCCTTTACGCACCTTCTAAGCTGTCGTTCAAGTCTCACAGTGGCACGTGGTGCTCCGCAGTTCTCACTTTGCTTATTCTCAATGACGCCATTTTTCAAATCACGATACAGTTTAACCACAGCAGCATGCAAATAGTTCACAAAATGCTCTGTTTCAGAATTATTTCCACCATTGGCCCGAATGCCGATAATCATCCCTTTTTACAAATATGATAAATCGCTTCTTTTATGCATGACAGCAACGACTGATATGTTTTCCGAATACCTACAGTACACCTTATGTACACTCTAAGCAAGCTCACGTCACGTGCCTTCTTTCTTGGGCTACGCGCTGTCAACTTCAAAAGTAGGAGGTGACCACAATTACGTTACTCGGCTGTGTATATATTTATCAGCGTATATGCTTTGCGGTTTCGAATGTACATTCAGAAAAAAAGGTGTATTCAAAGGTTTCGCCAAGCTCGTATTCTTTCTTAGGCTGTAGGCTTTCGGAAGAACAGCTCAGCGTGATCAATGCCAACAATATCTCTAACGAAAATGAGGAACACAAGTTTGCTGTCTGTAGTACGATAAGTTAAAACAAATCCCTAAAACTGCCGAATAAAGCTCAATTTATTTACAATTTCAAAAACGTATTTACAATAGTTAGCACTTTCGGGGCTCACATGGCCCCATTTTCAAGCCCAAAAGCCCCGGAACACAGAGGCCACGACTATATACTATAGTTATTCGTGACTAAGCTGAAATACGTCATAAAAATAACGCAAGTGACGCCATTTATATTAAGAAAAAAGAGGAAATTAAAGTCCAAAAACAAATACAGAACACGTTCAAGTTGGAGTCCCATCTTCTGAGTGTGTCATGGGGAGAGCGATCATCTGTCTCCAAGGTCTTGGGACTGAAGTCGGAAAGTCGGTATTGCAGCAGACGTTGTGATATTTAAGAATAAACAGGCTTTCCGAGAGAAAAATGGTATTCTTGTTAACAGAGGAGTTTAAAACTTTAGCATTTTGCCAGTCCGGTTTGTAGCTTTCCTGTTTGACTGCAATGGTGAGGGCTGTGGTGATGTTTCTACGTCGTAGAGAATATTGGTGCTCCTTCAGTATGACATGTAACGATCGTAGGGTCGAACCGATGTAAACCTTAGAGTCACGGTTTGGGTCTTCTGAGGTCAGGGGTATAAAGTTGACACCCGGTTTGTTAAACATATTGACTTTATCCCGGTCTCTACGGACTAGTGAGAAGATCTTTCGGGTACAGATTCCAAAAGATAAATTATGTCGGTGACAGACTTTTTCAAGTAAGAAACAATATGGGGAATAAAATCCAATTTGCCAACAAATTTAGACGGAGGAGCTTCATTAACCAAAGTGGTAAATCGTAGATTTTAAAACTTACTGAGTAACATGTGAAAGAGAGAGTTCGGGAATCCGAACTCCTGGAGTTAGAGCTTGAATCTTATTTAATTCGTCAATGCGAATCTTGCGGGATGAAGAATGGGTAAAGGCTCTTTTAATCAAAAAACGAAGAGCAGAAGATTTATGTTCCTGAGGGTGAGCAGTAGCAAAAGGAATAATACAGGGAACAAACGTTGGTTTTCTGTAAACAGAGTACTGAAGTTGATTCGAAGTTAAATGCTTTGTTAATAAGATATCAAGGAAAGGGAGTTTTCCCTCAACTTCAAGTTCCTGGGTAAAAAAGATGGTTGGATATTGAGAAGACAGACATTCAGTAAAGTGATTCGAGAGAGAGAGAGAGAGAGAGAGAGAGAGAGAATAAGGCCAGAACACCAACATGTCATTCACATACCTCATAAGAAGTAAATGTTAGACAGAAATTCTTGCTAAGACAGTCTCCTCTATAGACAGCAACAGGATCTCGGCTAAAATGGGGGATAAGGGGGACCCCACAGGAGCACCTTCTGTTTGATGAAAAAACTGGTCATTGAATTTAAAATACGAACGTTTTGCAAGACGTTTAAGGGCGGATAAGACAGCATCAATTTCAAGTGGGGAAATACAGTTGTCTTGAGTTAATTTTTCAAAAATAATAGAATGGACGGAAGAGCGGGGTACATTTGGAAATAAAGACACTGCATCAAGAGATGCCATGTGAAATTAGCTCCAAAAGAGGTAAAAGCCTTAACAAGGTCGAGAGCCTGTGTAGTGCTTTTGATAGACACTGAGGAATTTATAATGAGGGGTTTCAAGTATGAAGGCAAGGTTGCCTCTAATGGACGAGTTGGGCTTGCGTACTTCTTATGAGGTATGACAATTCGATCGTTACATATAAGACTGAAGGAGCACCAATATTCTCTACGAAGTGGAAATATCACCACAGCCCTCACCGTTGCAGTTAAACAGGAAAGCTACAAACCGGACTGGAAAAATGCTAAAGTTTTAAACTCCTCTGTTAACAAGAATACCATTTTCCTCTCGGAAAGCCGGTTTATTCTTAAATATCACGACGTTTGCTGCAATACCGACTTTCCGACTTCAGTCCCAAGACCTTGCAGACAGATGATCGCTCTCCACATGACACACTCAGAAGGTGAGACCCTTACTTGAACTTGTTCTGTATTTGTTTTTGGGCTTTGATTTCCTCTTTTTTCTTAATGTAAATGGCATCACCTGTATTATTTTTATGACGTATTTCAGCTTAGTCACGAATAACTATATTATTTATATAGTTGTGGCCTCTGTGTTCCGGGGCTTTTGGGCTTGAAAATGGGGCCATGTGAGCCCCGAAAGTGCTAGCTATTGTAAAAAGGTTTTTAAAATTGTAAATAAATTGAGTTTTATTCGGCAGTTTTAGGGATTTGTTTTAACTTATCGTACTACAGACAGCAAACTTGTGTTCCTCATTTCCATCTATCAAGTACGAAATCTTCATATTTCAGAATATCTCTAACGTTTTTTTCTCCTAATGTCTTCTTTTATAGGAACGAGTTCCCGAGTACGTATAACAATCTGACAACGTACAAATGTTCTATTTTTTGCAAGACAGATGGCTTTGAAATTATTGCTGTAAAATCTCAATTAAATAAGATACCTTAGAAAAATAAGAATAAGGCTCTAAATTAAAATGTTTCTTGGAAGTATGGTATATATCTCCTAGCGACTGCAATGTACATAAATATTCAAGTTAAATCTTTCCTACACAAATTTAAGTTCTATCTAGTTGTTTACGAGTTAGTGCTGTGGTGCAGAAGAGCTGTCCATAAGCCAATGGAATCTTTTGCTTGACATTCATACCTTTGAAACAATAAACGGAATTTCAAATTGTTTAGACGAGACATTCCATGCCACCAAATTCTCAGTATATCTCTAGGTGATATGAAAATTGCAGTATAAATTGAATTCACCGCTAGGATAAAGATACGTGTCTTTCTAAACTTTTAGAGTTCTCTGATAATGAGAACTCTAAAAGTTTAATAAGGAAGCAGAACAATCACTTTATATAAAAATGCATTACTACTTTTAACAGACTGTCGCGTTGTATTCCTTGTCTTTTTCCACGTCAGTGAGCTACGTTCTTATAAATTATGTCGGTACGTAAAATGTTCCTGACGAAAATAGGTAACATTTGGACCCTAAAATGGTGTTACTCGCTGAAACTATGTGTTGAAACGAGCTACGTCATAAACACGTACAACTGAATATATTGACGTTTTTCCTCTAGTTACAGGTATATTTAACTTATTTGTGCACTCCTTTTTTAAATGAATTCCGTAGACGTAGCATTGTGTGAGGTATTTTAATCTGTATTATCAAGCTAGTCAGTTTTCCTCATTTTGCAAAATATTCTTATTTTACAAAATAAAATTATTACAATTTCAGTAAAATAATTTTAACATTTTATAAAGTAATGTTACTGAAAACAATTGAACGAAAATATATATAATTTCAGACCACATGATATATACCTCTACTTTTAAGTTTTATACATTCCCTAATGAAGACACCCTGATATCAGGAAAAGCTCAATCTAGAATGAAGTTGAAAAAATATGTAGCAGATAGTTTCGTCTGAAAAAATATTTGAAAACATGTGCATAATTTTATTTTCAGTGTATCTTTTTGCCTGAAAATAATTTAAATTTTGCTACTATTCGAAAACCTATTCGAAGATCTGTCTGTGTTGAGTTGTAAAATAGAATTAGCTTTCGAACGCATGGTATGCGTACGCGCAACGGCAGAAATGTCATTATGTCAGTTATCGAATGTTTTAAGAATAATAGAATTTCGTACATGGGTTTTTGCAGATCCCAATCCGTATATTAGAGAATTCAACCAGCAGAAATATAAGTTCCGATAATTCTAAGATGTACTTAAAGGACGAAATGCTGAATAAAAGCCAACATAACTCCAAGTTGCTGTCAATTCTGATTTTTCTTAAATGTTTTATTCCTAGCTTTTAAGAAAATCTTATTACGCATTCCAAATATTGGAGTAGGTGAATGTTTATTTCTTCGCCACCTGAGAGAAACGCGGTGAAAGCAGTTCGCAAGGTATTAGCCTCATTCTCATACATTGCTACATAAGTTATAAAAAAGAGTACAGAGATACCCTTGTTTCATACGTTTGGCGATAAAACTTGGCAAAACAAATTTGAATGCGACTTGAGTTTTTCGTTTCAAATTAGTGCTGTTCATATAACAATCTTTCTTCCAAATTCCACTGAGAATGTCATTCAGTGCAGTGCTTCGACGTTTGGTCATGACAGACTCTGAAGTTGGCATTTGTGCTGTTGTTGATATTTTAGTATTGAAAGGTTTCTGTTTTGATAATCATGAGAACAAAGTCCACGTCGAAACTCTTTGCTGCGTTTGCATTGCAGTTTCTCAAGAAATAATTAAAACTATGCGTGACTGCCCGGTATGTAATATATTATGTGTCTTCGTGATGATGAATTCAGTTTTTTTATGTTGTACAAGGTATGTTTTATGTAGTTAAATTTACTGTATCATTGTAATCACTATCTTCTTATATGTATAAACCATTAAGCATCCACTGCTAGGTGAAGACATTGCAAAAATTATTCCACAAGTTTCTGTCTTAAATAAGGTTTCTCCGTGTTATTCTCTTATGCTTTTAAATTTCTTCCTCTCATCAATCACGTGGGTTTTTTCTTAGTGTGGATCTTTTCGTTCCGATTGGTATCCAATACTGTATTTGAATTTTTTAGGTTATTCTTGTTCTAGCAATATGTCGACATCATTCCCATTTATGGGATTTTGCCGTGATCATGTCTTTAACTCTTGTCATTTTCCTGATAAAGGAGTTTATTTCTTATCCTTTTTAATTGTACCAAGTACGTATCACTTCATATTTTTTCCTGTAGTTTGGAACCTCTGAATACCTTTTACAGTTGAGTCCCATGTCTCTGATCCACAAGTAAGGATTAGAAGAATGCATACTCTAAATAATGTTGAAGAAATGTTCTTCTCGTAATTCGTGGAAATGTGACATAATCATTAACTCAGAAATGAGGCATCTCTGAATTACCTGTATTTACTGTTCATCACGGAAATTTAACTCATCAGGAAAACCTGAAAATTACATACCGCTAGATGGTGAACCTTTTGTCGCCCCAGGGTGATATCGTTTCAGGTTTCCAGATGTGATTAATGTACTATTTAAAGAGTAAGTGCAGGCAATTCAGATATGTCTGATTGTTGTGTTCAGCATTGATTAAACACTTTATTTTCATGAAAATTTAGGAGGTGCTGTTTAACGTACCCGGTACAAACACTAGTTGTGTACGGGAGTGATAGCTGCTCGCTCCCAACACCAGGAGACCAGAAGTAGGGCCTGTGTGTCGCTGGCGGATGCAAGAAGGGTGGAGATGCTCCCCTGTGCGTCTGCGAACACGCATACGGCCATCGGAGGCTTCCAACCAGAATCTTCTTTTACGCTGAACACGACAGATTGTCATTTCGCTCTCCAGCGCAGACGTTGGCGACACCACTGCAACCGTTCCTGACGGTGGGCTGGAGTCAGGGGTACACATGCCAGAGGCACACGTGCACGTAGTCCTGCATCCAGTAGACGGTTGCGGATTTTTCGCACAGTCCCCTCAGGTGCAACGGCAGCTCGGATTTGCGTCGCAGTGGATGTTCTGCGTGACAACGCCGCTCTTCTCATGCGTCGATCGATCCGCTCATCAGTCCGTCTGTGAATCCCGTTTAAAGTCTTCTCGTGTGGGAATGTTCCTCGGACCATCTACGCCACCATCGTACCACCACCGGTACTTCCCGTCCAATTCGCTCCACAATACGACGATACAACCACCCGGCCTCGCGGACTCCGACTAGACGACCTCGCTCAAAGTCCGATAACTGCTGAAATCGTACACGTCTTCCATGTCCAGGCATTGCAGATTCTTTAGTGTCTTCGCACGTGTCCGTACGCCGACGACTGATTACATTCACTTTGCCGTACTCCTTAAATACCACCGACGATAATTTCCATATTATACCGTGCTGGGGCGTAAGCACTCACCGGTTGGTCCCGAAATTAACATCACACCTAAGTAAACACGACCCCATTATGATATGTAAATTTCATGATCGTCCGCCAATTCCTTTTTGGTGTTCTTTTTTTCACGTTCCTTCAGTGTATATCACTAGTTATTCCGTAGTTATAGTCATTGTGAAGCTTGATGTGTTCATCTGTAACTTCAAAATTTGTTCAATCTATAATCCTTGCAGCAAAACTAGAACGCTGAACACCCACAGCGTTTAACACCTCACGACTGATCCTGTTTCTCTCCTTTGTTTTGACATCAGAAACTACGCAAAAATACAGTCCGTTTCAGAATTAGAGTAGTACAACGTGATCACAATATTTGCCAGAACAGTTAGATTTGGAAAATACAAAGTTTCAGTAAAATCCGTTTTCTTCGAGAATGTGTTCCACATTTCATTCAAGTTCATCTGTTTCATTACCTCAACTACATCTGATTGGAACGCATAGTGTAAATTCCTCCATTATATGTATACAACATCAATGTCTTCTTTGAACAGCATCACATACTTTTGAAATATTGCAAACACCGACAAATGGATTGAAACAAACATTACCGTGGATATATCTGGCATCACGAAGAAAATCACATTTGAGAGGAAGCCTTTTCTGACTTTCCTCAGCAGCTGTTATGTAAAATTTTAGGCAATTTTGTCGACATTCAGTTACTTCCGGCATGTCTGGAAACGTTGTCAGATTAGTCACACACTCTTGACTTACGTATACATTTTTCAGAGCTAGTATATTCCTTGGATGTGCTACATTTGCATCATCAAAGCGAAGTTATCTGCCAGTGTATGAATAAAGACAGATCTCCCTTGAAACAATGCATTAAAAGTGTTGAAGTACTTCAGAACAAACTTCAAAAACAGGAAATAACATTTGTTAAATTCATATTTCAGCTGTGCTAGAATGAATTCTGAACTTAGTAGCTTATCCTCAAATGCAGCAATGTCAAAAAAGGCTTTCAAAAATCTCAGTTCTCTTAAATCCTCTCACCACACTCCAATAAAGCTAACCATCTGGTTTTGGCTAATTTTAATATTTTCTTAGTCTTTATATTAAAAAAACCCTAATTTCAACTAGCTGGCGACATCGTTTGGCGCTGGAGGAAATACATGTATATGTGCTTAAACACCGAATAAGTTCTTCCGGAGTCCTTGGAAGATTCTCACAAGCTTTACTTCCTAGAAGTGCTGCTGAGTGGCAAACACAACGCAAAACTTTTACTCCTGGAACATCAACGCGCAGTCGGCTTTCAAAGGTATCGTTCTGTCCAATCATGACATTAGCTCCATCATATGCAATGCCTACAATATTTCCCAGTGGAATTCCTTTATTCTCCAGGGACTGTTTGAATGCTGAGTAAATTTTATCAGCAGAGGCATCTAAAACACCAATCTCCACAAGTTCAAGCAGTTCAGTTTGTACACGACCTGTTGCTGGAGATACATGTCTAGCTAAAATGCACCAAAACGTTTCACATGTTAAATCTGTGCTTTCATCAACTAAAATCAAGAATTCAGTTTTTCTTAAATTTTTAATTGCTGCCTTGTTCTTTGTTATAGCGTCGACATTTGAAATGAGTTTGGGACACTTACGCCTTTCCATTTTCACACTTTTTTGGAATTTTGGAGTCAGGAAAGACACTTTGGGATAAAGGGACCAACTGTTCAACTACCTGAAATGCCACATTATTATTAGCAAAAAATGCAGCAAGTTTAATTTCTGCTGCTTTGATTTTATAGTCATATGAGTCATTTGGATTTGTTCGCATCAGGAAAAAACTCTCAGCTGCTGGATATCCCTTTATAGCTTTAATGTTTTTTTAGTCTTCTCAATGTTAACATGTTTCATGAGCTCACTTTTGCCACAAAGAATAGTGCAACTGCAAGCCGTGCATTTACATCGTGCATCGTTCTCTGGTAAAGTTTAAAATCAACATTTAAAATGTTCATCACTTAGTCATTCTTCCCTGAATTTTTTAACATGTTGCATTGTATCCAGTTCTTCACTGTTAAGTCCGAATATTCTTTTCCTATACTTGATTGGCGTGGTTACACTTTTCCCTACTGTCGAAAGGGGCATCTTTTATTGGCGATCGGGCTTTACTAACGGATGCTACACCACTTAATTCATCGTTTTCCGCACTACATTCAATGCCAAGCTTGTTATTACTCATAACTGATTCTACACATTTGATGACTTCGGAACACACAATACAATAAACAAAACATCAAATGAGACTTTCGTTATCAGTTGTTAGTAGTGGGAATGCTTTGCTACTCACCCTTGCCTTAGAGACCCAACAAAGAACAAACCAAGCCTGTGAAGTGTGAACGCATGGGAAAGCTCGCTGATAAGTGAGAACGTATGTGCGAACGAATTAAGTAGCTGTAATAGTTACGGTTATTTTTGGTTAGGGCGAAGTAAGTCGCTATAACAGTTACCTTTGATTTAGGTTGGGACAACCACAAGTAAAAATATTTGAGAAATATGAATCAAAAGGAAAGAAAATGGTCTACCACGGAATACCCATAAAACTCCCTGTAATCTCCTTTACTGTATTAGGCTTTTCAGCATATCAGAAGTCTTTGGTTTTAAGGACGTTTCCCTGTACCTACCATCAATGCTTACAAAAATATCATAGGAAAAGTATTAATTTATTTACATTAATTTTATTTTCAGGTTATTTACTGAAATCTCTTTACAAAGAACTTAGTTTAGTGGTTGAATTACAGTTTACCCTTTTTATCACTCCACTTGCATATTTGAAATAGATATATAACAATCGGCGTTTATACATTATTGTTTTGAAATTAAAATATATGCAGGTGTGGATTAAATGAAATTCCATACTGTCAAATATCTACTACTTTTACGGATACGAGCTCCAGCAAGAATGGTTCAAAACGACCAATCACTTTGCACTTAACACCCTTTTCCTTTAATGTCTTCTCTTATAAGAAAGCATTCCAGTGTAGAATTCAAAATTTGCTAAAGTAGGAAATTTCGATTTTACTGTTACATATAAACCTGAAATTATATTTGTAAAATCAAATCTAACTAGGATACCTCTGAAGCATATGAATGAGGCCCTATATGAAAATGTTTTGTGAAAGTATGACTTATAGATTTTAGCGATAAAACAATACAAATTTAATTATTTTTTATCGTGTACAGGCTAGTGTACTGGAAGAATTCAGCTGCTATTCTTCCAACATTTTTAATTTTCTTCTTCATGAACCACAAATTCTTCAAAAAAGGTCCTAACATTCCAGTTTTGGTGAAAAAACGATATCCGTGAAGAAGAGCTATTTATAACCTTCAAGACTAATTCCAACAGATACGGAAGTGAATGCATGTGTTTTACTAGCAAAAGATGAACTGGACTGATTAAAAAAGGAATTCGAATTCACTGACTAATGATCAAACGTACGAACTCCAGTGGATACATCCATGTCGCTTGGATTGCTTTTAATGACACCGTATGACGACAGATTGCGACAAGAAACTGAGGTATGTTTTAAGTGGTATCTAAAGTAAGGTTCTGAAAAAGGATAATCTTCCCTTATGAGAGTAGCACTGAAAATGTTGAAATATTTTATATACAGGATGAAAAGTAATGTCCTAACACACCCCAAATAAGTTAGGAACGAACAATGCTAGAGCCATAAAACTAAGCTGTAGGTACGGTGAAGTGACCATGCTCGTCCTTACAACAACAAGAACGGAAATTATTTCATTAATTTTTTCATCTTTTGAATAATATAGTGGAACAATTTGCGCAGTTTCTTGAAAATTAATACTTACATTTTATCTTGCCATTAATATTACTCTCCCTACATAGTTGAAATTCGCAGATTTATATCTGCGTATAATCATCATTGTTCCGTCATATGACTTACAGCAGATGTTAATTTAATGAAAAAAGTATTCGTGAAATTCGTTCACCACTTTTTGTTGCACACTCAGATCAGAATTGTTCAGAATATCTGCTGCGGAAATGCTTTGCTTTACCTTTCTTTCAAACAAAGAAACGTGTGACTTTCTTAGAATAAACACATAAATACACTCCTTGACATTCAAATTGCTCCAGTCAGAAGGACGTGTGCTACAAACATGCAAATCGCGGTGCGGGTGTACGCATTCGAGATATGCGAATGATGTAATGGAGCCCATTATGTCACATGTTCGTGAGATATAGGTGCAAGAAGCAACAGGTATTATAATTTGATGTCGCAGCTGGAAGTGTTGTTTTCATTTCAAATTTGTTGTGTATCTAAATCGTCTGACCCGGCTTATAACTGTTGCCATAGATACTTCCTTAATTCAGTTACTCGTTTGCGTGCATAAGTTTCCCATTCGCACTGCTACAATTAAAAGAAAATAGTCTCGGTTTTTATGGAACGGCCTTTGTAATTTCTTTTTGTTTGTTTTGCATAGATTTTTCTTACCCTCTGTAAAACCAGTAGCCCAAAATACAGATGGCCGATCTATCGTATTCTTTAGAGTTGCTAACAGTGTTCATTAAACTATGTAATTACCAAAGGAAAAAGTAAGCCATGTAACTTCTGGCAATATACTTGCAGCCTTAATAGCTGGTTCAAAAATAAAATTTATTTGAAAACCTTAATATTTATAGTCATATCGGTTACTACGATACGAGTTTGCTCGCATTTTCTACAGAATGTATTAAAAAAATACCTCACGTGGGGCTTAACATGAAATTCTTGGTTTCCTTTCGATACGTGTTTGCAAAAATACATCAGGTTCCAAAAGTCCAATTCATAATGCTTTTTGAGAAGTATGTGGCATTCCCTAATGTGTACGTTGCGAACATTGTCCTTGTTAATTAACTCTCCTTTGCCTTGATCTGTTACGCATACTTACATATTTTTTCACGCTACACCGCCGTCGGAACGTGGTATTAGAAACATTAATATTCACCACCCAGCTTTCACTGTAAAACACATTCCTCACATATATATTTTTTTCATAATTTGCAATTCTCACAGTAGCGGCGTGAGGTCAAAAATATATATCTTTTCGCGATTCTTAAATTCCCTTTGATTTTCCATGTTGAATATCGTGAGAACTGAGAGTCTTCAGTCACCGTAGTTTTCTTCGAAGAAATTATATTTATTATGCTATCGTTAATAAATTTTCAACAATCCTGCATATACCTTCATACCAATTTCTCTTAAATTCCATCAACTACGTATATCTTCTTTTATGGGGAACCATTTCTATATATATATATTTTTATTTTTGTAAAAAGCGTTGTCCCAACGAATTTCGGTAAATAGCTATTCCTATTTCTGTTTGCTATGCTTTAAGAACCTTTGAAGTTTACTTCATTCTCCATTCAAAACCGTGTTCTCACATTCGGTATTAAAAATAATAATAATAAAAATCTTCGATGTCATAGAGCAAAGCCGCATATTATTTCACGACATCATTTTATTCGTTTTAGTGAGAAACGTTAACGGACATGCTAACAACTAGAGAGAATATTGTTGATATGTACACTTTATCAAGTTGTTCCAGATCTACGAGAAGCTCCATTTCATTACGAAACATTTCGACGAAATACACAAGAAACCAAGGTTCAAAATTTGAGACGAAGCATCAATAAATGGTTTAAATAGGGCTTCAGAATTGTTGCTCCTTAACAAGATACAGTCTCCTAATTATCATTGCGTAACAGGTCAGTGAAGAGGGAAAGACATGACGCAGTAGGTCCATCGTCTCTGAAAAGAGAAGTGAAGTGACGTTTATAATGGCAAATGTGTTGAAAATCGAATTGCAGGGTATATACATTATCTGTGGCGGAATGCTAAATGATGAAAGCAACTTAATTTCTTCAGAGTTTGACTTTGTTAACTGTTTGGTTGTCAGGCGTGCATTGACTAAAATTGTGGGTAAAATCTGACTTTGTTGTACGGAGGCTGAAGTTAGATGTTATTTATTTATTTATCATTGTGCCACAATAAATTCTTCGTTTCGGTGTAATAAATTAGGCAGTAAATTTATATTTGCTAAGCTATTATGTGACGAAAACTCGTGATTTCTATTTCTTGCTTAGGCGCCATGAAGTTCACTTTATATCAAACTGCATTTGTCAGACAGCATCTTACACATAGTTTAAGAAAAGTGAAGAGAGCACACTTTTTTTTTATTTTTATAATGAAATGATATTACCGGTAAACAAATTCTATCAGAAAACCCTTTCATACCTTCAAAGATTTTGCTTTTACAAGCGATTCCACGACTCCGTATATCCCTGTGAAAATACGGAAAATTAACAACTTTAATTATTAAATAGTAATTTATTTTACTTGAAGACTGCAGGATAAATAGGCCTTCAAAGACAAGAATTATATGCTTAATTTTAACTTTTTTTAAAAAGGTGTTAAATCGCAAATTCCGGAAAATTTAGCCAAAATTAACAACTCTCATTATAAATATAACAATTTATTTTACTAGAAGACTGCAGGTTAAGCTGGCCTTGGGAGACAAGGAATATTCGCCTAATGTTTAACATTTTTTAAAACATCTTAAAACAACACGTGTCTTTAACGAAAGCATGAATCGAAAATTGTGTTTACCTTTCACTCTAGATCCGCATGAACGGAAACGAATGAAATGAGAGTCCAATTTTCTGTAGATTAACATTACAAATAATCAGAATTTCATTTCTCGAGCACATCCGAATACGAGTTAAATGATGACTGATGCATGTATCAAGTTTTTAACGGATTTTTATTTTCGACATTTTAAAAAAAAAGAATCCGAATTCCCTTAGTGGAAAGCATGTAAATGGAAAACAAGAAATACCAGCATGTTTGTAAACATGGCCGCCCCTGTGGCGCAGTGGTCTACCCAACTGGTTCTCAATGTGTACTCTGCGGTATTCAGTGGCTCTGCGAAATATCTAAATGTGCTCTGCGATGCTTTCGGTGAACAATCCCTTGTGATTTGGCTATTGAACTCCCATGAAATCGTCATGAGAGCTCAATCACCCATTTTCATTATTGGCCACCGTTTTGGCTTGGAAGAAAGCCTGAATGATAATGATCTGTGGTTGTTTAGACTTACATATATTTAGCTGACATATTCACAAAAATTGATTAAGTTAACCTGTGTCTCAAAGGAGGGAATATTACTGTTTCCTCGGGCTCTGATAAAATTCGTGCTTTCAAGAGAAGGATGAATATCTGGACTGCGTGTTTCCGAAACCGTGAGGCCGATAGCTTCCAGTCAGTTACGGACTTCCTGAAACAGCGTGAAGAAAGCTCCAGTGAGTATTAAAGACATTTTTGGAGAATTCAATCAGTTTCTACAAGAAATAAGTAATGTCCATTGTCAGTGCAGTTAAAGATAAACACCACAGCGGGACTGTATGTGAATATGAACATTTTATCAATCTGATATCTGACACCTCTATAAAAGAACCTTTTGATAAGCTAAGAACTTTTGTGCATTGACAAGAAACAAAACCTGTGTTTACCACAGAAAGTGGCTGGGATACTCCTTTCGGTTTTCAGTAAGTACCTGTGTTTCAACCTAAGTTTCCACAAAATACAAATATCGCAACAGAGCGGAAGCACGGAAGGACATGCGATGCAACTGTCCTCCATAGAGACGGACGTGAAAGAATTGTGTACGGAGAAGAAACAACTGTCGCATTGAGAACCGCATTTCAATATTTTTCTCTTACGAATACTTGATGTGCATTGTACTTCTCAGAAATGAAACAAATACTTCCTAGATTTCCCAGAGATGAAATTCTTCAGGGCTGATTATCTGTATAATTACAAATTAACACTGAATTGTAAACGCGAGCATAGCAAAAAATACTGTGGCTCCTTGTCCTGGTCTTTGGGGAGAAAATGGTTCCTCGGTGTCAGAAAAATTAAAACCGTAATCTAAGTGACGGCTTCTGATAATTCATCGGAGATGGATCCGAGTTCCAATCCAGGTGAGGCATGGATGTCGTGTTTTGTCTTTTGAGACATGTGTACACCTCCGCAACGTGCACATATGCTCTTGTTTAGAATGCAGGTGCTGGCTTTTCCGATTCAGACCAAGGATGGTTATTTTTGAGGGGAGTTTTATCCGGATATGTGTGCGTGCCCTATCCGGGGAATGGAAGCAGCTGGGATATAACTAGAAAACCGATAATATTAATAGTGCATCATAACACTGTCCAATCGAGTCCAATTAAAAATGCCGCTGGCTAATAAAAAGTCTCCTTGTAAACCTTATTAAATTCAAAAAGTCAATCCATCTTGGTATGAAAAATCTCCCAAGAAAGCAAAAAAGATTACGGGACTTTACGAAAGCTTGTTTTTATTCTTCTCACAAGCACTTAAAGTCTTTCGTCATTTCGTTCTGGAACGAATTACACAGCGTAGCCAACACCAAGCGTCAGAAAGGAAACGTAAACAAGATCGCTGAAACATAACAGTTCGAAAATACACAGATCTTCTCATTCACTCTCTATTTCTGGAGGACATTTTATTTAGCTGACTTTTCGAAGTGCTACCGATCGGTGTGATGGGCGCCATGTGCCACTATGCAATGTAAATATTTCGACAAAGATATGAAGAAACAAACCTGCGTGGTTGTGACGAACGTATACGCGTGATCGACAAATCTAGCACAACAGGCGTCTTACGAAATGTTTTAGAGGTACTACTGAAAAAAACAAAACAATGTTTTTTTTATAATTTTTTTAATTTTTGAATATAGAATTTATTGATGATATTTATTTTACAGAATTATATAGTGCACATTATTTTATCAACAATTTGTATAACAGTACCAAGCAAATTTTTCTCGCTTGGGTTCTTATTGCAAAATATATTTTGGCTTTCAATCGCAAACAGTTATCTTTGATATTATTAGTAGCGATAAATGGATTCAGTTTCCGAGGTGGGTTTTAGCTAACGCGTTTTCGACCCAATGCATGCAGGAAACTTCAAACGAAACTGAAATTCAGTTCTTGCCCGATTTCGTGCATTCATTCGCCCTTAAAAATGTGGATTCCCATTCATATTCTAAATTAAGTATTTACTGACTCTTACTAGCATGTTAATTGCACAGTATTTTCCTATCCTGAATTTCAAAATATGTGTTAAACGAATTTGTTGTTTTATCCATGATTATTAATTTATGATTTTTATATACGCGGACGTATCTTGCGAAAATGTTTTTTATTATCTGAAAAGTTTCACACCAAGGCGTATTTGAAAGTATCACACCCAGTCACTCTCGGAGTAGAAAATATCAAAACGCGCCAAAAAGAAAACACTTTAGCCTTAGAATGTTATTCACTTTCCCAAACAAATTAGAATTTTTAGCAAACTCTCCGTAAAACAAAGGTATTTTATTTTGAAATTTGCACTTGTTGAATTTTCACTAGGTTTTTCTTTTTTTGAACATATTTTTGTAGTCAGCACTATGTTCGGTGCTTTGGCATGTATAAGAGTGCCTTATCAGATATAACGGTCAACCAAAACCTTAAAACAACCTCGGTGTTATGCAAATAAGTGCACGTACAGCTAATCAGATTTACGAGCCAAAGTCGCGAAGTATAAATATAATACCTGGATCGGAGTATTCTTCAACTGTTTTCCATTTCGTCTCAATATGGCAAAAGCAAAGGATTTATCATATTTCTGCAAAGGCCATATCTTTATTGCTGCTTACGCTATGCCGTAGTTAATACCTGTCGATGACTAGCAGTGTCACCTAAAATTGGTGACACTCCGAGAAATCGAGAAAACGCGGGTAGGTCACGACTGTTTGATGCCTGAAGTCAGAGTAGGCAATCTCGTCTTATTCGCAGTAACAGGAGGGCTACATTTCTCCATTATTTCAATTGTGATGAAGGTCCCAATATGTCCGAACACACACTTCATTGTATGCTCTTGGATATGGGTTTCCGCAACGGTAGAAACATTCGTGTGTCTATGCTCACAGCCGCTCATCGTCGTAAAAGCTTTAATTGGTCACGTAATAATCGACATTGGACAATAGAAGACTGGACGTTTGCCTCATGGTATGACTAATCCAGTTTTCTATTACACCATGTAGGCGGGCAAGCTCATGCGCGATGTTTAAATCCCAAGGAAGCCTTCTCACCTGGATGCACTATGGGAACGACACAGGTTGATGAAGGAAGTGGGATAGTTTGAGCAATTTTTTATTGTGAAATATTCCTACCCATTATCCTTGCAAAGCGACCTCTGACAGCTGTCACGTACCAGAATATCGTGGCTATCCAAATACTTGTCTTTATGGCTACAAGAAGAATTTTCACACAAATTGAAGCGCATTGTTATAAAGCTATCAAATACTAATTCACTGAGATTATGTATGATAACCGTCCCGGTGGCTCAGTGGTCTAAGGGCTGGCTTCTGACCATTCGTCCGTGAAGGGTGTGAGCTGGAATCCCGGTGAGGCATGGATGCTGTGTTTGTCTTACGTCACTGGCTTTCTCTCTTACTTGGAACCAGTGGCCCTAAATTAGGGACGGGAAACTGCTTAATGCCCATTGAGTTGCACACGGAAATCGTTAAAACTCCAACCAAACCAAAAAACAAAATGGGATACGTTACCGTTCAGGAGAAGATTCCTGCACCTGAAATCCTAGTACATCTAAAATAATGTGCAAAAAGCCCATTATTTTTTCTATTGCGAATGAAGGTTATACTGCAAAATCAAATGTATCTACTATAACGCAAGCAGACCGAGTTTTCGGCTGCTTGCGTTAGAGTAGATACAGTTGGATATGGGTTTCCGCAATTCTGATATGATAAATGAAATCATGCGTGAAGACCGTCCGCATAAATAACCACGGAACGTGCTGAATACAATATCTCCAAAGTTAATGCAAAAGCGAAAAATATGAACCTTAGGAAGAAACTAGAATCATGAAGTACATCTTGCGATGCCTAGCAGATGGTTCCAAGCTACCGGTAGTTCGCAAGAGACATTTTTGTTGCATACATCCTGCCGCGTTGATATTTCGACTGTTTCCCTTATGGCAGCTGTTCTTGCGTCTCCATATGGTGCGATTTTCGAGATATTCTGCCATTGGGGTTGAGCCTGATGGTTAGCTACTTCTTTGGCAAGGGATGTAGAAATCTTCTTTTGTGCAACGTCCTTCTTCTGCTCATTCATTCTCTCCTCAAAAGATCATTTTGTGAGACCTACGTAAAATTTAGTAGATGAGTCTGCATATAACAATGGGAGGCAATAGATGCCCGCATCTGTGAGCTTCAAGGTACCATTACCTCTTGTTGTGCAGAGGACGGTTGCCATGGGTTTAGAAGCTTTTATGCCGACATCCAATCCTTTCTTCTTCAAGTGATTTTTAATAAAATAAGGTATTTTGGGGATGTACGGGATCGAAACAACAAATTTAAAAGGTGCTCTTCTGTTCACTGTAGAAAGTGCGTTGGTTTCAACTTTAGCTATTGTACTGTCTACGCGGGAGACGTCAAATCTTCCTGCAAAGGAAATATCTTTCAAAGACTTAATTTCGGCATCATAGTCAGATTTCAAGGTGCAAATATCTTTGGCTCTTTGTGCCCGGTATTTGAATATATCATATCTTGTGTGTTGTTGGGTTGGCTGATCCAGGTGGAATAGGGTTAGGTACGTGCATGGGTTTATAGTAGAGTTTGGTAGAGAGTGTACCTGAAGTCGATTTTGTCACAAGTACAGCTAAATAAGGTAACTTTCCTTGATTTTCCATTTCTATCGCAAATTTAATGTCTTCATGTATGTTGTTTATGTATACTATAAAGTCTTGTAAGTAAGCTTCTCCGTGCTCTCAGACAAAAAAGACATCATCTGCATAGCGTAGCCATACTCTTGGTGCCCTGGGAAGAGTGGTGAATACGATCTCTTCAATAGGCCTCATGATTTCTTCAGCGAGTATTAGAGACAAGGCTGAACCCATCGGGACTCCTTTTGATATCTTGTAGACGTAGGAGCCATAGGCAAAGAAATTGGATTCTACAGCTAAGTCAGTAACTGCAAAGATGTCATTCAGAGCTTCTTTATCATAAAGGTTAGCTCCAGTCAGGGTTCGTTTGATATTTTGCGTAGCCTCCGGTATTGGAACAGAGGGGTAGAGGGAGATAACATCAAAGCTGCCAATAAGTTCATGTTCTGCAAGTGTGATACCTTGTACTGTAGCTTGGAGATGAACTCATTCGAGGAGCTAAGGACTCTGTCTGTGTTCGGAAGGAATGGCATAAGAAAAGTTGCTACGTCTTTCTCAAGTTGTGCTGATGGTGCACTCTTTCCTTGAAACGATCGGCCTGATTGGATTGCCCTCTTTATGGTGCTTCAATCTCCCGAATAACTTGGGTATGGATACTCCAGGAGGGAGTTTCACTCCTCGCTTGATGGCGTCTGGAAGGGCTTTAAAATTAGCAGCTTTCCTGACTCTTGCTTTCCATCTGTTGAGAGGGTCTTTTGTCTGCATGACAGCATTCGAATCAATGGAAGAACGAAGTTTTATGTCGTAGTCTTTCTCGTCCATTATCGCGATCTGCCCCGACTTATCAGTTAGTAGGAAAACAATTTCTCTCTCATCGTTGAGCCTCTTTAATTCATTAGGGAGTTTCTGAATGTAATTTCTCCTCCGTGTCTTCGCGATCCTTGTAAGCATGGCTGCGCATTTGTATCTGATAGGGTCACGTTAAGCAACTGGCAAATGTCGTAGGACACTTTCGATTTTTTTGTTTTTTTTTATTGGATGTTTAACGACCACCGTGAGCAACTCAATGGGCTATAAGCAGTCGCCCGTCCCTAATTTAGGGTCACTGGTTCCAGGGAAGGGAGAGAGCCAGTGCCGTAAGACAAACACAACATCCATGCCTCACCGGGATTCGAACCCGGACCCCTTACGGACGAATGATCAGAGGCCATCGCTTAGACCACTGCGCCACCGGGGCGGCCACTTTCGATTTGCGGCACCACTTCTTTGAATCTAAAAGGTCTCTCAAATGTAAATTTCGGGCCCTTCTGCAGGATCACAAGCTCTGAATGGGTTAGTGTCTTAGAAGAAACATTAATGACTGGAATTATGAAATCTTAATGCTGAGCAACGTTCGGGTGCTCTTCTGGCCAGAGCTTATCTAATTTCTTCTTGTGGCGAGCTCCGTGAACTTTACGCTCTCTGCTGGCCAGCACGTCTATTTTCTTAGCATTATATCTAGCTCCAAAGGTGAGACTAGAGGCGTTAGAGGAAAGTGCAAACTATAGGATTTGGATTCCAGCTCCATGATTCTAACTCTTTTGTTATACACAGACTTCTGTACTAAATTTTACGTAAGTCTCATAAAAAGATCATTTGAGGAGAGAATGAATGAGCACAAGAGGAACGTTGCACAAAAGAGGATTTTTACATCCCTTGCCAAAGAAGTAGCTAACCATCCGGCTCAACCCCAATGGCAGAATATCTCGAAGATTGCACTATATGGAGACGCAAGAACAGCTGTCATAAGGGAAAGTGTCGAAATATTAACGCGGCAGGGTGTATGCTACAAAGATGTCTCTTTCGAACTACCGGTATCTTCGAACCATCTGCTAGGCATCGCAAGGTGGACTTCATGATTCTAGTTTCTTCCTAAGGCTCACATTTCTTGCTTTTGTATTAACTTTTGAGATATTGTATTCAGCACGTTCCGTGGTTACTTATGCGCGCGGTCTTCACGCATGATTTAATTTATCATATCAGATTTTACGTTCTGTCTACAATTTTGATTCTGTATTCTCTATGTAACCGCCTGATGAAGGCGTCCGTTCACGGAGACAGCTTGCGGAGTGAAATTCGTCTGATTTCTTACTTTGACACGGATAAATCGGATCATTATATCTCTAATTATTTTTTCTGGTGTTAGTGTCCCACAATCTATATATTTCTTTGCTGTTTCCCAGCATATAATGGACACATATCATACGCTTAGAAGATTATGAATCTAGCTTCAGATGGAACGATCGCACTTTGACTTCTTACAATACTGCAGAGCGCGAGACCTGATTCCTCCTTTCGTCAATTTTCAATCGGCGTTTGAGTAACCTTGGTTCCGATGTAAAAAGGTTATATTCCAGCAGCAAACTCTGAAGAACCTCATTCGCTCTAAAAGAGTTAGAATCATGGAGCTGGAATACAAATCCTATGGTTTCACACTACTCTAACGCATCTAGTCTCACCTTTGGAGCTAGATATAATTCTAAGAGAAATAGACATGCTGTCCGGCAGAGAGCGTAAAACTCACGGTCTCGCCACAAGAAGAAATTAGATAAGCTCTGGTCAGAACAGCACCCAAACGTTGCTCAGCATCAAGATTACATAATTTAAGGTCATTAATGTTTATTCTAAGACACTAACACATTCAGAGCTTGTGATCCTACAGAAAGAAGTGGTACCACAAATCGAAAGTGTCCTACGGCATTTGCCAGTTGCTGAACGTGACCCTATCAGATACAAATGCTCAGCCATGCTTACAAGGATCACGAAGACACGGAGGAGAAATTACATTCAGAAACACCCTAATGAATTAAAGAGGCTCAAAGATGACAGAGAGATTGTTTTCCTACTAACTGATAGTCGGGACAGATCGCCATAATGGACGAGAAAGACTACGACATAAAACTTCGTTCTTCCATTGATTCGAACGCTGTTATGCAGACAGAAGACCCTCTCAACAGATGGAAAGCAAGAGTCAGGAAAGCTGCTAATTTTAAAGCCGTTCTAGACGCCATCAAGCTAGGAGTGAAACTCCCTCCTGGAGCAACCATATTAAAATTATTCGGGAGATTAAAGCAGCATAAAGAGGGCAATCCAATCAGGCCGATCGTTTCAAGGAAGAGAGCACCATCAGCACAACTTGAGAAAGCCCTAGGAACTTTTCTTATGCCATTCCTTCCGAACACAGACAGAGTCCTTAGCTCCTCGAACGAGTTCATCTCCAAGCTAAAAGGTATCACACTTGCAGAACATAAACTTATTGGCAGCTTTGATGTTATCTCCCTCTACCCCTCTGTTCCAATACCGGAGGCTACGCAAAATATCAAACGAACCCTGACTTGAGCTAACCTTTATGATAAAGAAGCTCTGAATGATATCTTTGCTGTTATTGACTTAGCTGTAGAATCCAATTTCTTTGCCTATGGCCCCTACGTCTACAAGCAATCAAAAGGAGTCCCGATGGGTTCAGCCTTGTCTCTAATGCTCGCTGAAGAAATCATGAGGCCTATTGAAGAGATCGTATTCACCACTCTTCCCAGGACACCAAGAGTATAGCTACGCTATGCAGATGATGTCTTTTTTGTCTGAGAGCACAGAGAAGCTTACTTACAAGACTTTAGAGTATACATAAACAACATACATGAATACATTAAATTTGCGATAGAAATGGAAAATCAAGGAGAGTTACCTTATTTAGCTGTACTTGTGAAAAACTCGACTTCAGGTACACTCTCTACTAAAGTCTATTAGAAACCCATGCACGTACAACCCAACAACACACAAGTATGCTAACCCAACAACACACAAGTATGCTGTATTCAAATACCGGGCTAAAAGAGCCAAAGATCTTTGCACCTTGAAATCTGACTATGATGCCGAAATTAAGTCTTTGAAAGATATTTCCTTTGCAGGAGGATTTGACGTCTCCCGCGTAGAGGATACAATAGCTAAAGTTGAAACCAACGCACTTTCTGCACTGAACAGAAGAGCACCTTTTAAATTTGTTGTTTCGATCCCGTACATCCCCGAAATACCTTATTTTATTAAAAATCACTTGAAGAAGAAAGGATTGGATGTCGGCATAAAAGCTTCTAAACCCATGGCAACCGTCCTCTGCACAACAAGAGGTAATGGTACCTTGAAGCTCACAGATGCGGGCATCTATTGCCTCCCATTGTTATACGCAGACTCCTCTACTACATTTTACGTTGGTCTCACAAAAAGGTCCTTTGAGGAGAGAATGAATGAGCACAAGAGCGACCTTGCACAAAAGAAGCTTTCTACATCCCTTGCCAAAGAAGTAGCTAACCATCAGGCTCAACCTCAATGGCAGAATATCTCGAAGATCGCACCATATGGAGACGCAAGAACAGCTGCCATAAGGGAAACAGTCGAAATATAAACGCGGCAGGATGTGTGCAACAAAAATGTCTCTTTCGAACTACCGGTAGCTTGGAACCATCTGCTAGGCATCGCAAGATGGACTTCATGATTCAAGTTTCTTCCTAAGGTTCACATTTTTTGCTTTTGCATTAACTTTTGAGGTATTGTATTCAGCACGTTCCGTGGTTATTTATGTGCGGTCTTCATGCATGATTTCATTTATCATATCAGAATTTACGTTCATTCTACAATTTTGTTTCTGTATTCTCTATGTAACCGTCTGATGAAGCTGTCCGTTGACAGAGAAAGCTTGCGGAGTGAAATTAGTGTGTTTTATTACTTTGACACCAATAAATCAGATCATTATATCTCTAATTATTATTTATATTTTATGTTTTCAATAAATTAGTGCAAAAATCATTTATGTTCTTAATGATGGTAAGTTAAAAACAAAAATATCTGAAATGGCGTTTTTATTTTAACTTACAATCATGAAGAACATAAATTCCTCTTCATAGAATTCTATTACATGTAAAAAACTCAATTTGTCGTATATCAGTTATCTTTTGAGTCTAATCATGCACATCTCTACATAGTATTATGATTCGTAATATTAATGCAGTAATACATTTTAGCAAGAAAAAAGTATACTTCGGAATAAATTTGGTTAAAAAATTTCGGGGTGTTACATGGTTTAATAATTTTAAAAGTCTCATGATTTAAATACATTGCATCGTATGAACACAATAAAACAAACTATGCTGTTTAAGTAGCACATTATAGAAAGTAGGTGTGCCATATCATGCACGGAAGGTTCAAAATTCGGAAGAGCAGCTTCAGTAACTTCGAAAGCCGTCTTCGTTTACTGGTCCCTCAATAGATTTAGTTGCACGTATACAATTCAATTGCTTCTTAACAGACGGGAAACATGTGACGCCGTAGGCCCAACCTTCTTCAAATTAGAAAGGAACAGGTGTTCAGATAGGAAAGCTTTAAAGTAAAAGCAACGAAAAATTACAATGAAAGTGTATGAGCTGCCGTTCGCAAAATGCAAAGTAGTTGTAAAGCTAAGTTTCATACTCTGATTAAAATTACTTTTTGCAAGCTTTTAATTTTGTGCTTTAAGTAATTAATTTTCCTGATCACTAATTGTCAGGGGTGATTTTAACTGGATTAATTTTATTTACAATGTGATGTAGAGAGATGCGGATGTTGGCCTTGATCATTACTTGGTAGAGTAGCGAGTGAAACCGAATGTTAGTTGGAGGAAAAAAATAGGAATAGGCCCAGGATGGAAAGAATAGAGGTTTAAATGCTCCCTGAAGAACATCTGCGTTACTCTAACTTACTCAGAGAACGACTGAGCAGCTTAAGTCATGTGACAGGGATGTAGCAAAAAAGTGGGGATGTTTTAAGAACGGTGTTTTCACTGCCGCTGAAGAGGCCTCTGGCACCACAATACTGGGTTACAATGGAGGTAATGCTTTGTGTAACAGCGAGATTGGAGAGGCAGTGAAGAGAAAGAAGGAAACCTATTTGGGGATATTGCAATTATGTGGATCAATATTTCTGTAAGAAGCGTGAAGCAGCTAAGCTGGATCCCCTTAGTCAGGCATAAGGTAGAAGAGAGAAGGAGGAAAGGCAGGAACTGGCTTTTTGGAAAGATTGAAACACTTTCTGGAAGTACTTGTAACTCAGATCCCGCACGGCCATTTATTAAAATGTAACTGTTCCTACTCTGATGTACGGCAGTGAAATCTGGGTTCTACAGAAAAAACATAGGAGACGTTTGTGTGCTGAGAAATGCGTTACTTACAGGGGTTTGTGGCAAGACGCGTTCTGACCATGTGAGGAATAAAGATGTGTTTTAGTTGTATAATGTGAAGCAAAATTTCTTAAGCAAGGTGGAGACTAATATGCTTCGGTGGCTCGGCCATGTTGAAAGAATGAGTGATGATATGCTTACTAAGTAATATTTTTAGCCCAAGTGGCAGGAAAGAAAGGCAGAAGATGGCCCAGGAAGTCCTGGGAGGATCAGATTCAGGAGTGTCTACATCAGAAAAGGATTATGAGTTTGAAGTATAGAAGGTTCTGTATGATAGATGTCAGTGAAGCCCGAGTTGCGATTCAAGATCGCTGTAAATGGAGAAGTTTTGATACGGCAAGAATAAGTAAATAATTAGTTAAAAATGTATTTGGTATTTTGTATTTTCTATGTGGAACTAACCTCTGAATCTCAGAGAACTGCTTAGTGATATGTATGTATGTATGTATTTAAAGATGATACTTTGTCAGCATTTAATGTTTTTGTAGAATTGCTGTTGCTTGCAACCATATACTAGCGATTATAAGCTGCCTTTTGCAAAGCATGAAGACATCCCAACGGAATCTGAAGAATTGCTTTTGCTTTGGTCTGTTAGAGCTTTCATGTTGCTCTCATTTGCTAAGCAAGAGAGGAGCCCTTGGATGTGAAGGTTTTCTTTCGCACTTCCTCAGTAAATCCTATTATTTCACTTTCATTGCTTTTGTAATGGGTAACTTCCGCTTCTGGAACTACTCCTTGCAAATCCAGTGGAATCCCGTTAGTGTCAGCTGAAGACAAAAGATGCGTCCAGAAAGGGGCGTTGGAGCTGTCAGAATGTGCGGGAAAGCCTAAGAACGTAGGGACCGTTAAAGCGACAAACAGATTAAAAGAGACTTGCCCGCTGGACCATATCAGTCAACCAAGTGGGAGAAAGTGCAGCGTGAAAAAAGCCCACTTACGGTGGAAATGTACCACTTACAAATCTATATATTGTATTTTTCCCTACATAATATTCAAATTATCTGCCAAGAGAGTTGATATGTCTTGGATCTGCGGACTGCACGCTAGTGCGGCATAATGCACGCGATGTAGAGAAAATATTTTTTTTTGCGGCACTTTGATTTTTAAAAAGTCGATGTTTTAACTGTCAGAAGTCGTGTATTTGGAAAACTCCCAGACATTCTTTACTATTAGGAAAACGTAATTCACTACATGAGCCCTCTCACAGAGATTAAAAATTGAAAATGGTATTTATATTATCTTACCAAGTCCATATCACATGCTCGGGTGCTATGGTGTTGACTCTGTGCCAGAGTCACCGTTCTGCACTTCACGTCCTCCGCCACTCGTTCTCAGCAAGTCTTTGTGACCAGCAAAGAAGTTTTTGACCAGCTCGATGAACTGCTGTCTTACTCTGAGATGACCGAGCAGGATCGAGGATTCTGGTTTTTTTCCATCTCAGGAGCGAGAATATTATTTCTCTGTGAAAGTGAAACACAATGTTGACTCATGTGGGCGACGTCTGCGGACTGGACCCCACATCCGCACGCCCGTTTCTTCTCGGCAAAACGAAGAAACCGCTACGCCGATGCACCATGGCCGGTTAGTACCTGACTCAGGAACCAATCTGATTCTACTTTCCAGGTGGAGAATCATGTGAACATTTGCAACGTAATTCGAAATAAAAACAAGACGCAGTTGAAGGTAAACATTTGACGCTTAATACGTATGCCATGATTTGTTAAAGCTAAGAAACGAATTTTTGTTAACAGAATAGACGCTACCACAGGTGAAGATACCACTGTTTTGCGGAATTCGGAGGATCACTGATTAGAGTTTCAAAATTTAATGATGATGGACGTACATATAAAAACGCTACAATGAACTCATTAAAAGAAAAAGTATACGAAACCAGTTTGGTTCCCATCCTCAAATTGCAATAGTGTAGCAATTGCTCACTTTAAATTTCTGCTTTATGTTTACCGTTCAAAACCTAAAATTGAGGAAACTTCAACTGAAATGAATTGTCACTAAAGTAATTTACCGATGCTGTCACACGTACGGTCATTCACAAACATAATTTTCAAATTGTAGGTCAAGATTAAAAACACTTTATTTACAATTAAAAGCTAATATTGTGTTTCCGATATTTTGAGTTAATGCATGCAGTACAGTCGGACATAATGTTGAAAATCTTAAACTCACACTTATTTACACTTAAATTGCATAAAAAGTATAACTGAGAGAATGTAAAAGACACAAATGATATTATTCAAAATAACTGCATAAAATTATTTCTCTTTCTCCAGGCATTCCTATTTTCGCTTTTCGCAAATCTTTTGTACCGAAACACTTTTTGAGTCATGTGTTTGTGGAAAGAACAGAACGGAATACACTTTACAGTGCCGGTTATCTTACCAAAAGTTATTGAAAATATTTTTAGATAGTGGTTTATGGCAAAACTGATGTGATATAAAAGAAATTTTCAAAAGCCGGTTTTTAAACGCACGTAACATACTGTAAAAGTTTCAAATGCACGCCGCCTACCTAAAAAGGCGATAATATTTAAAGGGGGTAAATGTTTTTAATCTTTATCACGGAGCATAGCATAAAAGGGGAAATATTGAAAACGTATCTGTATAGAATATAATATACACGACCAAAGAGATATACAGGCTATCGCATACCAGCAGTAAATTTAACTCTGCATTACGGAAGCTTCAAGAGTAAATAAAAGGATTTTACCGAAGTAACAGATATACGATGAAGGCCATGATTGGCTCTTAGAATCAGATATATGTTGAACTATATATGTAGAATGTGGCTTTGCGTGTTCTAGCAGGACGTTGTGTATTATTTTTGATATTTATGGGCTTTTAAGAAATTAAGAATATTGCTTCCACCGAAATTATGGACATTGGCGATGAATTCTTCTACCGAGGACATTGGCGATGAATTCTTCGACCGAGGACATCAGCTGGCGGATCATTTTGCTTTTCATTTTGCGTAGCGTACAAATTCGCATTTCCCTTGCTGTTGCTTCAAGGCATTTGGCTACACAATAATGACATTCGGCGTGGCAGCTAAAGCACAGCATAAATTTACTTAACTTACTTTATGGTGGTGTGGCATGACCGTATCACACTGAATGTTCCTGATTCCTGCAGAATGGCCCATTTTGCTATTCATGATTGCCGGTAGTATTTACCAGGTAAATATATAAGTCATAGCCATGGCATATACACAGTCGGGTCACATTATTGTGATAACCTTCACTTTTGACGTCAACAGCGCGTAGCCAATAAAAGAAAGCACGTGTCGTGAGCTGGCTTGGACGGTATACAAGATGTGCAGGAGGCATTCTGGAAACATATGACTCGTTGCTGTCATGGATAAGAGGAGCGATTTATCAGATTTGCAAAAAGGGATGAATATCGGCTTTAGGGTTTAGGATGGCAGTATTTCTGAAAGAGCACAGTTTGTGAAATGTTCGCATGCTGCTGTGGATAAAGTGTATCGTGATTGGAGAACTGGCACCATTGCGAATGAGTGAGGTGGAAACTGCGGAACAGGAAGTGCCATTGATAAGAAAGGTGATTGTCTGCTGCCAAGGCGCGTGAAGGCCGATCGACACGCTGCAGCGGAGCAACCCCTTGCCGAATGAGCTAGTGATCTAAAACAACAGTGCAGCGACACCTGCTACGTATGGTGCTCCGATGAAGACGGATGATCAATTGACCTAAGGCTTACATTTGCACGGCAGTATTGGAACTCTGATAAATCATGTTTTCTACTTCATCAAACGGATGCACGTTGGCGTTAATGCGAGAAACATCGGCGAACAAACACCCTTCAACCATTTCTGGAAGAGCACAGACTGGTGGGAACAAAGACTGGTGGGTGCAGGCTTATGGTCTGGGGAATGTTTTCGTGATATTCCCTGTGTCAATTAATATTTGTGAAAGACACTAGGGACGGAATTCATTATGAATCTATACTTGCGGACCACGTGAACTCATACATGCTGATTGTCTTCCCTAAGGCTGCTGCATCTCCCAGCATAACAATATGACTTCTCAGACAACTAGAAATGTCCGAGAGTTGTTCTAAGAGCTCGATGAAGACTTCAAAGTATTTCCCCAGCCGCCCTAATTACCCAGACCTAAACTCAGTTGAGCATCTGCGGTAACATCTGGTTGATCGCTCTATGGATACTCCACCGCGTACCATCCAGCAGCTGTCAGATGCATTGCAGTCAGCAGGGCTCCACATAATGTGAACACCTTCCAGTACTTTTTTGAGTGACTCCCAGCCCGTCCAGCTGCTGCCCGCGCTGCACACGACGGTTACTTTGGATATTAGCTGGTGGTTGTCACAATAATGTGACACAACTGTGAACATATACAGTTCCGCGGATGGCGTATTGGGCAACTTTCGTGACTGCCGCGAAGAAGCCTCAGGTTCGATGCCAGGAAGGTACGAACGCTAGAGCCACTAAATATCTGCGTGCGTCGGATGGGCACGTTAAGCCGTCGGACACCAGGTACTGGTTCCATGGAGATCAGTAACGGCGTCTTCCTCCCCCTTTCTACCTCGCTTACGTGTCACTTTCCTATAGGGCACTCTGGCCCAAATACCGTAGCTTCGTATTTTTAAGGGTAGTTTAAGACCTGCGGTCAGACCACACTTCATAAAGTCTTCTACTTAGGGTCTGATCTGATCGGATCTATATATGTACAATCATGCAATATACAGATATATCGTTTCATATCTACCAATGCCTTGATTATGATGTATTTTTAAATATTCACTGCACGAAAAATGTGTTCTAATATATTACATCCTTCATCAAACCTCGTTGAAAGTAGGAGTGCACAGTACTCTATAAGAAAATAAATTTATATAAAACGTTTAACACCAGAAGCTTTAAATACTAATTTAACCGTTTCAGTGATCTCGAAGCGTTTGAAAGAACAAAAACATTAGTGTAAGTAAGTATGTGATTTTCTAGACAAAATGTGATTGTATATTTTCTGAAATATACATGGCCTTTTCGTGAGAACTGAGACGAATAAGGTGATGTGATGCGTGAACAAAAGGTATATAAATAAAAGTATCTTTCATGGATTGATCATGGGATTTAAAATTTAGATACGATACATTTTCCAGTCAGCGTCACATAGACTCAAAGTACAGATTTAAGGGAGATACCTTTTCACTTGTGACTCAGGTACAACATAATTTACCCAGCATTTTCAAAGCTCACGTACCTTCAAAATATCACAGTTTTGGAAACACCCTCTCAGCTTCTTTTGTAGGTCACACCTGTCAGATTTTTACTTTCACCCATCCACCTCGGAAGTAGTTTTATTCTAGGCTTCGCACAGTTCCTTGCTGTCTAGTCTAGTATAACACATTTCCGGCGTGGTTAATTTTACTTGTACGCCGCACCCATTTCCAACTGGGGGTCTATACATTCATCATAATGTCATCAGCTATTTTGTTTACCTGAATAATTTCCTAAATTTCCCGAAGAAAAGAAAAAAGATAATAATAAGGTAACAGAGTATGCGTAGAGTATGTTATCCGATGTCCCATGAATACATGTTCTCAGGCTGATGCATCAGGTGACCTGTTTCAACAGTGTGCACATGTGTTTAATAACAGGTGTCGCTTCGGTGCCTCAGCAGTGTGAGGCGCTGGTATCTGATCATCTTCAACAAATGAGGCATAACTGGTGTTACCTGCTTTAAGGGGGTAATCCGTTTTCTCTACGAAACTAGACACAGAATTAGAGAAAGCAGATACCTGTTCCCATTGCATTTTGATTGTTACAAAAAAGGGTCAGATTAAGATGGAACACTGGCTGATCACACCTCAGTACAGACTTCAGTACAACGCTTGTGCTTTATTATATGAAATAGTAACAATTTGGTTTCCAAAATCTCATCCGAAATTTTGAAACCGAACCATATAGTAATTTCGTGCTATAACAAAAAATATATTTTGGTTCTGATAAATTATATTATTATTAAGATCGTTTGGACGCCCTTCCAAATTCTGAGGTCCTGTGTACCTGCCGAAATCAGGCCCTGCTCGTGGCTCCCTCCGGACAACCGGCTGTTGATGAAGTTCTTAGGTTGTTTATTTCTCGTTTTTGAACTTTAACTTTTGTAACCTGGCACCTTCTCTAAACGAATGGTGAGATGTACTGTGGGTAATTACATGTACTTTATAATGGTTGACTCTGTATTCTTGCGACACGTAGGCTGAGGATGGGGTCATGAGTGCCCCGAAAGTTCTTGGTTTTTAAATTAAATTATTTTAATTTGTAAATAAATTTGGTTTTATGCTGCAAATTTTTTATGATTTTACTTATCGTACGCTGACAGCATTTGTAAAACTTTTTTCTTCTATATATATGTAGAAAGAGCGATTATCAACGTGGAAAGAGTGATGACTTCTGTTTGATGTTCCTAATCCACGTAAAGTGTGTCAGTATTACGCATATGGTGTTAATATGTTTCATGACTTTTACACGCACCGTCGATTACCTGCAGTTCTTTCGATTTGCATAAAGACGAGCTGGTCATATTAGAGCTAATATTATGCAATTGGTATCGCAACTGATGTGCAATATTTTCAACTGTGAAGTAAGTGGCCATGTCGGCTCGATATATCCACATCCGGAAAAGCCAAAGGAATCCAACGATCAAGACTTGCTGCCCAGTAAATACGAAACCCGACAACTAGGGCAAGTGAGCCAGCACCATATACACAGTACTAGTGAGCGCCTAATACATGTACACCTTATACATCCATTGTCCGAAACAGCACCACAAACAAAACCATATCTCAATACACTGATGAAACTATAACGATTTCTCATTTTCCTTTGACTCACACCCCAAATATGAATCCGATACAGAACAGAATGCTACAGCTTACCGAAGAGACAACTCCAACGAAAGTGATTCCATTGCTCTCTTCGTTCGAAAAAAATCATCGAACAAACAGTGTGTGGCAAGAAGTTTATCTTCAGCCGTTAGAAAAACCGGAAAAGCAGAACCACATGAGAAACAGAGGTAAGCAAGAAAACGCTCAGTCGGCATGTATACATATCTCTTATGAATGAGCATGCACCCTGATGATATACACATTGATATTTCAGAGGATGGTAGCAGCAATGGAACTGAGATCATTTAATCTTATATTTGATAAATCTACTTCACCGAACAGTCAGCACAGAAGTTCCTTCGCAGTCATTAAAATCAAAGCACGATTTTTCTGCTAAACAAAACGAATCGCAGACATAAAGATCCACCATTGACACGGAGTTGACTCCCTAAAATATTATCCTAATGAAAAGTTCCATACTACAAAATGGAATAGATTCTCATCTCTTAAAGAAACGACTGCAATGTTAAAGTGTTATACACAAGAATTACAAAAGCCTGAACACCTAAGTGTAATTCAACTTATCCATGACTTAAAAGTGTGAATTGTGAGATTTATCTACATTGATTTTGCGACGCCCATAGCAAACTATCTAACAAAAGATCTACTACTTCGCAGTCCTCATATAACATAACAACGACTAAACAAGAGGTAAACCCTCCACGGTATACTACCGATGGTTATCTCAAATTTACAAATCCTATCACAATCACAGTACCATATGCATTGCTATGGTGTCCTTTCGAGGGGGAAAATGTATGAGGTTGGAGTAAAAAGTGACGTACATAACAGTCCGTTTTGTGGGCGTATATCCATCTCTGGACAACCGATTGCAGTTTCTCAGCAGAATGAAAGCGTTGGTCGCAAAGGAATTTTTCAAGGGACAAAACAGAAACAAGTCCAAAGACGCCAGGTGCGGACTGTACCGTGGGTGCTTGAGCATCTCCTAGACAAATTGAGCAAATTTTTCACGAACGTGTTGAGCAATATGTAGAGAAGCAATCTGATATTTGCAGCGTCTCTGTTGGGTTTGTTTTATAGAATGGCAGCACGCAACTTTGTTAAAGTGTTACGTATAGCAGGTTTACCATTCAGAGTGGCGCCCGTTAGATGAAACTTCACCGGGAGAACGACAAACATGTCCCAGAACTCCATCATGGCGACTGTTCGTGCAGATTCGGTGAATAATTTTCTTTTGGTGGCGGTGTGTTGAAAGGTTTCTCCACCATAATGACTTCTCTGTTTCGGGAGTATTGTGCCATGCCCAGCACTCATTGCCCGTGACTACACCTGACAGTAATTCATGTCTTTCTGAAGGGAAAATTCTCTGAATACGTGGCGTCAGTACTTCTTTTCAATATTTGACGTGTTACTTCTTTTGAGTAACACGTCAAGTGGTTCAAGGATGGCATAATTATCTGCCCCTTCTTGTCGTCTGTCACGTTCTTGGGCACTCTTCGCGCAGGGACCTTGCGAAATTGCAATTGATCATGCACAATATCTTACGCTATACAGTACGAAACATTGAACTTCTGTGTCAGTATGTGCAGAGAAATGCCGCTCACTCAGAATCGCCTGTTCAATGCTTCTCATAGTGGCAGCTGCTGACGCGGTTATAGGTACACCGGAAATTGGCGAATCGTAAGGTTCAAACAGCTGTCTGCAAATAAATTGCATCATCTGGAAATGTTGCGGAGGTTTGGGTAATCACTATCATACACTTCGACCATTTCTTTGTGAATTTCCGTCGGAGTTTTCCGTTTAGCCCACAAAATTCTGACTACACCGCATTGCTTTCTTTCATAAACCATTATGAAAAAACGCGACATCTTTGTGCCGTCGTTCACACTTCTTCCAGCACTGTCCCATGTGATAAAGCAAAACCGGTCTGTAGCGTGATATTTAAATTCGTTGTCCGTCAAACTGTAATCTGCTACTTGCAACCTGGAAAGAGAAAAAAATTGATGTGCTTTACTTTTCGACCCTCCCTCTTATTATAAAAGCTGATAACTGTCAATGCTATCTCCGAAACCTCAAGATATGTCTCCAACATGAATTATTCAGTTTTATTAACATATACAGCTTACTGAACCCAACACTTGAATCATAAACGGGTGAAAATATTCTGGAGATCAACACCAGCTGCCTAAAATACTGCAGCAATGCTTAATGGAATTTATCTTTCATCAATATTTTACACTTTCTTCAAGAAGTAGGACACCACGCAACTATCTCATCAGATTATTGGATAGTTGTTCCCAATTTACCTTCCTTATCTTTAAGTTTTTGCATGTCCAGGTCGTGAACGCATGACGACTCCATCCTGGAGAAAGATTCATTTTGTACTAGAATGAACAATACATTATAAGGAACTATGCAGCATATTTGTAATGGCTGAAACGTTTTTCACGCCTGTTATTAACTTAGCTACTAAATGATATGCATTTACTGCCCGAACACATTAGGTTATGTAATTATTTCGCTACGAAATATCCCCGGCACCAGTGAACTGAACTGTCCTGAATATTTTATCCGCAATAATGAGTTACGACAGCTGCTCACACATATCGCTAAGCTACTGAACAGCATTTGATAGTGCCCCAAATGCAAAATTCTCGATACTTGTGACGTTGATACGCCGCAATATTTGCACACAAAAATAGAATAACAACATAGACCCAAAGAACATACTCCACCCGGAACAGTAACACAAAATGCAATCACGTGCATGCAGAGAAAAAAGAACGTACTTCACACAACAATTCATTGAATAGGACCCACCTCTGAATGCTCAGGATCCTTTGATACCGCAAATCCTTTCTTCACAATACTGCAAAGTCTTCGTCTGCAAGAACAGAGCTTATTAATACACTCCTGAATATGAACAATCTACACATGGAATAGATGAATCGAATGTGTTGACTTCAACAAATAATCTTCTAGCTCCTTTTATCATACTCGTAGTTTGCTGTAATGCGATAATCCCTCTTACTAACCTCTTGCCGATTACATTAAAGCAGTAACATGTCAGTATCCAAAGAAAGAATTGCCTTTGGGCATGGAGAAATGGCATCTGATAAGACATGGAGAAGATGTCGTCCGATAAAATATAGGCAATGAATTACTAATAAATCTCCTTTCATTTCTCTTGAATGCCATGCTGTATGAAATAATTCATCCTGATAAAACTAATACTATACCTTCTTGAAGCATCGCTACTAATGTTGACATTTTCTGAGATTGACTCCATCTAGCTTCCTCAATTTTTTAATCACTCAAAATACTTTACCTGGATAAGAAGGGGATAGGTGTTTAACAACGTCTGTCAGGTATTCCATGCCGTTGTTTTTCGCAAATTTGGTTTTACTCCATCGTTCTGAAACAATAATGTTAAATGTACCTGAGTGATAATTCTCCTACAAATTCACTTACTTGCCACTGTTAGGAAGAGATGTCACTCTGTTAGGAGAAATATCACTCTGAAATTAAAAAAAGTTAAGATGTGTGCGATGGAAAGCTAGAATTAAGAAATGACGTAAACAAAAGTTAGCAATGCAGTTGGTCAAATGACGTCGTTTTATTTTAAATTATATAATAGTTAGAACAAAAAATATATTTTAAGCATGCTACCATATAGCCTCCCACAGATTGAAGTGGATCAAAGAGTATGCACATATAGAAACAGCACTTTCCTGAATCATTATGTGAGAGAGAGAGATATATAAATATAAATCACTGATGCTAAAATATTTCGTTGCATTTATTTCTCTCTAAAATCCAAAGCACTCATTTACGAAATTAAATAACGGTGACGTATATGATTAAATAATTCGCTTTCAGTATTTTAAAAAAATATATGTATTTAAATACTTTTTTTTATTCCTTGAAAAGTTTTCTTTTAAGGAACACTTTAGGTTGAGAAACGCTTCAAACGAAGTGCTAAAAAGTCTTTAAAAGTAACACCAAAAATTGGAAAAAAAGCAAGGGTTACGTTTCTAATTGCAAACTACTCATTTTTTCAAACACGCAATATTAACAGTGTTCTACATAGCAAATGAAACCAGTTCAAATAAAATGAACAGCTCTGCAATCAATAAAACGTTCACAAGTGAACGAGCTGTTCACACTCACTATTGGCAGAAATGTAAGATCAGGAAATCACAAATTGATCGTCTTAGTGCGAAATACCGTTGGCTAAAAGAAGCTTTTTAATTAACCGGATAGAACGTAATATAATTTCATTTCCGCTTTTAAAAGAAGATGTATGTTCTTTACCGAAAATTTTTGGTTCCCAAAGTATCGTTCTCAGAAAAATATTTTACAAGGGATTCGTAATTCGTAAATACGTTTTCAAGGAATAATACAGACTTACGGCAGCAGTGGCAGATTTCAAATTGTGAAAGATGTAAACTCCTGTGCTGTACACTTTTCTTATACCAAATACGTGTAATGAGGGAAAATGTTTCAAAAACAAATACGAGAAGCATTAATAAAGAATAATGGTTACACTTACACACTCAAAGGATAAATGAAGCTCCATGTAAATAACATAGCTTTCGTAGTCTTAACTGCACTTTGTGGAATACATTGCAGATATAATGATCGGAAACCGGAGCTTAGGCCACTCTCGCCACAGGTTTGGCATTCTTAGTTGTATAGAAAACAATAGTAAGGACTGAAACTTACTAGCCGATTTATATTTAAAATGTGTTTTTTTGTGAAGAGGATACCCTGACTGTTGTTTATTTATACCGAGTAATTTGGAATAAAAAGAAAATGGAATCAATGTTACGATTTTGCGTCTTATTTACCGGTAATTGCAAAAAGGCCGATAGTGTTTCTTATATTGTGCAAATTGCTCCTCATCAATATGAGCCCTGCACCATATCATTATAAATGCAATTTCATGAAGCAGAAAGGAAAAATAAAGAATAATATTACGGATTGGTAAACTTTCTCACATCGATCGCTTTAACATGTACGATATGTGAATTGGTTAAGCTCCATCTAACTAAAAAACGCAGAATGTAAGCGGCTAGTGAACGAAGGCTTCCTATTCTTTTGCACATCAAGCGTGTTTCTATCTGTCGTATTTTAGGGTATCTCGAAATACGGCGGACCAAATGGCTGATGGAAATATTTTAAAATATCGCTGCATTCGTAAGAAAAGAAAATCTTTCTTTTTCTTCAGAGTAAATAATTGTCTGCGTCTTTGATACACATAATATTCTTTCAGTGGTATCCATTTAAATCACTGCAACACAGAGGAACGTTGAGTATCAATATATACCGAGCGCAAAGAATTTGCACTTAACAGGCACTTTGAGGAATACATGTTATTTTAACGTTTCTTACCAACAAAATTAACAGGGAAAATGCAGGAACTGAATCGCAAGCAGCATATTTATCAATAATTCATAGGGTAGGATCCACAGATCCGTGTGAAGAATTTTAGAGGCAACTATTTTTAACGAAATTTATATAGTTAACTTTATATATATAATTTTTCGAATTTCTTACTGGCTATAATTAAAATGCAAGTTTTTAAATAAAAGTGAGGATAAATTTTGAAAATAAAGTATTTGACATAAATTTTACAGGTTCACGATTTAAAAATCAAATATATATGAAACAAATGAATTCGCAATTTATAAATAATTTAAAAAAAATTATGTTCGTGGCATCTATATTCACAATGTGAGGAATAGTTTGTTCCTTATATTCAACCATGCGTTTTTGAGAAGGTAACATTTCTGTTAAATAACAAAGGGTTGTTGATATTGTGTAGCTAGTAAGAGGTTCCTGTTGGAAACATCTATATCATATTTCGTCCAAATTTATACGAGAAAACTCAGCTCAGACCCAGATTTTCCAGATCAATCAGCTCAATCCCAGATTTTTCCATATTTATCCCCGCTCTATCCTAAATATATTGTCAAAATTTATGGGAGAAAAAGCAGCTCTTGGTTTAAGCAGCTCAGACTTCCAGCATGTTTGATTTTTACATTTCAGTTGCTTGTTTTGCTGAGCATTGCCCTATAGTACACGAAATATAGTTTATAAAACAGAGCGCAACAAGGAACCAAAGACAGACAAAGCCCGAGATTCCTATAGAGAAGTACTAAATAAAAACGAAAGGAGTAAATGAAGAAAAAAAAGTGAAGTCGATTGACCTCAGAACTCCCGTAATACCAGTCCCATAGAGCACTTGTAGTAAACTATTAAACGGCATGTCAGGCGTCTGGATACACCGATCACCTGAAATGTGATTGGTAAAATGTCGCATTAGCGACTGCATGGTTAGCCATACACCCCGACTGCTCCCGATACCTTATTGAATCGATGGCACGTGGTGTAACTACTGCACTGAGGGCAAAAGGAGACCTACGAAGTACGTATTATGCATTTGTCATACTTCAATGATCAATCTGTGAAAAACTAAAATATTGCCCAGAAGTTTTTTTCGAAGACAAAACTGAATTTTACGAAACATATGCGGTAAAGCAAAGGATATTCTCAAACTGTCAGGCCCTAATTTTTGAACCATGAAATTACCTCAAGCGCTGATAGATGGCAGTACCTCCGTTGTAAGAAATGTGAAAAGAATTGCTTCATGTAGCCAGCGTCGTTCTCCATCTGTTATTTGGTCAAACGTTAAATCACCTGAAACTAGATCAAACGCTTGGTTGAAACCCGTCTGAAATTCAAGAGCAGGAAGAATTACAATCAACGCGATTGCAATTCGAAAGACACAGTACTTTCTGTTGAGTCTTTTGGCACACAGGCCTTCTACCGCCTTTCCTCTCAGGAAATGAAAAATTTCTTTAACTGGTCACTCCCCAGAAGTTTCGCTTCAATGGTCATACTATTAAAGCAGTGAGAGAGATGCGGTACCTAGGAATCATCCTAGATACCAGGCTGTCGGGGCTTCCTCACCTCATCTTCTTGAAGGATAGATGTACCATAATCCTTAATAAGATCAATGGAATGCGGCTAACTTGGGCAACTAAAAAGATACTCTCTAAACGTTATGTAGAACGCATGCTAACATATGCGTGTTCAGCCGGCTGCCCAGACCCGGTTAGAATGAGGAATGGAATAAATAAAATTCAGCGCAGAGCGCTACTGAGCATCACGAGGTGTTTCCGTATGACTTCCACAGCAGTGCTACAAGTGCTGGCTGGGCGTGAACCGGCGGATCTGGTCGTAGCGAGGGAAGTAGTAATGCAGACCCTCCGCTACGAGGACGATGTTTCTCTCCTCGGACACCAGTACCGTTCGTCCGAGGTGGAACTACTGAGAATGGACTGGACTTGCCACCCAGCCAACCAGCTATGTCTGACCTGGAACAAAGCTCTCCCCACATGACAGGGGAAGAACCTGTTCTCGGCCGGTTCGAAGATCAGTGGTAGTATTGGCGCGGGGTTCCGCGTGCTCTCGGAGGGCACCAAGACACATGCGGAACGAGTGGAACTGTCGCCCAACACCTCTGTATTTCAAGCCGAGCTCTTGGCGAACAGGGAAGCGCTGCGTTGGGAGCTATTTACCAACAGCGAAGTGGCTTGTAGCATATTCTCTGATAGCCAAGCGGCCCTGAAAGCGCTTGGTCAGTTTGGAAGTAAGACTCCCCTTGTCAGAGACATAGAAGCGCTACTCAAATCAGCGGGAAGTATGGTGGTTACCTTCCACTTAATCCAAAGCCATGTCGGTACAGTTGGAAATGAACGGGCAGAATAGCTAGCGATGGAAGCTGCTGGAGAAGAGGGCATAGGTTTTCAGATGCGAAAGCCGTTGCAAAGCGTGCGCACACAACTGAAAAAAGCCAAATTAGTGGAGTGGTAACAGAGATGGGATGAAGGGGACACGGGCAGGAGAACACGCCGTATTTTCCCCCGAATTTCGATTAGGCGCAATGAGAGTAATGTGTTCCTTAAGCTGGTACCAACCGGTCATGGTGTTTCGCCGGAGTACTTCCGCAGATTCGCGGTTAGAGAGCGAGTGTGCAGCTGTGGTGCCCAGACTGCAGATGTCGCACACATGATTCTGGAATGTGCTTCTCTGTCGGGTAAGAGAACAACTTTGGTGCCTGAATTGGCAGAGATGAGGGACCTCTCGTTCCTGCTCCAGACCGTTTGCTGCTCTATGAGGTGGTCAAGCACCTCATAGAGCAGCAAACCGTCTACCTAATTGAGGGGTGGCCGCAGATGCTAGAATAGAGATGAAGACGGAGAAGAGGAACTGATGACTCGAGCCCAGAGTCATCACCACAGAACTGGCCCTAGTCCTGTGGCGATGTAAGTATGAGTGTGAATAGTTTCAAAGTAAATATGTAGTTTCAATACTTTTAAGTGTGAGAGGGCTGATTGAGCAAAGGATTTACTTCCCTCGTAAAGGTTATTTCCTCAGTGTATAAATGTGCATGTACCTATTTGTTTGAATAAAGGACTGTCTCCCCAAACAGTTCACGGTAGCAATCGGTTCTCCTAGACAGGGGATGAGATATTTTCTAATCCCTGTAGAATTGGCACGCACACACAGGTCATGACGGAGAGGTGAGTGGTGCCGGTATTCGGGGCAGCAGCAATCTGCGGGTATACGGACCGATCCTACCGGGGTGGAGGACTGTGGCCATAGCTTGTTTGACTCTAAAACGCAGGAGTTTTTCCGGCTCGGGATTCTCCTACTCATAGGCAGATGGCAAGAGGTTATACAGAATGATGGAAATTATGTGAAATCCTAGATACGTTATTTGTTGTGTTCCGCTCTTTTCTTTTTATCCTACAAAAACGGGTTGAACTTATGCACATACTCAATGTAAGTCGTTTTTTGAAAATAAGAGAAGTTTCCTGTGAAACAAGGGTTCTCAAATTTCACTGCCACCGAATAGGTGTAAAATTAACTTAAATAGATAAATGAAATTGTTTTAAAGTAAAGAAAATGCATTGTCGCACAAGAAATTTTGTAAAACGTTTATTGGATGGCTACGCTACTTAATATGCTGAAAAATACTAATCCGCTTGACTTTGGATTATACAAGTGGTCCTTAGAAAATTATAACAATTAAGGTAAGCTGGTCCCTGAATAGGCAGGGATGGTGCTTTTGTCTTCCGGCTGTGTTTACAAAAAAGGTGTGATCGACTGCCTTCTGTACTCTTATTTGCCTGTAGTGATCGCTGATTCTCGAACTAGAATAGATGCGTCTTAAATAAAACAGAACTGTTTCGATGAAAGCTAAAATCCGTGGTTTCAAAAATATTTATAAGAGGGGTTTGTACTTTCATAGGCATCGAATCAACAGTTAAAGGTAATAACTATCCCCTGGAAAAATTATAAAATTGCCGGATTGCCAGACTGGCACGGAGACAGATGCAGTCCATATGTGTTCTGAACGCCCTTACTTAAATCATATAAGTTTTTGTTTAGAGTATAATTTATAGCAATATTAAGCATGAAAAAGTTACAGTGTATGAAAAAATCAGTGATTTTTCTACTCGCTGACAGATACAAGCATTATATTCACAAATATTTGAATTTATACACTTATGAACGTAAACAACTCCAAAAACCTCACTTTGTCATTGTTGCAAAAGATATCTTCAGATGCAAATGGAACCTTTGTGTGTTGGCAAATATTGAATTGCTTCTGGGAAAATTACTTTGTATTTAAGACAGGTAAATCTGAGTGCACAATGATATGCAGATTGATAGGAACTTTACGAAATATGGTGGTATTTAATTCACTCATGAAACCATATTAAAAATACTAATGTATACGCAGAGAGAAAATCTTTGAATTTCAAATATCTAGGTAGAAAAATATTAAGCGGAAAAAATTGTAAGTCTTACTTCAATATACTGTGCAAAGACTTTTAGTAAATAATCTGAAAAATATATTACTAAATAATTAAACTGAATCATTCTTTGGGATTTTATTGTAATAAGGGATCAATAATGCTCTTAAGGAGCTGATATAAATAGGTTTATAAGGGGTATTAGATGTAAGGTCAGGTGATGCGTAACATTACAGCATCTCCTTGACAAATGTCAACCCCGGGATTACAGGAAATGCTATGCAACACTCACCAACCCGCTTGGCCAGCGTGGTGAGTTACCCCTAACCCCTCCAAAATAACTCCACAACTTAAATCTTGGCCCTCAGTCTCCGACAGCTGGAATGGCAGCGGCCAGTGCAACATGAAGGCAGAGGGAGCAAAGTATCCTTGGAGGACCGGACTAGGCTGCCATCTTATGCTGACCTTGGCTACGTATAATGGACGCTCCCTATCTTCTGATTCAAAGCTTCTTGAATTGGAAGAGGAACTACAAAAGATCAAGTGGGACATCGTCGGGCTAAGTGAGGTAAGGACAAAAGGAGAAGATTTCGTTGAACTGAAAAGTGGACATCTCTTCTACTATCGTGGGACAGATACTGGCAGAACTAATGCTGTTGGATTTATAATAAACAAGAAACTGAAGTATAAAGTTGTAGAAGTTGAAAGTTCCTCTGACACAACTGCGCGACTCGTTATTCAACTCTCGAGAAGATACCAGGCTCAGATTATTCAAACTTATGCACCCACCACAAGTAATCCTGAAGAAGAAATTGAAGAATTTTATGAGGAAATTCGTCATCTAAATAATAAAGGTAAGCAGCACTTGAAGATAATTATGGGAGATTTCAATGCAAAAATAGGGCACCGGCAACAGAATGAAACTTCAGTAGGTAAATTCGGTCACGGCAACAGAAACCAGCGTGGAAATACTCTCGTTGAGTTTGCAAAGGCAGAAGGGTTTTTCATCTTAAACTCCTTTTTCAAGAAAAAGCCACATAGGAAATGGACATAGAGACATCCAAATCGGACGACAAGTGAAATTGATTTTATTGTGTGTAACAAAAAATTCGTCATGGAAGACTGCAGTGTGCTAAACAAGTTCAACACAGGTAGTTACCATAGATTGGTGAGATGTAAAATGCACCTCAACACTAAACTCGAACGTGGCAAGCTCATAAGACAAACAAAATATATTGACATAACCAACCTTAAAAAACACCATAATACCTTCAAGTTTGAACTGAAGAACAGATTCTCTGCTTTAGAAGGCCTAACATTGAAAGAAGTGGATATTTCTGAAGTAAAAGAAAAGTAACCAAAGCTCCTATGGGAACAGCAACAAAATTAGCTGGTTCTAAGAACAAGTTACATGTGAACAAATTATCAGGAAAAACCAAAATGTTGATACAAAAAAAGAAGGGAGAGGACGACAACTAAAGAAGATATGACTTCCAAAGGGTAATATATAGAGCTATGTAAGACAGTACGAAAAATTATCACTGAAGTCGTAAGGAAATTCATCTGTGAACTAGTGAGGAAAGCAATTGAAAACAACTAAATCCTAAAGATAGCAAAGGGCAATCTCAGTAAGGAAAGAAAACAGATTATGGCACTGAGAAAAAAGAAGATGGTTCTGTAACAAGAAATAGAGGTGAAATTTTGACAAGAGTGAAAGATTTTTACTCCAAGTTATATGAAAGGGATGATGCATGTACTCCAGACATCATGAATGGTACCATTACCAGAGTTCTTCCAGTCCTCCCAGCAGAAGTTGCACATGCAATCAAGAATATGAAGCTGGGGAAAACTCCAGGAGAAGATAGAATTACTGTAGATAGCATACAAGAAGCAAGTGGAGAAATCGAAACAGTACTCGCCCAAATCTTCACTCGATGCCTTAATGAAGGGAAGATTCCGGAGGATTGGAACAACGCAACAATGATCCTGCTATATAAAAAAGGTGACATTGAGGATCTCTGGAACTACAGACCTATCAGCCTCCTGTAAGTGGTTTATAAAATCTTCACTAAAGTTCTTTCACACCGTTTGAAAGCAACATTGGACATGGCTCAACCGAGAGAACAAGCTGGATTCAGGAGTGGATACAGCACAATAGATAATATCCACGTACTGAGAGAACTATTTGAAAGAGCGAGGGAATATGAAATTTCATTGTGCATGGCTTTTATCGATTTTGAAAAAGCCTTTTATTCGGTGAGACCATCAGCAGTTACAATAGCTCTGAAATCCTGCGGTATTCAAGATGCATACATTAATATTATTAGTAACATCTATGAAAATGCAAGTGCAAAGATTTGGCTGTTGGAAAATACAACACACATAAAAATTGGAAAAGGAGTTAGACAAGGTGTCACCATTTCTCCGAAGCTCTTTAATGCCCCATTGGAAAATGTCTTTCAATCACTGAACTGGGAAAACAAAGGAATAAAGATTAATTAAGATTATCTAACCCACTATCGTTTTGCTGAAGACGTAGTAATTTTTGCAACTACCTCATCAGAGCTGCAGAGTATGATCCAAGAACTTGCTGACAAGAGTAAAGAAGTGGAATTAAAAATGATCTTTTAGAAAACAAAAGTGATGTTCAATGCTTTTACAAGAAATGAAGATTTATCGGTTGATGGGAAAAAGCTGGAGATAACAGACACGTACGTTTATTTTGGACAGCAGATATCAAATGAGGGTCACATTGATGAAGAAATTAATCGGCGTACAAAACTTGCCTGGATAGCTTTTGGAAGATACAGCATAATTTTCAAGAGCGATATGCCCGTATGTCTTAAAAGAAAAGTGTTTGATCAATGCATCCTTCCAGTGCTTACGTATGGTGCAGAGACGTGGACCTTAACTAAAAGAGATATACAAAGGCTGCAGACAACTCAAAGAAGCATAGACAGGTGCATGCTTGGTATAACCAGGAGAGATAAGAAGAGGAACTCGTGGATCCGAAAAATGACAAGAGTGGAATACATCATGATAAGTGTTAAATCCCTAAAATGGCAGTGGGCTGGGCATACTGCCAGAAGGACAGACCATCGATGAACTGACGAAATTTCAGATTGGATTCCAAGGGACAGGAAAAGACCCAGAAGAAGACCACATGGGAGATGGGTGGATGAAATTCGAAAGTATGCGGGAGTGACATGGAGGAGACTTGCACAAGACAGACCGTTGTGGAGAAAACTTGGGAAGACCTTCGTCCAGCAGTGAATTGATAATGGTTGACGATAATGATGATGATGATGATGATAAGTGGTATTATTTGTCGTCGAAGGTTGGCAGAACCAAACTTCATTTTTCCAATTAATTATTTTTCTTTGTAGGTAGACTTCGTCCAGTCAGCACCTAGATGAAACCCTCATGCGTCGGCCCTTCTGTAAGTGCCGGACATGAGGTATATATTAAAGAAACAGAAATATTAACTTTATAAAGGAAAACCGTGTGTTCCGAGTGTTCAGTTTGAAAACTACAATTTCATCAGAAACTGTATCGCAGAAATTTCCGAGGAGCCCGCACTGAGCACACTTCCTTAATAATTAAATTAATAATTTGGTTCGAAAGTCACAAAAAGAATATTAAGTCGTTCTTATTGCTGGAAAAATTGCGTTTTTGAGAGAAGCCAAGGTGAAATTTGATTTCAACTAAGAAAATGAACTTCGTTTTTGGACATAGGGAGCAACAGTTATGGATCGATGTATTTAAAATTGTAGAAAATAAGTGAGAATTTGGAATTTTGATGTATCCGTTATCCATGCATGATCACTACTGTTTGTGAAAATTGCAACATCAAGTAAAAATCGCGATATTTGAACAAAATTTATATTACAGATCTCACAAGTTACAGGAGATAACTGATTGCATTTCTGGAGCTATACAAAATTTTATCGCTTTAATACTCAGTTAAGTGTGAAGCCACCTCGAGCAGAGATAACTGCATTTAAACAGCGTGGCATTGAATGAAAGAGTTTTTTTTATATCGTCTTGGCCGCCGTGGTTGCCCAGTGGTATAAGCAGTCGCTTCTGATCACTCGAACGAAATGGGTCAGGGTTCGAATCCTGGTGAGCATGGATGCTGTGTTTGTCTCACGACATGGGCTTTCCCCCTTCTCTCCAACCAGTGACCCTAAATTATGGACTGCATGATGGAATTTATTAGGGAAAGAACGAGGCAAGTACTCTAGAGCACCACCGACCTAACCGAGTACTTCAGCTCAGTTGCAGAGCAGGTGATCTCCATTTGCAATATCACCTGCTCTAGAGCAAGGGATATGGAATGGCCCCTAGACCTGTACACGCCAAAGCATGCTCATTTACCTGGGTAATGCTATCAATGCCTGTTGTAGCATTATCCACAACTCCACCCGAGACGTCGGTCCTGGATTTGTGGATCTGATGTTCCGTTCCGTAGCATCCCTAGTACTCCCACAGGGTTTACATCCGACAACCTTGTGGGCATTGGACGGTTCCAAACTCAGATTAGTATTATTCCCACCATAACATGGTGGTTATGATTTAGTTAGAGGCGCACTGTCCTTCTGAAACAGACTATCAGCCTCAGAAAGCGCGCAGACCGTGAAAGCGTTAACGTGATGAGGTAACACATGCTAACAGGAGACAGATGGTAAGGATGTCTCCAGACACACTAAATGATCTATTGTGTCCCATGATAATTCTTACCAGACTATCACAGAGCCGCCACCTCCTTGAACATAGCATATCTGGCTCAAAAAGTTCATCGCCACACCCGCACCTTCTTGTCTGTTCGGGAAAGCTGAAAATGTGGTCCATGTAACCACTCCACACGGCGCCTATCTGCAGACGTCCTAGTTTATGTTCACTGCACAAAACTGGGGGTAATATCCGTTGACGAGCAGTCAAGAATGGCACACGAGTAGAGCGTCCACTGATGTAGCTCAGGGTATGCAAAGTGCGACGTATCGTTCGCCCGCTGATACTTCATGGACCACCGACGTTTAACCCCGATATGATTTGGGTCGCTGTTGCTAAGCATTCGGTCTGTACGAGACAGGACATTCTACGTTGATACAGGTAACCAATGGCTTGTGGTCAGTAAGCTGTTGCTCTCTAAGCACTTGTACATGCGTCGATGCTATGCTCGCGGTATGCCTTGCTACGTATGTCATCTGGAACCGTAGGGTTTTTACCACTTGGGTGAAAGAATGACCTATCTATCTTCAGCCGATAATGCGTTTTTATCGCAGACTCTCAGATCACTACGTTTATCCATGTTCGTCAATAGCGATGCACTGTTTGGAAGCTCTATTGTCTGACTCCTCCTATTTATCCCTTGCGTTCAGTTTGGGTCTGTTGAATTTGTACAGGGGACACCCATGTTAACTATTCATTAGTACTATCTTTTAAGCTTTGTTTTTTGGGTTTGTATACCAAATATAAAATATGGCTGATCAGGCTTACAAATTCTTACAGCTTTATATTCATCCAATAATTTAAGCATGTTTTGGGTAACTTCATATCAGTTAGTATTTATACTGTGCCTCAGAACAATCTTAGCATCTTTATTAACTTTGGTGTTGTAACTTTGGTTTTGAGCTCTCATCTACTGGCTTCAGGCAAAAGTCTGGTAAACTGTTTTAAGTTCATAGTTTGATTTCCTAATCTTACGTTTCGAAAAGCGTTCAAGTACAGCTACATTATTTAATCAGACTAGATTGAAATTTTTAAACTTTCGTTTCAAACAAAGTTCGTGTCTGAGATAAAGTACTGATCACAAATACATAGAAGAGGAAGAAAATGGAACACCTACATAAAGCAGTAAAAATAATTTCAGTTTTCTCTGGTGTATGTCTTTGATTTACAGTTATTTTCTCCTTAAAGTAAATTTTTTCCATTAGTAAAAAAAAAAAAAAAAAAAAGAATATCATAATTGCGTTCTGTTTCGAAAGAAACTAGGAAACGTCAGAAAACATTTCACAGTCGCTTTTATGTAGTTGGAGATATTCAAGAATTTAAAGGGATACATTCAGTATGCGTATTTTACAACATCACAAGCTTTCATGTTCTTAAATTGTTCAAAATCGACAAGATTCCTACTTCATTGAATGTTTTCTCTTTGCCGTAATAGAGTTGGTGAAATTTGGGAGATCAAAAGAAAATAGTTAAAAAGGTTTTTAATTAATTTTTATACAAAAGCAGTATGTCCGGGCTCTCTGCGTGATGTTTTCAGTGAGAATGTGAATTTGCTTCGTACGGCAGTACTTCATGCACTGCAGATATACAGTATAAAGCGTTTGCGTAAGATGTATTTATATCTGATTTTATTCGGAAATTTTTCAAAATTCCATGGTTATAATAAAATGGAATCAAAGGCACGCCGCTACTGGTCCCAGTGGCACTGAGGTTACCTTTTTTTCATAGTGCAAAGTGAAAGTACAGTACTTTAGTATGATGCACCCCTGCACTTAAAACTACCACCTGTATTTTGCCTACTATTGTGGAAAATCAATATGAAATGATAATTATATTTTTAAAGGGTAAACTGTCAGCAATTTCAAAGAATGATTTATTTAGGAGAATTTTTATTCACTTTCTGGAAATTCAGAAGAACTGGCTTTCATTGAACGTTTCTGGCAAGCTACACCCAAAAGCAAGGAAACCTAATCTTTACACAGACCAGGTAAGCGTAAAGGCAAAAGTCTTATCAAATAAGTAGCTATAATTTTCTTTCGCTAAGTAAATTAACCATTAATACCACACAGGTAAGCACTCGATGAACCACAAATTACGGGTAAGTGTTTTTCTGCTGGCGTCATTGGGGGTTCTAGATATTTGGTATATGGACTCCTCACGTTTATTGGCATGTTTATGCACGCCATGTGTTATTAATAGTAAAGCCCAAATACACTTTTCTTTTCAAAGCACAACTTGTAAAACGCTAACACTTAATAGAGGAAAGCTCTGCTCCCTATGACTATATTTATAAATTAGTAGTGTTTACTGAATATTTTCGGTTAACAAATACCCTAAAAAATTACATGATTAATATTGAACAGTCAATATGCAACATAAACAAAACTTTTTAACAAATTCTGTAAGTACAGGAGGAAAATCATCGCATACAAACTACGAAATCCGATGTAAGATTTTTAAAACTTATTTGCAGAGAAGAAAACCATGTGTTTTAAAGGGCTTCTTTTGTTTTTAAATACGTTATGTTCACCTTGGGAATAATTTTTAATATATGTCATGATCCCTTTGAGATACTTCTTCACACATCGCGGATATGAATAATTTGATTTGGAATGTGCTCTGCAAATGAAGATCTACACTGCTGGCCACCCAAAATGCAGCACCAAGAAGGAAGCATCCGATTGACCTGAAATTCGTAGCATGCGTTGCTGATGAGAGGACATGCAAACGATTCGCATTGCAGGGCATATGCAAATCATGTAAGCCCGGCGCGTCACAGAGAAGCACCATAAGAAGGGTGCACAGACGGCGGGGTGTACGTAGCGGAAATGTGTTGTGCTGCCGAACCTATGCGTTGGAAGCTTCCTGATGCCTCGTCGCAGAATACGGTAGTCATTCCAGCACGTTTCGGAGTCCGACAGCGGACGAATATTGGCTTATCGCGACAGCGGTTTATCGTACCAAGACATCGTCGCCCGTGTGGGAGGACATCCAACCACAATGAGGCGAGTATGGATTCGGTGTGTGCAGGAGGGACCAACGGAGCAACGTGAGCGATTTCCGCAGCCGCGGCACACCACCGAATGAGAGGACCGGCATGTTCTGCACCGGGCATTGACGGCTTGCCCCGCCACATCACAAACGTTAGCGCGAGAATTAGGGTGTGTTGAGCAGCAACCTGTGTCAGCACGTACCGTTTGACGTCCTTTGCAGGAGCAGTGACTTGTTGCACGGCGCCTATTGCTCCGATTACCACTGACGTTACACCACCGGTGAGTGCGGCGGCATTGGGCCGTTGAACGCCACACATGGACTACAGAATGGCCCAACATTGTTTTCTCCGACGAATCCCGCTTCTGCCTGCAAACCCACGATCGTCGGATCCGGGTGTGGCGGCACCGCGGCGCGAGACTGTATGACGCTTGCATTATGCATCGCCATACCTGTCCGTCGCCTGGCGTTATGTTTTGGGGAGCAATTGGATATGACTGCCCGAACCCCCTCTGGTACGCATCGCTGGTACACTCGACAGCCACCGCTACATATCCGACGTTTTGGAGCCCGTAGTCCTCCCGTACCTGCAGGACCTTCCAGCGGCCACGTTTCAACAGGACAATGCGCCCTCTTACGTGACACACATCCTGCAACAATTCTTCACTGCCCACCAGGTGTCACTGCTGCCGTGGTCTGCCTGTTTTCCCGATATGTCGCCCATCGAACACGTCTGGTCGCTGATGGGCAACCGAATGGCCCGACAAGCACCACCCGCGGCTGCGCCTGATGAACTGTGGCAGTATGCAGCCTGGACCGACATATCCAAAGCACACATCCAAAGCCTCTTTCGTTTGATGCCGCGGCGTGTAGCGGCCGTTATTGCCAGCAATGGGGGCCACACGAACTATTGATGTCTGCGTGTTCCGCAAGTCGAACAGGCCGGTAAGCTCAATTGTTTCATCTTTGTATCTGTTGTTATGTTTCCAGTAAATCTGGCTTTGCTATCTCGTGTCCTTATTGGTGTTGCATTTTGGGTCGCCAGCAGTGTATATTGTCACTGATCAGTATACGAATTGGTGAATTTTTAGGATTTTCTATTGGAGAAAAGCTTTACTTTTTTAGCATTTCTTTCTTGTACTTTAATTACCCTGGCTTCCACAGCTGTACGATACAATTGATGCCAAACTGATGATTTTTAAAGTGGCTAAAATAATTTTAGAAATTTGTTTGCGTTTTTTGCATTCAGAAATTATCATTCAAATTCGATATTGGGATTGGGTTTTCCATGATTATCCTTTTCGACTGGAAGTGGTGTCATAAAGGGAATTACGTTCTTCCTTGGATCCATAATTTACTAAATGAGAGTAGTATATAAAAGTTAAATTACATATTGCTAGGTCTCTTAATTCACGGTATTGCATTACTGATCCGAGTGAATACTCATAACATGTAAAATATTGTTGCAATCCAAGTGCTGACAAAGATGCCGTTGACCTGATCTCTCTGACTGTAGAATGTTACTGTTATATATTTTAGCTGCTCGAAAGAATTATTAATATATTCTTCATTTTTATACTTGGAAGGATAAGATATGCTAGGCTTTTAGAATATAATCCTCTTGTAAATAAAACAACGTGTAAAAAACAGCTTCCAAATTCTCACAAGCTGCTAATATGTAGCTGATTCTCTAAATAATTTACCGATGGATTTCTCAATGCGGTTTAATTGTTCATGAAATATTACGAGCAGCTTAGTTTTCATTCAGTTTGTATTGCTTTTGATACAGGATATATGTGTGGAACCAAACATCACAGGTATCTAGTGGTTATCAAACAAACAATTTTCTTCCCTCGTGAAATAAGGACTTCTTGCATTGAAATGTATCAAATTGAGAAAAATATTTTAATATTAATCAATCACAAAGATAAAACATACGAAAAAAGGGAGAGAAGTTTTCAGCAAATAATTGAGAACGCTTTGAGACAAAAAATCGGAGAACGGTTTTTAAATATTCTAAAATATATGAAATTCGTTTATTTCAAGATATATTCTAGTTAGCTAAAAAACGAAGTATTCCAACTGCTACCAAACAGAATTCTTCAAGAGGATTAACCTAATATTTAGTTATACAACTTATTTTGATACAATGATTTAATAATTGCAAATAAATGCACAATCACTCGCATTTTTTTTAATTTTAATATATTCGTATTTTGGTTTTTCATTTATCATCAAGTGTGAGTTTTTTAGAAAACGTTGCTAAATAGCTTCACAACTTGTGATTGTCATTTGCTTTCGTTTTCGATTTCTCAAAAAAAAAATCGCTTTAAATTCGCATAACGTATTTTTTCCAATACATAAATGCCAATGAAATAAATAATGATTTCGCAAGATTTATATTTTGCATTTGATTAAAATCCTGAAAATTCAGTTTGCAGTAGTTAGTACGGAAATAAATATATATACATATACGTGATCACTGGATTTCTTACCAATTTGATGATCCTTTTATTAAGCATCACATAAACGAAGCAGGTTCCTTCTTGTAATTATAAGCATGTTCAATCTTCAATGAGCTATATTTCATTCAAGTACGGCTTCTCTAAAAGACTCTTAGGTGACCAATGATGTCAATCAGTCGCTACAGAACGAAATAATTTTAGTGTGATTTTGGCTAGCTTTTGCAACAGACTTTCGACGGGATGTATATTCGCAAATCTACAGTATCTGACATGATTCAAAACCAGTTTCGAATTGATATTCCATATTGGCAGCACATCATTCGTATTGGCGTTTTAAGCGTGAAATGCAGTTTGAGTATTTAATGAGACATGGGATTTTCTTGTTTTGTTTACCTGGCATATAACACCTTCTCAATGCGAAAACATATGTATACTTATCTATAACTTTATTAGTGAAGTTCACCTTTTACATGCTGAATTATGTTAGATACAATGAATTTTCTGCATGCACAATACACCATACTTCGAAAAGGAAACGGAAACATAAATTAAAACAATGTTGAATTCATTTCTTCGAACAGAGAGTGTTCTTCATTCGAAAAGTATGATACATACATTTTCAATAGGTAACTCTATTTTTCCATAAGAATAAATGAAAGAATAGTGTTCTGCTGGGAAAAATGAATTTTTTCTGACACATTTCAATTTTTGTTCCAAAACATTATTTTTCATAGTGGTCGAATTTTAAAACCAAAAATCTATTTAATATTTAACTTCTGTCCGTTACCCAAGTTAATCAGATAGCTGCTATATTAACATATCTTCATTATGTTCTATCTACTTTTTACCTTAATGGGTTAGTTATATATTTTTTATTAAAATGATACCTGTGCTTCTAAATCGATGAAAAAAAATATTTTCAAAACAAGAAGAGAAACTTCACCTAACTGCTTGTCATGAACAAAATATCTCCCTCATCTTCCTAATATTTCATTGCAACATTTTCGTTTTAGTTCCGTAATTTTAGTTGCTTGATTTCGGAATACATTAGCTCATATCCGATAAACTGTGGTAAATTGATATAATCACGGCACTATTCTTTCCAAGATGAATGTTTTGCAGCAGCTATTTTGACTTTTCAGATTATTTACATGCCAGCATGGGAGATCAACGAATATTACTTTTTCTTTTTAAAACTGTGCTGAATTTATAAGCATCCGATGGAATTCAAGCACTTTTGAAGTACATTAGTTCAGTGAAGGACGTCAAATATCTTCTGTGTTAGAATAAGTAGACTTTCGGAACAATACTTCCGATATTTCTTATTTTAGTGTCCTGAATTTTGGTAAAATGACCAGATTACTTTATAAAAGTTCAACTGTTTTTGAGTTCAGTATTCAGAACCACCAAAATGCGAATTTCTACTACACTGAGTTATTGTACACAACAGATTAGTCGAACAAAATTTTGCTCGGAGTGAACACACAGCTTGTGCACTTTTTCGATCTTAGGTACCACTGGAAAGTTGATCGCCATTTTTTTTCAGACAAGCAAAATGTAGTTCGCCACTAGGGTGAAAAATTATTTTAGTTTAAAAAGTCATTAGAAAAAAATTCCTAGTTATTTGTGTGGTCTCACTAGAATTGTCTGGTATTGAATGTAGTGTATTCCAGCGAAGAAGACATCGAGTGTCCTCATTAGATCGACCGAAATGTGAAAATTATCTAACAATTCTCTTGTGCCTCGAGTGGGATCATAATTCTATCCCTTTGTTTGTGTGCTGCAAGCAAAACATCTCAAGGGATCAGATTCACAGCTGAACATCCCTAATTGGCGTGATAAATAAAAAGCATATCTGCCTGCACAATGCTTTTAATTTTTGATCAGCTGCCAGCCAAATAATTTTGCTTTCTGCATTATTATTCATACATGGACAGAACCCAGCGTCAGGTCATAAATCCCAATATGGATCTCGTAAATTACTTAGATGTCCGCCATGACGTCACTTTAGAAATGTTCTTGTTCCGCAGAATATTTAACCGTCGCGGACACCCACTTTTTTGAGCCCTCATATGAATCCATTCTTTAGTTAACTTTTGTTCTTAAATTTCATGAAGATTCTGATGACCACTTAATAGACCGCGGCAGACAAAACTTTGAAAAACACTGATTAATGTATCTGAACTGATGCTTCTCTCTTTTGAGCTAATAAGAGGAAATAAATGCTGCTACAAGCATTTGATAATTCACTTATCACAGAAAAAGTTCTAAAGCACACCAAATACACAGTCGAGTCACATTATTGGGACCACCTCATACTTTCGACGTCAATAACGCGTAGCCAATGAAAGAAGGAACGTGTCCTGAGCAAGCCCGTAGGGTGCATAATGTGTGCTGTACGCAATCTGAAAACATATCAGTCGTTCCTGCTATGGATAAAAGGAACGATTTATCCGATTCGCAAAAAAAATGGATGATTATCTGCTTTCGGGACAAGGGTGGAAATATTTCTTAAACAGCGGTGTTTGAGAAGTGTTCGCGTTCTATTGTGGTTAAAGTGTATCGTGATTGGAGAATTTTCACCATTCCGAATAAGCGACGTGAAAACTGCGGAGCACCGTGTGCAATTCATGTGAGGGGTGAACGTCAGATTCGAAGGTGTGTGAGGGCCAATCGAAACGCTACAGTGTTGAAACACGCTGGCGGAATGAACCGGGGGCTACCGGTAGTGTGTCTAAAACGACAGTTCAGCGGACACTGCTGCGTATGGGGCTCCAATGCAAACGGATGGTCTCTGCACCTATGCTAACGAATGTGCATAAGCAGAAATGGCTTACATTTGTACGGCAGTATCGGAATTGGACCTCCGCTGATTGGAAAAGGTGTACCTTCTCTGTTCAGTCACGTTTTCTGCTTCATCGAGCGGATGGATGTTAGCGTATACATGGGAGAAACATCGGGGGGCAGTGTTATGGTCTGGGGAATATTTTCGTGGCATTTCTAGGTCCATTCATACATATGAAAGCCACTATGGACCGCATTCGTAATGAATCCATCCTTCCATACCACGTACACCTATTCATGCTTATTGTCGTAGCTGGAGCTGATGGGATCTTCCAGCAGGACAGTGCGACCTGTGACACAGCTAGAAACGTCCGTGAGTGATTGGAAGAGCACAATAAAGGCTTCTAAGTATTTCCATGGTCCCTAATTGCCCAGACGTAACACCTGTTGAGTATCTGTGTGATAGCTTCGATCGTGTTTTAAGATCTGTGGATCGTCCACCACGCACTCTCCACCAGCTGTCAGATGCTCTGTAGTCAGCAAGGCTTCATGAACCTGTGAACACCTTCCCCGATCTTATTGAGTCACTCTCAGCCCGTCTAGCTGTTGTCCGCGCTGCATACGGCGGTTATAATGTATATTACCTGGTGTTCACAATAACGTGACTCGATCGTGTGGATGCAAAGTATAACACTTCAAAAAATAAATTTTTCAAAAATTTTCAGAAGTCACTATAAACGATAATTCTTTAAAGCAATACAATCGTAATATAACAGCAACCTGCAGAAAGAAATAATTTAACTTTCTATTTCAAATTGGGAGGATCCTAATCCACTTTAAATACAAGTTTTTACAGTGAAACTTCCTATAACGGACACTTTCAATTAGCGGACCGTTTGAGAATCATCGACAGAAAAACAAGAGGTTTTATGAAACAGATATTTCCCAATAACGAACCTTCTGAATTACTAACGCGGACACCGACGAAGGAGTAATACATGTGGAAAATTTTCTGAATAGCGGACCCGTTGGAGCAAGCGTAAACCCATCTGCTCAGTCTCGTTTCTGATTGGTTCTCTTTATTTTATGGAAATCTGTAGGTCAAGGGGTGCTACTCCGGACTGCGCGCAGCCATTGTACATTGTGCAATACCTGCTGGTTCAATGTACTTATCTTTTGTTATAAAAGATAATTTCATATGGTAACATTTCCTCTTAGTACGTAAACTGTTCTCTCTATTTCGTTTGATAAAAATGTCCCAGTAACGCAAGCGTTTAAGGTTGAAAGAAAACGTTAAAGTTATAGTGCATCATGAGAAATCTAAAATAAGTGTTCGTGATTTGGAAGCCAGGCTGCAATTATGCAAAACACAAGTAAGTGAAACCTGAAGAATAAGATAATATACTTACGTCATGGGCTTAAAATGAAAATCGGTTAGTCCAGAGGGCTTTTCCAAAGACAAAGAGATGGCTGTTGGTACCATCACTATGAATGGTTTTGCCCGGCTAGGGCAAATAACATTCACTTCCCTGGGAATTTGATTCACGAAAAGCCGCTAGAAACTGCGAGAGAATTAGGGAATAATGGGTTGAAAGCGTCAGGTAGTTAGCTTGATAAATTCCGGGCCAGGCAGAACATCCTTTACAAAATTATATGTGGTGAAGCTGCTTCAGTCAAGGAGAACCCTGTCTCTAACTGGAAAATTAAGATCAAACACGTGTGCAAAGGTTACGAAAAAAGAAACATCTTTAGCTTTGACGATACTGGCCTTTTCTTCCAAGCTCCACCGGCTAAAACAGTGTATTTGAAGTGCAAAGGATGCAGTGGCAGTAAAATTTCTAAAGAGAGACTTACTGTCATGATTTGAGTTAATATGGTCGGAGAGTTTGAAAAAACCCTTAATTATTGGAAAAATAAAGAATCCTCGCTATTTCAAAGGTGTCAACATCAACACTGTTGACGTGGAATGGCGAGCAAACAGTAAGGCGTGGATGACACGAGATCTAAAGGCAGAGTGGTTGCTGGTAATTGACAGGAAAATTGGGAATCAGGAAAGAAAAGTGATCATAATTCTGGACAACGCTTCATCTCACCTGGGCATTTCATTGCACAATTTCAATTTCATCTTTCTACCTCAAAACACAACAGCAGCCTCCAAACCCTTAGATGAAGGTACAGTGAAAAACCTCAAAGTGCACTATCGTCAATAAGTTGTGCGACATCGTTCGGCCACAATGGAAACAGCTCAGTCAAAGAACGATCTATCAAAAAAGTTTTAGTGTGCTGTATACCGTATTGTGGAATTTACACTGAATAAGGAAAATCATGCCCCAAACCGTGCGCAATTGTTTTCCCAAAGGCAGGATCTTCATCTAGTGAAGACACAACCTTAAGTCAAAGTGAGTGTAAAGCCGATCCTGATGTTCATGAAATTTTTCAGACATGTGGATATTGCACATCAACTCATGCGGTTTCAATTGAAAACTGATTTACAGAAGTTTTAATTCTCATAGACTCTGTGATTGCGGAATGTAAGAAATAATGGACACTGAAGGCATTGACCACGAGAGGGATAAAGCTCAGAAAGAACCAGTTAACAATAAGGACGCTCTTAAATATGCTAGAAAGCTAAGCCGATTTTATATGCAGAAGAAATATCTGGAAGGACTGAGAATGGTTTCTGAAATAGTAAATAATCTAGACGCAAAGCCAGCAAAAGAGTGCAGGAAACGCACAAAGCTTAATAATTAGTTCTCCGCTGGTACATCGGCTGTTGGTTCTTGTTAGCTCTAATCTGTTGTTTAGTTTTTCAATACCTTAAGTCCTGTACCAAAACAACTTTTTTGGACTTGAAATTCATTTAGATTTTTGAATTAATAATTCAGAGAAAACCAGGTATGTAACAAAAACATTCACTCCTCGGCTGCTGTTCACGATAGTTTCTGACTCCAGTTTTGTAATTATACGTACTCTGAAATCCTGTATGCGAAATATCTTCTTTCTGAGTTTAAAGTTCATTCAGGTTTTTAATTAGAATTTATGTCAAATTAGATATGAAAACAGACTGTACGAAGAGGATAAAAATTTGATTAGTATTAAAGATTATACTCTTCTGACTATATTAATAAAATATCCCAAATAAATCGCCGAATTTGTTAAAGATGGAATTTTTTAAATAAAATTTCAAAGGTATGCCTCTTCATTGTTTAGGTACCATATATTTTTGCGAATAACGTACACTTCTTTAAAGCGGACGCATTTTATTTCCTTAACGGTGTCCGGTATTTGGAAATTTTATACTGCATTTTGCTAAAACTTTTGAAAAAAAAACGAGATAAACATATCTTAAAGCATGTATTTTGATAGCAAATGGTGACAAAATTTAATCTATAAAATTATTTTTAAAGATTTTAACCGTAAACTTTATCTCCAAGCACGACGAAGTGAATAGACACTGCCGGAGGCGAATACAAAGCTGCGGCGACAACTTCAAGCTTGGCTCTGTTCGAACGAAGGTCATTAAGTTCACATCGGCGGCTAATTCACAGGCGGAAGACTACAAGACTAACTGTTAACGTCTTTAGCAGGAAAGCGATACATTTGATAGTGTTATGCTATGTAATTATTTCTGTCTCAATTTTTCACATCACAAGCTGAGGATTTCTTGTTATTTTTCGCGTACGATTCTTTGATGCGGAATGTATGAACTCATTTCTACTCCGAGGGCTTTATTAGTTTCCTTTTTGTAATAAAATTTGAATGCAACTGGGTTTTAACACTTTTCCAGAGACATTAACAAAGATACTTGCATAACTCTTTCCACAGCTAACTGCTGTAACATTTAAAGCTACAGTTTCGTTTTGATTTGTTGTCGACGAGAGTAATGGTGTATGGCCAAGTAGGTCAGCGTATTTTCTGAGACGTAGGCTTCAATTCGTTCAAGTTATGTTGTAATCGCCAGCATCTAACAGTTCGCTTGTATGGTACGGGATTCAGGTCTCGGATGAGGCACGGGTGGCAATTTTACCTTACGCAACTGTCTTTTCTCCGTTCGTGCAGCCAGTTCCCCTAGATTAGGAATGTGTTCGAACCCTTACAGTTGCCATCGGTAGTCGTTAAAACTTTAATTAAAATTAAAACAGCTAAAGACAGGTGACTGCTTACAATCATTACAATTGCTGGTGCGTCTAATCTACTTTTCATTTGGTCGTTCCTTATACTTCCAACACTTATCCACTTTGCGCGATGGAGTTTGCGCTGACCTACTGCTATTTCTCGGCCCATGTTAAAGCAGAAAATATGTGATGTGTATGGATCGTGTTTGGTAACTATTTTAGTTGACCCTTAAAAGAACATTTAGGAAAATTATTTGCATCGCTGTCCTGGAATATTTATGGTGAGGGTAAAATTTCTTTCCTCGTAAATCGTATCCAGTCTGTTTGGCTGAATCAAGTACACTGATTATATATTTGCCAGGAAAGATTTGTCTCATTATGCCAGACAACGCCTCGAAACAGCGTTATGATAAAAGAAAATGCAGTCGGGAAAACATTCCAATATGTGGTCTACCGAATACATATTTTTATTTCCTTCTGAAAGCTTACGTTTGAGTGAATGCCTGTTGCTCTCCACTTCATGAAAACATCAAGATGAATACGAGGGTTATGGGACATTGTTTCAAGTGACTATGAAAACCTTTCTTCAGCCATATGAACTGTCCAGAAAACTGACACAACTCCACTCGAGAATTCCTTCAGCGACTCTCAGAATATCTTGACGTCACAAGCTATCCCTGCTATTCACACGACGTAAGGGCTTATTCTCTTCTCTATCAATTTCTTCAAAATACCTCATCAAATTCAAAGGTTACAGCAAAAGAATACATTTAAAGTGAGAAAAAGGGTTTCAGAAACAGCTTTTTTTTTAGAAAAACCTACAGTTTTTTTTTAATAATTTTTAAAGTTTATGCTATAAAACACTCGAACTAGAAAAAAATAGGAGGTATGAGGTAAGAGAGTTAACTTTGCTAAATTTATTTTAAGTGAAATACAACTCAGTAACGAAACGAGATACATACAGAGTTCATTTGTGAAAGTGGCTTCAAAATAACTTACAGGATCCCTATAGAAACAATACGAAGCATAAACAAACCATAGGTATGACGGTTAATATTTCAAAAAGCCATCACAGTAAAGAAAAGCTAACCAAAGCAATTTTTATCGAAACAAGATCGATAAAAACGTACCGTTTTTTAACTTTTTCGCAACGGCATAAAGACAGCAGCACGTCAGCACTTATTCAATCGTGCACAGGTGAGAAGTGATGGAAGGGTAGCCCAGTTTTCTGCGCGGAAATGACTATGAATAGATTTGTACTTATGTGCATTTGACTGAAATTTGTTTCAAGTTATATAGATAAACCCACGAATGGTTTAAACTATCCCACGTTTTATACAGATTTATTCTTTTAAGTTGTTCTCGTGCTGATTAAACACATGATTCCACACAATACATTTTATTTACGTATTAATTGACCTTGAATATGAGCACTCAAAGATTCCCTATGACAAATGAATATTTGGATGTTCTTTCAAATAAATACATGTTGATTTTACGTGATAAATAAATTAAATTGCAAAATTTTAAGGACAATAACTTTAACGATAACTTTTTTGAAACAGAAAACAGCTTATTGCCCATAATGAGAGCTTACACTATTTTTATTAAAAAAATGATAAATTAAAAAGTCAAAAAAAATGGTTGTTTAGAGTTAGATCTTTGACAATTGAGTCTATTAAATACAACCTCTGGGTTTCCGAATGCCTGTAGAATAACGGAAATGAAATCCGTATTAATGAGTTGGTGATTTTTTTTGCGTATTGTTGTTTCGTTTCCCGAGATGAATTCATTTTCCAAGAAGTGATTACGAGTTCTTGGTAATTCTGTTTATTGAGAAGAGACGTCACCATTGGAATCATATATTTATTTTTTATACCTGAAATAGGACCATTCCTGCATTGAATTTCAAGCAAAATTCGAGCTTAAGATAAAATTTTATTTCGTATTCGTTTTGGGATTATTGCTGAGAGAACCGGGGGACCTTTGCGTGTAACCTCTTTTAAGGGACGATTCTTTGAGCACTTCACTGATTGTCGCCTGTTTGTGACTTATTAGTGAACTGCACTTTCTTACTCCAGCTATATTTATTTTGAATGACTCAACATAAGTTTTTATAGTACTTCCTGCATCTCATATTCTTGCGAAAGCTATACATACATTTGTACTATAAAAATTCGTGCAGATATTTGTACTATAAAAGTTCGTGCAGCACAATTTGGGTACATTCACCATCCCGAAATTTAAAGAATCGCCGGTAATACAATTCGATGAAACTGGCGAGACTTTCAGGGATTGATACAATGGAGCTAACCAAGCCCAGGAAGGAGGGCGCTACAAACACAGGGCAGCACCTATTAGGTCAGGAAGTTACATTTTTTTATTTCAATTTTATTATTCTATAGCCGCAGTTGTCTTTCCATGTGTAAATGATTATTTTGAAGCAAAACAAGCTCTGTGTGGAAAAGCAATGTTCATTTCACCACCTCTATAACAGCACAAAGGAGCTGTTATTTTAATTACTGGTAAAAACTGGCATAAACTTTAGCACATTTGCTAGTCATATAGTGATGCTTTCGATATACCCAATATATGCGATCTCAATAAGCAAATTGGAGTGTACAAATACTGAGGCTAGAATTCCATACCAGGACCTAATGCAAAATGTTACTCGGCGAAAGGAATGCTTCATCTCTATACCTTTTAGACGCCAAAACATTCAACTATTTTTCTCGGGCTCCCGAATTCGACTCATAATTACGTCTGTGTTTCTGATACAGTGCTAGTAAAGCTTCAGATTTTATGCCACAGTCGCTTGAATTGTTTGCATGCCACAGAATACCTGTTGTCAACGGCTCATTAGCCAGTCAGCTACGATGAAATCAAATTGTGAGGGCGATTTTATGAATAACAGCGTAATATCGTTAAATCCACCCGTGGAACATACATGCCATTACCTGATAGGCTGAATGGAGTTTTTGTATGCCTTGGGGAAACAACTACAACTTCCTTCCAATTGGTGGGAAAGCAACCTAAGTTCTTCTGCTGTACGGAATAGCAAATTGGTAATTTCTTGACGCTAAGTACAAGGTCCTCGTTATAAAACCGTTCACAATACTAATTTTAGGTAGTGGTAACTTAAAAGGGTAAGCTGATAACAATTTCATTTCCTTCAAATTGTCATTCACCCCAGTGATCTTTAGAGCTGCCATTACTTAGTTATCAAGCTGGGTCCTCGAGACCCATAGATTTTTAAAAAGTGGCCACTTTGTGTGATATTGTGGGTCCTTTGAAAAATCAAAAGAATCAAGCGAGAATGAATATTTATACTTACATAAGCAAATGAAAAATAAATGTATTGTACATTGTTTGACACTTTAATTTATGCACTTTGAAAACAAAAAAAAAAAAAGTCAAGTGCTGACAATTAAATTTCATCATTTTCAACTACATTACTTAATTTTATCATAATGGAACAACTACCCAAAGACTCATATTAAGTCAGCTCAGAACACCGGAGCAACTTTTATTTTTCAAAACACAGGAAATGTGTGGTGACTACTCTTGAACAGTTCTGACTTTTAACGAACAATCATTGAACTAGACGTACAACTTTTAGTAAAGTATAATTGCTCAGTGTTCTCATTAAATGTAAATTTGTTTGTTTTTCATATTTTAAATTTTAGCTATTCCAATATTGATTAAGTGAGTTGAAAGATTTAATAAATTAATCAGGACATTTGTATATTTACATTTAACCTTATATTATATACTTACATAATCTTGAGCAGTGTTTGAATTACCTAGCGGTCCGCTGGCCATTGGACCACTGAACGTATTGACTTTACTGGCCCAGAGGGCCAGTAAGTTTTTTTTTTCTCCTCACAAATTCAAAAATTATTTTTTTCTTTTACCTTGCTGTATGGTTTTTTTTAGGCTGCAAACTAATGATAGGTTTAAAAACAAATATTGGATAATTCCATTGAAATGATACGTTATTTTCTACATATATTGTAAATGTCTTAATTTTTATTTTTTATGGACCAGTAGGTGGTTTGCAAACTCTAGTGGTCCACTGGGCCAGTAGAAGATCTAGTTTTAATTCTAACACTGATCTTGAGGGAGGGTGCCTTTCTGGCTGTTTTCGTCCTTTCCCTAATCCTCCTGAATTTGACTTTTGCCAAATGGCATGTTAAAAAAATACAAATTAAATGTGGGCTCCCAAAAGATGCGTAGAATTTGTTATTATGGGTCTTTTTTTCTGTTTTTTGGGTAATTTACGTGTTGCAGCACTGCCAATGTCAGTAAAACTACATGGCATAGGCATAACCGCTGGGGGTCAGGACACCCCCTCAGATTTTCAGAGTAGGGGATCCTCATATATAATTATATATATATAATGTGGGATGTAAGGTCAGGTGATGCGTAACATCACAGCCTCTCCTTGACAAATGTCAACCCCGCCTTCTCGTGGTGCATCCTGTTCCCACTAAAGGGGCTCTGACGACCGCCAATAGCGGTATAACTATACCATCGGGATTAGAGGAAATTCTATCCCACACTCACCAACCCGCTTGGCCAGCGTGGTGAGTTATGGCCAAACCCCTCTAAAATGATTCCACAACTTAAATCTTGGCCCTCAGTCTCCGGCAGCTGGAATGTACCTGGCCAAGGCAGCGGCCAGTGCGACATGAAGGCAGAGGGTGCTAAGAATCCCCGGAGGACCGGACTAGGCTGCCATCTGATGCTGACCTTTGCTACGTACAATGGACGCTCCCTATCTTCTGATTCAAGGCTTCTTGAATTGGAAGAGGAACTACAAAGGATCAACTGGGACATCGTGGGGCTAAGTGAGGTAAGGAGAAAAGGAGAAGATCTCATCGAACTGAAAAGTGGACATCTCTTCTACTATCGTGGGACAGATACTGGCAGAACTAGTGGTGTTGGATTTATAATAAACAAGAAACTGAAGGATAAAGTTGTAGAAGTTGAAAGTTCCTCTGACAGAGCTGCACGACTTGTTATCCAACTCTCGAAAAGATACCAGGCTCAGATTATTCAAACTTATGCACCCACCACAAGTCATCCTGAAGAAGAAATCGAAGAATTTTATGAGGAAATTTGTCATCTAAATAATAAAGGTAAGCAGCACTTGAAAATAATTATGGGAGATTTCAATGCAAAAATAGGGCAACGGCAACAGAATGAAACTTCAGTAGGTAAATTCGGTCACGGCAACAGAAACCAGCGTGGAAATACTCTCGTTGAGTTTGCAGAGGCAGAAGGGTTTTTCATCTTGAACTCCTTCTTCAAGAAAAAGCCACACAGGAAATGGACATGGAGACATCCAAACGGGACGACAAGTGAAATTGATTTTATTATGTGTAACAAAAAATTCGTCATAGAAGACTGCAGTGTGCTAAACAAGTTCAACACAGGTAGTGACCATAGATTGGTGAGATGTAAGATGCACCTCAACACTAAACTTGAACGTGGCAAGCTCATAAGACAAACAAAATCTATTGACATAACCAACCTTAAAAAACACCATAATACCTTCAAGTTGGAACTGAAGAACAGGTTCTCTGCTTTAGAAGGCCTAACATCAGAAGAAGTGGACATCTCTGAAGTAAACAGAAAAGTAACCAAAGCTCTTATGGAAACAGCAACAAAATTAGCTGGGTCTAAGAACAAGTTGCATGTAAACAAATTATCAGGAAAAACGAAAATGTTGATGCAAAAAAGAAGAGAGATGAGGACAACTAAAGAAGATGTGACTTCCAAAGTGGAATATATAGAGCTATGCAAGACAGTAAGAAAAAGTATCACTGAAGACGTAAGAAAATTCAACTGTGAACTAGTGAGGAAAGCAATTGAAAACAACCAAAGCCTAAAGATAGCAAAGGGACATCTCAGTAAGGGAAGAAAACAGATTATGGCACTGAGAAAAGAAGATGGTTCTGTAACAAGAAATAGAGGCGAAATTTTGAAAAGAGTGAAAGATTTCTACTCCAAATTATATGAAAGGGATGATACATGCACTCCAGACATCATGAAAGATACCAGTACCAGAGTTCCTCCAGTCCTTCCAGCAGAAGTTGCACATGCAATCAAGAACATGAAGCGGGGAAAAGCTCCAGGAGAAGATGGAATTACTGTAGACATCATACAAGAAGCAAGTGGAGAAATCGAAACAGTACTCGCCCAAATTTTCACTCGATGCCTTAATGAAGGAAAGATTCCTGAGGCTTGGAACACCGCTACAATGATCCTGCTACATAAGAAAGGTGACATTGAGGATCTCGGAAACTACAGACCTATCAGCCTCCTATCAGTAGTTTATAAAATCTTCACTAAAGTTCTTTCACACCGCTTGAAGGTAACACTGGACATGGCTCAACCGAGAGAACAAGCTGGATTCAGGAGTGGCTACAGCACAATAGATCATATCCACGTGCTGAGAGAACTAATTGAAAGAGCGAGGGAATATGAACTTCCATTGTGCATGGCTTTTATCGATTATGAAAAAGCCTTTGATTCGGTGAAACCATCAGCAGTTACAATGGCTCTGAAAACCTGCGGTATTGAAGATGCATACATTAATATTATTAATAACATCTATGAAAATGCAAGTGCAAAGATTCGGCTGTTTGAAAATACAACACACGTAAAAATTGGAAAGGGAGTGAGACAAGGTGACACCATATCTCCGAAGCTCTTTAATGCCACATTGGAGGGTGTTTTTCAGTCGCTGAGCTGGGAAAACAAGGGATAAAGATTAATGGAGATTATCTAACCCACCTTCGTTTTGCTGATGATGTAGTCATTTTTGCAACTACCCCATCAGAGCTGCAGAGTATGAACCAGGAACTTGCTGACAAGAGTAAAGAAGTGGGATTAAAAATGAACTTTCAGAAGACAAAAGTGATGTTCAATGCTTTTACAAGAAATGAAGATTTATCGATTGATGGAGAAAAGCTGGAGATAACAGACACGTACGTTTATCTTGGACAGCAGATATCAAGTGAGGGTCACATTGGTGAAGAAATTAATCGGCGTACAAAACTTGCCTGGAGAGCTTTTGGAAGAAACAGCATAATTTTCAAGAGCAATATGCCATTATGTCTTAAAAGAAAAGTGTTTGATCAATGCATCCTTCCAGTGCTTACATATGGTGCAGAGACGTGGACCTTAACTAAAAGAGACATACAAAGGCTGCAGACAACTCAAAGAAGCATGGAGAGGTGCATACTTGGTGTAACCAGGAGAGATAAGAAGAGGAACTCGTGGATCCGAAAAATGACAAGAGTGGAAGACATCATGATCAGAGTTAAATCCCTGAAATGGCAATGGGCTGGACATACTGCCAGAAGGACAGATCATCGATGGACAGCCGAAATTTTAGATTGGATTCCAAGGGACAGGAAAAGACCCAGAAGAAGACCACATGGGAGATGGGTGGATGAAATTCGAAAGTATGCAGGGGTGACATGGAGGAGACTGGCACAAGACAGACCGTTGTGGAGGAAACTTGGGGAGACCTTCGTCCAGCAGTGGATTGATAATGGTTGACAATGATGATGATGATGATATATAATGTGTGTACGTGTGATCGTATGCCCCCAGATTTTAAAACTTGGTTACGCCACTGCTACATAGTAAATAATGCATAATTTTTTTATCAGGTGAAAATGAATTGACAGTATGGGATAATATACTTCTTACTCATTTATAAGCAAGTTCAGTGGTATTTGTATTTTGACCATTTCGTTAGACTGAGTTGCCTCCTAGTGATGAACGCATTTGAAATCTTTATATAAATGTATATCGATCAGATACAACATTAAAACTAGCTTATGGCAACTGTATTCCCTGGCGGAGATGATGCCTTTCAACAAGACTGCTCCGTGCCACATTGTATAGAAGGTCCTGGAATGGTTCCAAGAACATAACGAGGAATTCCCTTTAATGCCACGGTCCTCAAATTTGCCAGACATGAATCAATGAAGAATTCACTATACTTGCCATGGCCCCCAATCCTATTGAACAGTTATGGTTTCAGTTGGAAGAAGGAGTACGAGCAGCATCACCTGAACCACAATTTACGGGAATTGGGATCTTCTGTTGCAGTCATGATACCAAGAGAGACCTATCAACATCTCGTTGAGCCTGTCTCATCAGGTGGGAGGAGGATATACATTATATTAGGTAGGTGATTTTAATGTTTTGGCTGATTGGTGTATATAATTACACTGTATTTTATAGAGTTTGTACAAATTATGAACACAAAAAACTCTAATAACAAGTGCACATTATAGATAAGGGAAAAGATTAACACTTGCAATTTTGCAAAAATAAGGAAAAAATGTAACTGAACAGCTTTGAGTGAGTAGTTGAAAGAGTGAACTGTTTCTATATGCATATTATGCAGGTTAGCAGGCAAATTGGGCGTGTGAAGCCCTAATTAGACCAAAAAATTAGTTATTAAACAATGATTAAAAAACAGTCATTAAACCAAATCTAAAAAACTGTGGTTTATAATTTTTGTAAAATTGCGGTCTTTTTGACAGGCTTTGCCATGTTTTTTCTTGAAAATACTGGTTATCTACCGCATTAAATTTACGGTTGATCTACTGTGTGAGGCCACATTTTCTGGTAGTTTGACCTTTTTTTATTTCCCGGTCATTAGACCGTTAATGATCATTACTGAATGGCACTGTAAAATTACGGTTTATTGTCTGGCCACTCAGCTGCCGGTGTATCTACCGTAATTTGACCATGCAATGTTTTACAGTGCATGTCCAGGCATTGCAGCTTCTTCAGGGTCTTTGCACGTGTCCGTACGCCGACGACTGATTACATTCACTTCGCCATACTCCTTAAATACCACCAACGATAATTTGCACATTATGCCATGCTGTGGCGTAAGCGCTCACCGGTTGGTCCCGAAATTAACATCACACCTACGTAAACTCAGCCCCATTAACATATGTAAATTTCATGCTCATCCGCCAATTCCTTCTTGGTGTTCTTTTTTCACTTTCCGCCAGTGTAGTTGCACGGGATAGCTCAAATTAAGGCTTTTCGGCCAGACGGAACATATACAGAGGTCAAACTTAAGATAACCTTTTATTAGTCCAGCAACAATTCATGAAATCCACCATATAGCCACATATAATATCGTATAATCTATCTTTTACACAGATCGAACATCTACACACACACACGTACCTAAGCAAGTATCATCCTTTTTATCTATCGTTCTTATCACATTCATACGTCACACTCTCTGACCTGAAAAGAGTTGCCAACCTGATTTATGTGAGAGAGAAGATACCACATAAAGTTTGGAAAGTACAAAAGAGAACAAACTCAAATTTATATGGTAAAAGGAAGTAAAAATGAAAGTTACGTTAGAATATACGTCACAGCTATTAAAATGCAAAGTAGGAAAGTTCTTCTTACGTCGGATGACTGCCACTACGACATAATTGATGAATATATATTTCTTTTTATTTACGCTTTCCAACCATAGGTTGAAGAAGCGTATATGCTCCAGCTTTGCCCGTCCGTCTTTCCGTCTGCCTGTCGGCACAATAACTTGCGAAAAAATAGTTCGATTTCGATGAAATTTTGGTATGTGGTAGGGGAACACCTAGGAAGGAATTCTATTAAAAGTGAACAAAGTGGGGTCAAAGGTCAGGACATGGGAGCGGGATGAATTCCATAGCCCTTATGCATCATAACTTACGTTAAAATGCTCCGATTGCGACAAAATTTTATAATGTTATTTCAAAGGTATACTGAACCGGTTCTGTTCAATATCATCGGGATGGGATCAAAGGTCAGGGCACAGGACCGAGGTTTATTCCACAGGCATTATCCTCATAGCTTGAGTAATGATTTCTGGTTTGTTGTAAAGCGTATTATTATCAATGCATTGCATGATTTTACTAACTTCTTATATGCTTCACAGGCTCATCGAATCAGAGGATGCTGTGAAAACATCGGTTGTTTGCTATACATATACAGTTCGTAACTTCCGGTTCTGACAGTTGAGGTTAAGGCAAATCAGAACAGAAATTGTAGAAATTTTAAAACCATTTGAGAAAGTTGCAAAAACAGTAAGTGGAGAAAATTGCGTAACATCTTCTTTAGTCATAATTTTATCAAAAGGGTTACAGAACGTTTACACCGAACTGCTGAAGCCAGAATTTTGTGACACAACGAGGGAAGATTTACTGAAATTCAATGAAGAAATTAAAATAAGATCTGGATATGCATGCAGCAGCAACACACTCTTATCATCAACTTTTCCGATCCACGTTTCAAAGATGTTATGTTTGAACCTACCCTGAAAGCCACCGTTAAACGCGTGAATGTGAATATGGTTGCTGGAAACATAAATTCGGGGGCAAATACTAAAGCGTCTTCCCCAGTAAAAACCCAGTCCGCTGATCAGTTATCAGTATGGCACATATTTGGTAAAAAGTATTCAGATTTCCAGCCATTAGGAACGAGTGAGTTGAAAGCCATTGTAAAAGTCCAACGATACTTAAATGATGACTTACTGCCGAGAGTTAAAAATCGTATGGAGAGGTGGAAAGTAAATGGATCCATGTATCCACATTTATTTTAATTGGTGAAACAGAAATTTTAGGGGACTATCATTTCAGTTCCTTTCAAGCGCATTTTCTCAAAAGCTGAATACATTTTAAATGAAAGAAGATCTCGTCTAACTGCGATAAGGTGAAATTGTCGGTGTTTATAAACAGCATCACCAGTTTTCGTTTTGACACTCTGTTCGACTGATTTTAAAGCATAATGTTTAGGGATATTTCGTTGTTTATAGTTTGAATTTTTCGATTTTTTTCCAATCGTCAAATACATTGACAAAATCAGATATATTGACATAATCAAAGCTTCTGTCTTTATAATTTTTACGTAGTCATCAATTTTTTAAGCTGTGTAATGGTAGTTCCACACTGGAAATAGGCAAACCCTACCGCACTTCTCGCAGCACTGTACTTGGAAATTTCATCGTTACTACTTATTCGTCGGAGGCTCATTTTGAAACACCTCCACCCTCTACACACCAATTAAATTTTAGTGTCCTTGGAAACTAATAATTTACTCATAATTGAAAATAATAATGAATAACTAGTATAAGTTTTTTCTTGCGTGTCTAAGGATAAAGTGAAATTTTTCGTATTCATAAAGAGCATGCTGATGTTTAGAATTACAACCGGTTCACATAGATTCCTATTCTGTCATTAGTCAGATGAAAAGGTTGGCTCATCATGCCGTTCCAGATTTAAATGTAACATTTTTGGGACCTATATACTGAACTCCTGTACTTAATTAAGACATTGCATTAAATAACGAATAACCGTTACTGAAAACAACAGGTATAATAACTTTTGTTCGCTGTTACAGCAAGAAAATCGCTTTTCCCAGCCCTACTAAGAACACACTCAGGGATGACTAACCATACTTTATATCTCAGCCTACTTAAAGGTAACTACGTTTAAAAAGATTGTGAACGACATGCTTAAAAATATTTGCAACAATAATATATATATATATTATCTTATAAGTAATAAACTGAAAGACAGTTTGTGTTTCCATTACTTTTTCTATAGTATGTATATTACAGAGAGATATCCTGTTTACCTATCTAAACAAGTTTTATTGCAAAATTATCGCTCGCAAGACATTGCAATAATAGGCAGTACGAATCGTTTAAGAAGTGAATTGGATGAGATAAAGAAAGGCCAGGATTGAAGTGATTTATATTATACTGCCGTTTGGCAAACACTAAAACCCCTTAGGAAGAAACAAGATTTGTGTGAGTTGTTCCCAATAGTCTCCACACAAGAATCTAGAGCAGATGTTTACCATACTCACCTACGTGAAAATAATAGAAACATAATTGAATTAAACTTTAGCTAGATTCGTCCTTTTCTACAGAATGGTGTTAATTAATTAATGCTAGCATTTTGAAAGAATATCCGTCGACACCGTTCGTGTGAAAGTAGTGTCTGAATATTTTGAACTATGATTGATTTCTGACATTCTCTGAGCTGTTGTTCAAATGTGTTCACTCGCGTTAAGGTGACCACAGGTATGGATAATACCAGCCATTTACTTTAAATTTGTTTACCTTTTTCAAGCAAAATTTATTCTGAGCTTTATGAAATAAGCGTTATGCGATACCCATGCCCGCTCTGTCCCTCTCTAAACATCAGTGAGAAACTCCATGTCGCCCGTAAGCTAATGGAATGGGTGTGCCGCAGATGGAGACAGAGATTTCACACCTTCGTCCAGCGAATGCCCTTCTATCCTAAATAAAAGGATCATTCCTTACGTTTTACTGACTTACAACCGTCAGTCGGTTTTACGTGGCATACAGCAATTCATGTGATGAAGATTTAGTGTAAAGTTACTCCTGATAATGTTTCAGAAATATTAAAAGATAGAAAAGCGAAATCTTAGGCAAAGAAAGTCAGATCTGTAGAAAGCAGTGAAGTAACTTGCTTAATTTGAGCTGATGTCCTAATTATTCTAGAATACACTTAAACTTTCTAGTACAGCGTGCTCGTAGAGAGAGGAAGTGTCGAATAAAAGAGTGGTGACACCTCTTGTAATTTTTGCCGCTATCATTACTCTCTGAGTCATAACGTTACACTGTGACTCATTGTTTTTCTTTTTCGTGACTAGCGTTTAGTATCATGCCTTTGCCCCGTCGATTATAAGTCAAAAACTTAAGTAATAAACGCCTGGAATGTTTTGAAATAAAAATCACTTCCTGCTTTAGGAAAAATATAATTCATTTTAGCGGAAACTGAAAGGTTTCCAAATATACCTGAGTGTTAAACCCCTTTTTTGAAATATTGTTTTGTAGTATTTTTATGCTGTTTTAGTGTCTGAAAAATCTAGGACCTAAATTAATGCACTGATTGAGCAAGTTAGAGCGGTTACAGTTATCCCACTTACAATAATGATGTCAAGGAATCAAACTACAGTGAACATGCGAAAGAAGTAAAGCAGTTAATTTCCTGAAACAAGTGTTCCCGTATTTCAGCCAGGTGGACGTGCTGACCTGTAGCATAGGATTTTCCGAACATAAATAACAAGTTAATTCTACGGTAAAATAATATAATTTGCCTGCATTCTCTGCAGATAAAAATATTTAGAATATACTGTAAAGAAAATGGGTGCGTTCAGATATGTTTCACATGTCTGTAGCGTAGAAAAAAGGGATCATCAATATTTAAGTGAAAAATATGTATACATATGAACGGTCGTAAAGTTGAGTAATAGACTTTACCTACGAGGTTGAAAAAAAAGAGTTATTTCTGCCCCTCACATAATAAAAAAAAACATATTGAAACGAGCTGGTCACACAGCGAGTGAAACGTTGAGTAAAATAGAGAAAAAGGCAAACTCGGACCAATGATAGAAATAAGTAAAGGTTTGAAAAAGTTCAGCATTGATTGTGAGTAAAATGCGCACGGTCAACTAAACTCCCAGAGCGAAGTATCAAAATAAGGTTGGAAACCATAGCATATATTATTAATTGGAATAAATTCCTAAGTTCCTAATCAGCAGGTTAAGAAACGTTGTGGCATGTCACAGAGGGATTACTTCCCTTTGACACAACCCATCCAGTAGATGGGAGATACTGGCAAGCAATTATGTCTAAGCGAAAGTTTTTCATTTAACACCAAAGCACATAAATGCTATATACAGCCTGTACCCGGCTTACGTAAATGGATCGTTCCATAGACTCATTACTTAACTCGAATTTTATGAAAGTCGGGGAACACCTTTAAGATTTACCTCAAAATATTTACCTCAAAATATAGCACCTTACCTCAAAATTTAATAAATGTTACATGTTACTTTATATTACATATTTATTTAAATACATCTTTATGTTACAATTGAATCGAGGTCATCAATATGTTCCAGACTCTTTAGACGTTTGCTGCTCAACAGCAATATGTAAGGGAACAGCTGATTAATGACTGGTTTAAGGTGTTTTAACACTCCTCATAAATCTATCCAGAGTGAATTGCACAGCGTGTCATTTCTTCATAAATGTCTTTATAAGTAGCAACATCATCTTCTACCATTCTTCGAACTTTTAAAAAAACAGAGGTATTTGGCTCCATTTGCTCAAAACAAAACAAGGCCAAATTAATTTCCGTACATGCTTGTGGCACTTCTTTTGTTATGCATCATTTAGGCTCCTCTTCCAAAGCTTCAGCATGTTCTTCTTCTTCAACTTTCGGAGCTTCAGTCTAGTTAAGATCTGCTGTAGATAGCTGTTTAGAATGAGACTCAATCAGCTCCTTGACATCGTATTCATCCACTTCAAGATATATCTGCTTTACAAACATCACAATCATTTCAGTTGAAAGAGGTAAGTGTTTATCTCGTGCGTTTTTTGATCTGCAGAACACACAATGATATTTCTTTTTTGACTTCACATCGGAACAGTGGAGGACTAAGCCTTTTGTGGATCACATTGATGCATTCGGTTTGTATCATGATCGTCATTTCGTGCTGTATCGATTTTATTTCCTTTTTTCCTTCCCATTCCCATCGAAACAGTGAAGGATTAAGCCTTTTGAAAGAATAAACCTATGTATGGGGTCCACAGTCGAAATTTTTATATGATGTTTGTATATGACATTCGTCGTTACAATTTCTGTTTGCCCCCGCCTGAAAACTAAACAGTCGCCACCATGTTTGTGGTCAAAGGTATCGGAAGTGGAAAATAATGTTTTGAATTGGGTGTTTTCGACCAGAAATAGAAACATTTGACACCACTGGCAGTCTTTTATGAACTTCTGGAGATTGGCTAATGTGGCTAATGTTATACAAAATCGTTAGTAACAGGTATTGGTAGAAACCAGTCGGAATCGACGGTTATTATTTTTTTTGTTTTTCAAAAGAATGAACTAATATGAAACAACAAATGTGAACTTTATTTGATTTACAAATTCATTCAACCAATTCAGTAAATCCAATAGCCCAGGTTCGTGATATTTTTTTATAATAAACTCGTATGAAACAAGAAATGTAAAATGTATTTGATTGACAAATTCATTCAACCAATAACAGTAAAGATACTAGTGCAGGTTCGTGAATTTTTTTTTTTTTTTTGGTGACTGAAGATTCAAGGACCACCACCATCAGCAACTCGATGGGCATTCCATAGTTGACCGTCCCTAATTTAGGGTCACTGGTTCCAGGGAAGGGAGAGAGAGAGAGCCAGTGCCGTAAGACAAGCAAAACATCCATGCCTCACCGGGATTCGAACCTGGTAGACAAAACCTGTTGAAATCGACGATTAGTTTTTTTTAAGAATAAACTCAAATGAAACGTTTATTTACATAATGGGAAATGTCTTGTCTACGTGAATAAACTGGATCAAATGAATGTTAATTGTATGTATACATCACACAGCCCAATGGCACAATGCAATCAGGTCTTCGAGTGTTCGCTGTTCCAATAGTAACTTTCATACAAATTCTTGCTAGCGTTCTTTTGCACAACGGTTCGCTGAGAATAGAGACTTTGGACTGTCTCAGTCACGGAAGTATAATCGGTGTGTTAAGATGCCTGAAATGATGTTCTGTAATGCTGCACCAGTATTTTATGGGATTGATAGTTTTGGAGTTTGAAGACCAATTTATATGCTGGAAGTCTGAACTGTGCTGCCCAAACCATTCCTGTACAGCATTGGACCTGTGGCTTGGCGCATTGTCATCATGGAAGACATTGTCGCCATTTGGGAAAAAGTGCAAGATTGCTGGGTGTAAAGAATCAGCAAGCAATTCACGACAGCGGGCACAAGTTACATTTTGTTCCACATGCACCAGGGGTCCAAGTTTCTGCCAGGTAAACACATCCCATACCATAACAACTGCCACCACCAGCAAACACTGTTGCTACAATGGCAGTGAAATATTCAGGGGGGGGATAAAAAAACTGTGGTTAAATTTTATTTGCATGTAACTCCTTATAACTTCCTCTAAGATGAGCAAGGCAATGAAAGAGGGAAGCAAATTTTCTTTCCCCTTTCATGTTTTTTGTTGTGTTCCGTATTGCAAAAACATTCAGGTTATTTTGAGGAGTACCCGGAATGTGTGGGATTGTATGGTTTTATAATAGTCTCTCTCTCTCTCTCTCTCTCTCTCTCTCTCTCTCTCTCTCTGTATGCTTTGGTCCACAGCAGAAGAGAGAAAATAAATTCAATGTAAATATTATTTGGGTAATGAGCACATTTTATTTGATATTTAGCACTTATGCAATGTAATCTGTAACAATAGCTGTACTTTAGTGCAACTTGAATATAATGTTAATACTTATATTTATTTTATGTTAATGTGAGCTTCAATCGCCGTCAAACAAAATGGCAGTCATCAGTTGAGTTTCAGGTATCTTAATTTTTTTTTTGTGTGTCGAGGCTGTTAGAAGAATTAAAATGTGATGTGTGGTCGGTCATGAAGTAATGTATTTAGCCTCCGGTTGGCCGGCACGTTAATATACGTTCGTAGATTTCTGTACCCAAAGTGACGACGATGCAATAATACGTTCATCTGAAACCTGTTCAAAAGCGGCGAGAACTCATACATGCGCATCTTAATGACAAATACTACAGAAAGACAGGACGCTTTTAGGGAGTCTCCTGTTATTCATGTGACAAAATTTCGCATTGCCGCTTCCAAATCCCCTGCTGCCACCAGGAGGATTAATTGAAGTTGTACAGTATTTTTTAGTTCTCCTTTGTGTAAGTGTATTTGAAATGTTCCCCCTCCCCTTTATCGCCCTTTCATCAGAAGGAAATTCCACCCATTAGGGTCAAGGGAAAAAGGTTGCAGCTAAGAGCTATGGCCATGTGTTTTTGTTGATAACATTGCCTGTAAGCTGAATTCCTCTAACAGTCAAAAGTGTCCACTATTACTTGATCAAGCTGGGGAACATAATTTAATTCTTCCTGCCCAAAGGAGGTGTGATAATGGATGAATTCTTGACTTTGACCGTAGTTTCATGTTTTTGCATGGGCTGGGGTTTGCTGTTAGAGTACACTAAATTTATACATAATCAATGTTAAAAACATTTTGCTGTTGCAGAAATTCAGGAGTATGAACCTGCGGGGGGGGTGGGGGCAAGCAAGGCACACAAACTGTTCCTCCCCCCAGTGTTTCTTGGAAGAGCATGCTGTCCTCAAGAGACGCCAACCAACACGTTAAGCTTTTATCAGCAGAGCCTAGAAAAAATCTCCGCAAAAGACCGCACACACACAGAGCGCTGTCCCATCAGAGCATTCACTCATCCAAAAGACTACAAAACTTTAGATGTTCACCCGCTCTCCATAGAACAGCCTAGTCTGCACTATTGTTAAAGCACCCGAGAGGGTTAGAACAGTGTTGCGAGCTGTAAGCATCGCATCCTTTGCCCACAGAGGATTTCTGTTGTTCAACAGACCACACGTCTAGCACCAAATCAGCCTTCTACATACAATTTTGGTGCTCCAACTCATCCTAACGGGCACAGGGGAAACACAGGCAGATGGCTGATTCAGTGTTTTTTTCCTGTGGCAGAAGCTCGTATACTCCCTCGGAACTTAGAGAGTACTGAACATTTGATGAGCAACATTGCCTTTTCTCCATAAACAGCCGAAACTTCACGGTGGATTTCGTTAGATTCAGATGTTTTGCTGATAAAAAGACACTGTTCCGTGAACTTCTGAATTCGAAACACACTCCAGCTGCTGCGCCATAAGAAACTCCTGATAACGAATAAACTATGCAACACAATTGTGCCACACTCCTTCCATGAGCAGATGATGAAATGTATGACATCACTCTGCAGCCATGTTGTATCCATTTCTAATAGTAACTGATATGTGAAACCTATTTTGTGATACACCCTCGTCTTTTTCCTTGTATAACTAAATGTATGAGTGAATCCCCATTGCAACATAGTTCTTTTGATACATTTTTCAACAGCTTACAATGTCATTAGCTTATATCATTTTACACTTCAATATAATCTCTTGTACCTAACACTTTGGTATTTTTTCACAGCTTTGTTGTTTTGTTATGTTTTAATTTCTTGAAACCTTTGGGTATACTGGTTTTTGTATATCCATGGACACAACCCTCTCCCTTTTTGTTTTTCCATTAGAACAGTTAAACGGACTAAACTTTTTAAGTGGACAAACACACGTACTTATTGTGGAGCACATTGCATGTTTGAAAGCATTTTCCTGCAGCTAATGAGAGATGTCACCTGGAGATGACATTGACTATTTGAGATAAGTGTTTTATAGTGGATTTATATAAAAAAAGTCCACTAAAACACGTCTTTCTGATGGTCTCAGTTACAGCAGTAAGCAGATCTCAAGTTCACGGTAATATCTTTAATTACATTTGTGTAGGCATCAACTTGTCTGAAAATTTTTTTCACATAGTAATTAGCTCATTTATTCTCTTTTGGAACTGAACCCCCATCGGGACATGGTAGCTTTGTTATATATTTCCAGAGATTACGATAGTATGAAATGCAGCTCACTTTCAGGCTTTTCAATGACAGAAATGGGGAAAAAATTGGACTCAGCTGAGAAAAATATGACAGCATAAAATTTATTTATTTATAAATGATTTATAATGTTAAATACTGAAACTTACTCATTATCAAACTGTTGCTACTCACTGGCAAACAAAATAAGTTTTAAAATGAGTGTGCCTGGAGACCAAACGGTGGAGCAGGTGAAGTTCACAAAGCAGTATATGAAAAACCAAACCAACTTTCGTTTAGTAGAGTGTTGAGTCAGAATGGGAAAAGCTGCTGATTTATAGGAGTTTGATAAAGGACAAATTGTGATGACACAGTGTGGCTTATGGATTGTTCACTTGCCGCTGTAGTGAGTAGGTATCAAAAGAAGTGCACAGATGGCCAAATGATGAATCGTCGTCTGTAGCTCACCAATGGCAGAGGGGAGCAGAGACAGTCGCATATTGTTCACAGCAACCACAGTGCAACAAATCACACATATATACAACAGTGGTGATCAGGGCAATGTGTCACAGCACACCGTTCATTGCAGATTTTTGCGCATGGGCCTATGTACCTGAAGAGCTAGCTGGATCCCCATACTCACTGCATGAAATGTGCCAAGATCATCGAGATTGGACCAAGGATGATTGGAAGCAAGTGGCCTCGTCTGGCGGATCAAGATTCCTGGTGCATCATGTAGACAGCCAAGCATGGATAAGCCAATTACCAAATGAGGCTAAGGCACCTGGATGCACTGTTATGCAGAAACAGACTGGCAGCGGCGCTATGCTGTGGCCGATGTTTTTTGGGACACTTCTCACTTACAGAATCTTTTGCAGAAGTCTGCAACACAGAAAGAAACACTTAAAAACTGTCTGCAAGGTAAAGGGATACCTAAATGTTAATTTTGCCATAAAATTTATTGTTCTGCACGTAGTTAATTTGAGATATTGATAATAGTGCACATTCATATTTAGTTGCAATAGTCAAACTTGCTTTTTTCCTGATAAAAATTCAGAAGAAACTAGAACTATTTCAATACATCCAGAACTTAAATATAATTCTTTAAATGCTTTTGGAATTTTAAAAATAATGGTCAAAAAGTATAAGGAATTATTTGGAATCCATATGTTTTATTTGCATTCAGTACTAGGTATCTCACCAGGTGATTGTGTGAGAAGGAAAGAATCATGTCAACTCCGGAAATACTAGTACTTTTGCCACATTTAACTTGATTTGTAAAACAGGGGTCCATGTAATATTTTTTCTTTGAAATCCAGTTTGTGCATTGACCACAGTTTTAAGAAAAATTTGGGGAATTTGTAAAAATGTGATGGGAGAATTTTCATTGATATAATTGTTGAAATACAATAAAACTGAAGTGAGCAAAACAGCAATGATTCTTGTAAAGCAAAACACTTTTCAAATCGTCAATCTGAAATGAAGCAATCTGGAAGATCATTGAAAGACAGTTGCGACAGTCAGCTTCCGGAATACCACGTAATATGGCCTTGGAAACGAAGCAGGGGACTTAAAAATTTGTGATCATATGGTTTTAGTAAAAAAAATATCTGAGTAAAGCTATCTGGAAGTAAAAAAATAGATAAAATAAAATGTGACCGTTAACTTTCAAAATGCCGAATGGCTGTGGAAACTGAAGGGAATGTTGCAAACACTTCACAAATATAGATTTTGCAAAAAAAAAAAAAACAAGCATTAAATCAACTGGAACAAAGCTATCTGGATGCCAAAAATGACAGAACTGCGCACAGCCGCCAGAATGCCTCACAATGCGACTATACAAAATGGAACGAGGGCGATATAAATGTGTAAAAACATAATTTTTGAAAAAGGAAAAAAAAAGAGCACGAAGGAAACAAAAAGCAAAACAAAAAAACACCTTGTCAATCTAACTGAAGTGAAGCTGTCTTGGAAGCAAACAGTAAAAAAGATAAGTTGAGATGTCAACTTACGGAATACCGACATATTCCGTTAAGTTCCAGCATCTCTTTGTTTCTGCGGCCGCAGAAATGGAGAAAACGCTTTAAAAATATGGCTCTTGTAAAAAGAAAAAAAAAACCTTCATCTAACTTCCAGTTAGATGAAAGTTAGTCGCCCATGCCTAAAATAGAAAAAAAGAAAAATTGTGCCCATTACCTTCCGAAATGTCACGTCAAACGTGCATGGTGTGTTAAAAGTGCACAAAAACAGCCCTTTTTAAATTTAAAGCTGAAAAAAAAGCAATTATATCTTATCAAGTTGAAGTTATCTGTGCGAAAATATGGAAGAGTTATAGCTAAAATAAAATGGGGGAAAGGTGGAAAACAGCGGCCTCCGTGATCGATAATAGCTTCACGTCTGGAACGGGAGCCGTTACAAACGGTATGAAAATTTCCCGTCCTTTGTTTTAAAAAATCTTAAAAAAGACAATGCTAAGAAAATAGAAAAACACTCTGCACACCTTTCCGAGAATCTGCAACGGATGTCGTCGTGTTTCTCCTCCCAGGGGACATTTTATCCCCCATTATCCCAATCCCTACAGCTGTCAAGTATCTGAACATCATTGTACACCAAGTTCACCCATTCATGCAACTGTGTTCCCTGCAGTTGATGGCCATTACCAACAGGATAATGCATCATATCACACTGCCAGAATCGTCAATGAGTGGTTTGAGGAACACGCTGGTGACTTTCTGTTAATGCCGTGGTGTCCAAATTCACCTAACACGAACCCACTCGAACATTTGTATTTCGAATTGGAAAACGGGGGTTTGTGCTAAATCACCACCACCCTAAAATCTACAGGTACCAGATACCCCAGGATATCTTTGCCACCTCATCGAATTGTGGTGCCTCGCCGAGTGGCCGCTGTTTTTCGGGCTAAAGGGGGTCCTACAGCTTATTAGGTACATGACCATAATGTAATGGCTTATCGGTGCATTTAGTTTGTATACCAACATACACACTACAGTGTATAATTATGATTGCAAAGTCTGAGAAATGTAAGCAGAATCTTTATTTCTCTGTATAAACTTGCACATGCAGAATTAAAGGAATTAGTTTCATGTCTCATTGACATAATAATAAAAAAAAATTGTAAAATAAACTTTGCATGCTGAACACTTGTTTTTTTTTTCATCCTGGAACATGCATCTTTAAAATGTCACTAATGACATTGATTCTACTTAATGTGAAGTGCTAACCAAGATAACAATAGAATAAGATAATTTCAAGAAAAACGAATGACAATAAATAATTTTTATAACATTCCAGATTCAAATGAGAACAAAAGTACATTAGGATTGAATGTGCATCAATGTGTGTGAAATGGCTAGATTCGTTTTTTACCTTCAACCAGAAATGAGGTGGTTAGAATTCACGATTTCAAATCCCATCACATTTATGGTATTGGGTGCAGGTACCACATTTCCATGGGCTTTTTTATTAGTTTTGCATATTTATTTAGTGGGTAATATCTTGAAGTGGTGGCCGAAAATGGGTAAACAGAAAATTCAAAGAAAAAGGAAATTTCGTCTAAAGAGAAAAGAAAATGGAGAATAACGTTTTTTTTAAATCTACAAGCAAAAGCTGTGAAATCTGCAAATAATGTATAAACTATCTGTGTACAGTGTACGTTTGCATTCTGCAATTCTGATAATGACATGGAAATGCTTCAAAACTGAATGTTAAGTTCGTGATAAAGGAATGCACCGCAAATTGAATTTTTTAAATTATTTATTCATTCTTAGGGCAGAGATACAGTACATATGAAATCAAAATAAAGGGAAGAATAAAATAAAAACTGACATGCTGATATGGTTTGCTATATATATGGTTATTACAGTAGGCACTTCTCAAAACTAATAATACATAATACATAGCAAAAAAACTGCTGGTGCTCAACACAGGAAGGAAATGCAATGGCAGCAATTGTTAGCACTCTACGATGATTGTTGCGAATGTTTGAAATGGAAATCCATCCCACATTTTTTTATCCCCACAGTTTGGGACTATTTCAGGAATTGTTGAACCTACCTTATGATCTTTTACAAACAGCTGGGCTACTGATGGACAAATTAAATGTAGGGAATTTCATAGTTTTGCTTTAGTTTCACCGGTGCACATGCTACTACATATAGACACACACAAATGAAATTCATACAAGTTGCAGAAAATCAACAAATATCTTTGAAACAAAAGGAATATATGAAAAGTGGCAGAAATTGCCAGTAGCATTTTTAATGAGTTTGCAAACTAGCGGTGGAAAACATCTCCGCCTTCTATACCGTTTTACTTAGCTTACATAGCCAGTTGTTTTCATGGATTATGGTTATGTAACCACTAATTTCTGTTATTTGCAGTCTGTCTTGTAATGCTGATTCTTTTTCAGTAGCTGACTCGTTTGATTCTGAGAACATCTTCACTTTTATATTTGAATTACTCAATGGGATAGGAATAAAAGCCTGAAGTTTCTGGGTACCTTGTATTGTTAGAGACTTGCGTAGGCGATTTTCCAAAAATTGGTCTGTTTCTATGTATTCTTCTTGACTTACATATGTAAAGTTTGCCACAAAAATGTTCTGAATTACCCATTCGTACAACTGAAATGGTGTTTGAATTTGATTGTTGTAAGAGCGTTGTAAGCTGGCTCGGTCAGCTAACCTTTTCACCGTTCCACCAACGCCATCACATGGCCCTTTCCGTGTGCTGTTGCTGAAAAATGCCATTCAGCATCAATGTTGAAGTCATTTTGATGGAAACATAAGTTTGTGAAATTTTTCCGATTTTTGTACTGAGCTGCAGACCCGTCAGAGAAATAGTAATTTTTTTGACGCTGTTAGAAGCAGTACAGTGCAATTGTGTTGTGCTCTAAACATTCAGAAATTACTACAAAACTTACATGTTCTGTCTTTTCTGTTTTGTAATAGATGACAAATGGGTGGACTGTGGCTTGCCCACTGGTCCAGTGATAGCTCTGGGCTTCATCTTGAAGAAGAAAACTATAATTTCCCGCCAAATCACAAATGACGAGAAATTCTGAGTTCTTGAGGTTTTCCTTAGTACTATTCATAAAAGAGCTTTGCTGCTTAGCAATGAAGTCATGTTTGACCAAGCAGACAGTTTTTCGCAAAACAAATCAATACAATCTTAAGTTGATTTTCCTAATGTCTCCAACTTGCATCTATAAACGGTAATCCATTGGCGAAAAGTTAGTTTTTTAACCAAGTTCACCTCAAAACTGTGTTCCATTACATTTCTTACTTCCTCATTCCCAGGACAGGCGGCACACTTCCCCAAATGACAATCTGTGGAAGCAAGGTTGCACAATACTCTTGCAAGACAATGTTTGTAGGAAGATAATTGTCCATTTGTTAGTGAAGAAATTCTTGCATTTTCCATCATCAGTTTTACATTTTGGTGTGTTGTGCATACGCATAATATATGAGTACCACTAGACCCTGCCAGGACACAGTGTTTAGTCAGAGCTCTGCGAATTTTGAAAAACTGATTTTCGTGCCTGCAAACTTATCTTTGAATGACTTATTAGCTTCTGTCAAATTACATAAAATCAGCCTGTTTAACAATTTAACTTTATCTCCGTTTTCAGTCCTAACAGAAACACAATCTTTCATTCCAGGTAAAACCCGACTAATTTCATCACTTTGGTAAAACGATCGTACTACTTCAACTACTTCAGAAGAGAGACTCTTACCTGGTTTTCTATTAAGGCTTTCCAAAATTCCTTTCTTCTTCAGAATTTTTTTATTGTCTTACCATATAATTAGGAGCATTGAACTCTTGCATGATTTTCCTACCACTCCATGATTCTGGTAAGCAAGTCAAAATCATTAACTGTTTATCTCTAGTGCAGTTAGAAAAATTACTTTTAAGATTGTCCATAAGAGTCATGAAGTAATTCATCCTCGTCATGAGATGACTCTTGGATATTTGTAAAAAGCTTCTGTTTCATAGCAAAACTGATCTTCGAATTTTGGTTGAAGCATAACATTTAGATTTTAACTTTTTTTTATTGATAGGTGATTCACCCAATTCATGGAGCAAAGTATTCATTGTTTCAATTACTTCTGACGTAAATGCAATATTTTCGTCTATTTTTTCCTCAGCACAGGTGTCATATGCTTCTTGACTAATTTTTAAAGTTTTCAGCTGCTTTCTGCAAGAATCACAAATTTTAGTCTCGTTTGATAAGTCATGAAAATTTTCCAACATCTAGTCTGTCACATTTCTAAGCTTTTTTTTTATCCCTTACTCTATGGTCACTTTTTTTAAATGGATTGAAATATTGTATTACAGCATATCTTGTACTTTCCATTGTTGATCATTTGTGCATAAAATGTAAAATTCAAATAGTAAAATAACTGCATCTCATTACCTGTTCTTTTTATTTTTCCTAAAAAAATTCTGCAGAGCTTCAATTTATAAGTCTAGTTTCAAAACTGAAAAGGATATACTTTATTCAATTTAAAGTTTTCAACCACAAAAGTTTTGAAACACATATCACTTTCACTGCATGAAATACATACGATCACCTTAAGCAGACTGAGAAACACATCTGATCACCATCAAAACCTAAAGCAGACTGAGAAACACATCTGATCACCATCAAATGTGTTTCTCAGTCTGCTTTTAAACAAATCAATTAAAAATAAAACAAGTCTCAGATTTTAAACAAATAAATTAAAAATAAAACATTGTTTAAATAAATGGTTTTAGATAACAAAAATACGATATCTATTGTTATTGATTAAACTTTTTTAAGATTTAGCCCAAATTTATTTTTAGTTTACATTTTTTTTATTTTTATTTTTTTCATTAAACTCTTGTGTTAGGCTAAATTTGAATATAGCTTTTAAAGTACGCCCATTATCATCCCAAGTTACAACTCACACAATCAAATACCAAACTTATAAAGATTGTTTAAAAAAATTTCGAATTTTTTGGAGCATCACATTTTGAAAAATTCAAAATTTAAATTTAAATTTTAAAATTTGAATTTTTTTAAATCTTTACCCCTATGGTGTTGTACATTAAATAAAAGAGCATAAAATACTACAATAGATACCTTTCCCATCTCTCTATCTTAATTAGGGGAGCTGCTATTACAATTTAAAAACATATCAATCTTCCGATTTTGGGGTGTTTTTGGACATTTTGTATAGCTGTATTTTCAAAACCGGTGGATATATGACAATGAAATTTGGTATTTTTCTTAATCTATATGGAGGCCAACTATGTACCAAATTTCAATAAAATCTGAGATGGTCAAGTCAAGTCGCTGTGTTGAGTTGATACGCCCACTACAAATATTTCCGTACATCAGAGAATTATTTGCCAAGCTAGCGTTATAAAAGCATTAAGTCTTGTAAATACAAAGTTTCTGTGCAAAAAAAATTATCTCATCAGTCTTACAAGTTGATGACCATATACATGAAGAACTCTGATATATCATGTGTATAAATGTGCACCACCAATTTCTTTACACAACAGGACTGAGGTGCGTCTTCCTATACAAAATTTGTACATTGAAGTGAAGTACATGATCTTAAGATCTGATTTAGAAAAAAACTAGTTTCACAAAAGTTATGCCCGGGAAAAAAATTATACATGTAACATGGTTAACTGCAATATTGGTACGATTTCATAAATATACAGTTCACAAAATAGAAACAGTTCTTTTTTCATCTATCCAATAGATTATTAAAGGATTTGTTTTTCAATATTTTTTGCTTGACGGATCATTTGTAAAAGTTTAGGTCCATTACAAAACTAATGTAATAGTTCCGTGCAGCTCATTAAAATACTCAGCTATTAATACATTGTTCTGTTCTAAGAATTTTTCTACCCACATTCTGACTCCATGTTTCCAATAGAGACAACACTTTTTGTCAACATATTTCACTGCTTACTAATAGCAAAAGGCTTTCATTACAAACTTTTACCAGGTATTTCAATAAAAGTTAGTTAACGGATGCCACAGCTGCACAGAAAGTAGTCTGCCTTCTGAGAATATTGAGCATGTGAGGAGGTGTCATAATATTTCCTCCTGTCTAGAACTTATCTCCCTACAAAAAAGAGGTATTCAGCTTTCATGAGCACTGTGTAACAACAATTATGACAGTCTTGTCCTGACAACACACTTGGTGGCATCAGTGTGCAGAAAATATTTTTCAATTGAAAGAACTTTCACACCATTTTTGAACAGGAGAAACAAACAACCTTTATGAAGTATTTAAAGGCTTCACAGGAAATCAGTGTTATAAACTTCATGCCTATTCTACAAGTCCGTAGTACAGGCATAGTCTTTACATAAAATCAACATTATATACAGTTTTGACATTTCACAGTGGGAACTGTAACCCTTTCTTTTTTTCTTTGTGAAGGAGTTCTCATTTATTGCTTTTTGTACAACTAATTCAGTGAGATAACTAAGGAAGACAACAAATACTAAGGTACTCCATATGCTGATGAAAGCATTAAGTATCTCTATTATAAATTACAAACATGCAGTATCTAAAACTACAGAAACTTTCAACAAAAACTGGAAAATACTTCACAAAATGAAACATCAAAGTCTATGTATAAAAAAAGCAAGCAATATTATTTACTAAAAGCCATATAAGCATTATTCCAAAAACAAGGCCAAAAATTTGCTACACAAAATTACCACTGAGAAATAATATGAAATACCTAAGCAGGGCCGTAGCCAGGGGAGGGCCAGGCCGGCCTGCGCCCGACCTTTGTTTCCTTTTTCCCGTACTAGCGACTCGCACAACAGTATAGTGCCTGACCTCTTTAACATCTTTTGCTCGACCACTTTACATTTTTCACCCGATCTCAATAATCAGCCGCCCCTTCCAGCTTGCCTGTCTGGCTACGGGCCTGTACCTAGGACTCACTGTTGACAAAAAAATACTTGAGACAAACATATCAAGAAAGTTTTACTACTGAAAAACTAATCGTGTTAAAAATTAAGTGACTCTACTTCTTAGAAAGACAATTAAATGCAGTTGAAGTACAAAATCAGATTATGGAAAATGCCTATTTAGTTCCAATTACTATATTCGGGGAAGTTATATCGGGCAACTGCACTGAAAGACAAAACACCTTCTAAAACTTTTCATAATAGTGTAATTAACATAATCTTCCAAAACAAAGGACCACATTTTTTAAATTATTAAAAACATCAAAACAATCACATTATTTGCATTTTTTTGGCAATAATAACCAATTATCAAAACAATCAATGAAGTTATCTTGAATCTTGACAGAAATTATGAAAAACTAAAAATGGACACCAATGAATCAATAACATAAGCAGTAAATGATTTTGCTGTCATACAACAAAAATGTACAAACCCATTATAAACCATCTTAAATATAAAATCAATAAAAGAAATAAGCTACAAAATAAGCAAAAACACAACAGTATACAAAATAACAAAGCACTGCTAAACCACCCAATCGCACAAAATCTTGGCTCTGACTGATCAGATAAATCCAAGACCAGGAAAAAAAGCTGAAAGCACAAGCAAAACCAGTATTCTCATCCCTTAGGACCTGCACTAGTAGTTGACATATATAAATATATATGTGCATAATTGAATGTTTGTTTGTAGGTCTGTTATACAAATCTATAGTTTTCAATTTAGAACCACCAAATTTGGTATGTCATCTCATGGTATTCTTAGTTAGACCGTAGATGTTTTTTGGAAGGGATCAGGGTCCATACAAAATTTTCATAAAAATTTCCAATTTTAATTTTTAAGAACTGCAACACAATTCAGCACTCCAACACCAAATTTACCGTCAAAGTTAGAGACCGTAGATAACAATAAAGTGCAAAAAATATCCATTTAATGGTGTATTAAAAACACAAAGGATTAAACGTTAGCTTTCACCATTAACAGGCAGCTTCATCAGGTAGAAATACCATCTAATGTAAATAGAGAATTCCAGATATTTGAAATTCAAAATGGTAAACAAAAGGATGAGCAGTGCCAATGTCAAGTCGCATGCACGCAACATGACAAAGGTATATTGCATTCCTGTGTGGTAGGATTCTCAGAAGCACACAGCAGATGTACGGCAGTTCTATGGATGTCTTCTCGAAGGGTAAGTATTTCCATTCCTTTGATTTTAGTTGCGTAAAAGTCAATTAACTAAATATATGTATATATATATGAAATATTACTGCATCAGCCACTCATTAGCATTGGCTAGCATTAATTTGGAAGAAATCTGCATTTCACACGAACAATTCTATGTCGCCTGCTCAAGTGTTGACAAACCTAAAAATCTATATTTTTGCTCCCAATAGAAAATCCAAAAACATTATTCAACAAAAAGTTCTAACCAAAGTCAAATAAAATAAATTTACTGGAAAATTACAGGAATATCTTTATCATCCATTAACTTTCATTTGCTGATTCCATGAACAGTATTATTTACCCTAGAAATAATGGGTATCGTTGCTACTAGAACAATAAAATACATAATCAAGTCACAATAAATAAACACAAAATGGTAAATCATATATACTAAATTAAATTAATCAAATTTAATTTCTATTAAAACATGTGGCGAGGTGAAGGACAGAGGACGACAGGGACCAGTATAAAAAGTTGCTCTGATCAAGGGACCATAGAAAAAATACGTCGGGATTGCCAGAAGGTGGTCAGCTTCCTCGGAATTGAGAAGGATGCGGAGATCAGAAATGCGCGGGCGTGTCTCATAGCAGCAGGCGGATAGCTTGGAAGCATGGAGAAAGAGAAAGAGAGTTACATCGACTTATATCATCGAAGTGATATCTGCTGGGGGAGGAAATGCACTTTTGTGATTGGCAGAAAAAGGGCAGATGACTCCGGGAGGAACGGTGGCTAAACACGGAGGGGAGATTTTCGTTCCACTTTCGCTGCTCACGCCTGGGTCTGACAACATGGCCACGAGTGATCTCTGACACCTGAGGGTGCCGGAGAAATTAGGGAAAGAGTGTGACTGACGCCACAAAAATCCTGCAACTGTGCTTAGAAATGTACTGTGGTACATGAGTGTAACTGATAACATACTGAGGTAAAAACAGTACAAAAGTTTGAGAACTCAGGACTTGCTGCATCACTGGTCGCTCACCCAGCAATAATAACGGAACTTTCGTTGCTCACGGAGGAGTGCATAACTTGGACTCTCCTAATCGACAGTTGCATCCTACTCTGTTGAAGTACGCATGTTCATGTCTGATCTGTTGGTGAATCGTATGTTAAACTCTGGCGACATCAGCCGATAAGTGTACATAACCCGGATTCCCTTCCGGGATGCCGTGCTGTAAATAAAGTTGAACATAGGAACTCCGAGTGCTGTAAGTATTAATCTGCAGCAGCCGAGTGTTGCTGCAGCTGAGTGATGTACTGATTCAAACCTGTACCATAATAGTTTGAATGGTGGGAGCATACCAATGTATAGGTAATAAATGCTTTTCATTCCAGTGCTATAAAATAACCGCTAAGCCATAGCCACCTTATCACACCACCACAGGAAGAAGAAAAATATTGGCCGCAGCTGTGGGATACGAACAGAGAGGCCTTCAGAAATTGACTGAAAAAAAAAGGAAACAAGAGAAAAAAAACTCGGAACGCAAGAAATAATAATAAAATGATCCCTAGCTAAATCAAGAACTGGTAAGTGGTTGAGAGGGTGCCGTAGCGAAAAAAGAGAAATTGAGAAAAACAACAACAAGAATAATGCGGTTTGAAGTAGGGATGAATTATCATCTGTAGGAGCAAGCCGTCCGTCAGCAAAAGCGAGCAAGTGACAACTTGAGATATTCAGACGTAGATCCTAACTTTTGTCCAAAGTTCAAAGGACAAGCTGCTGAATCGTTATTGGTTCCCGTGGTAGGAGAAGCGGAGTAACGCCATCGAGTGCACGCACCAGGAGAAAGCGTGCTGAAGATCTGAAAGAGAGGCACCCACCCCCTTACCTGAAAGAGGCTGGAAAATCACGGATTGAAAGCCAAGTGTTTGTTGCAACGGCGCGCACAAGCAAGTGTGTGTGCTCCCCTCCCCCCCCAAAAAAAAGACTGGCTGATCATCGTCCGTACAACTCAAGGTAAGAGGATTGTACAAAGTGAACATACATCTATCACAGGCTAGAGATTGAACATTCTTAAATGTGCTAGTAAGGCTAGGAATTAATTAAAATTAATTAAATGAAAAAAGAAGGGCATAACTAAAAATAACGGATAATTGTAGGTAGTAACATCACTTAAAGTGGCACCTAGATGTAATGTTGTGTGGATACAGGACGTCGGCGGCGGTATTCTCTTATTAGTGACGTTTTCTTTGGATACTTTAGGCCCCATTATCATAATAGCTTTGGCACCTAGATGCAATGTTGGATGGAAACAGGCCGTCGTCGGCGGTGTTCTCTTGTGAGTGACGTTTTCTTTGGATACTTTAGGTCCTATTATCCCAATAGCTATGGCACCTAGATGCAATGTTGGGTGGAAAGAGGCAGTCCGCGGCGGTGTTCTCTTGTGAGTGAAGTTTTCTTTGGATACTTTAGGTCCTATTATCTAAATAGCTAAGGCAGCTAGATGCAATATTGGGTGGAAAGAGGCCGTCAGCAGCGGTGTTCTCTCGTGAGTGACGTTTTTTTTTGGATACTTTAGGTCCTATTATCATAATAGCTATGGCACCTAGATGCAACGTTGGGTGTAAAAAGGTCGTCGGCAGCGGTGTTCTCTTTTGGGTGACGTTTTCTTTAAATACTTTAGGTCCTATTATCATAATAGCTATGGCACCTAGATGCAACGTTGGGTGGAAAGAGGCCGTCGGCGGCAGTATTCCCTTGTGGGTGACGTTTTCTTTGGATACTTTAGGTCCTATTATCCCAATAGCTAAGGCAGCTAGATGCAATGTTGGGTGGAAAGAGGCAGTCCGCGGCGGTGTTCTCTCGTGAGTGACGTTTTTTTTGGATACTTTAGGTCCTATTATCATAATAGCTATGGCACCTAGATGCAACGTTGGGTGTAAAAAGGTCGTCGGCAGCGGTGTTCTCTTTTGGGTGACGTTTTCTTTAAATACTTTAGGTCCTATTATCCCAATAGCTATGGCACCTAGATGCAACGTTGGGTGGAAAGAGGCCGTCGGCGGCAGTATTCCCTTGTAGGTGACGTTTTCTTCCGATATTTTAGGCCTCATTATCCCAATAGCTATGACACCTAGATGCAATGTTGGGTGGAAACAGGCCGTCGGCGGCGGTGTTCTCTTGTGAGTGACGTTTTCTTTGGATACTTTAGGTCCTATTATCATAATAGCTATGGCACCTAGATGCAATGTTGGGTGGAAAGAGGCAGTCCGCGGCGGTGTTCTCTTGTGAGTGAAGTTTTCTTTGGATACTTTAGGTCCTATTATCCCAATAGCTAAGGCAGCTAGATGCAATATTGGGTGGAAAGAGGCCGTCGGCAGCGGTTTTCTCTCGTGAGTGACGTTTTTTTGGATACTTTACGTCCTATTATCATAATAGCTATGACACCTAGATGCAACGTTGGGTGTAAAAAGGTCGTCGGCAGCGGTGTTCTCTTTTGGGTGACGTTTTCTTTAAATACTTTAGGTCCTATTATCCCAATAGCTATGGCACCTAGATGCAACGTTGGGTGGAAAGAGGCCGTCGGCGGCAGTATTCCCTTGTGGGTGACGTTTTCTTTCGATATTTTAGGTCGTGGTATCCCAATAACTATGGCACTTAGGTGCAACGTTGGGTGTGAAGAGGGCGTCGGCGGCGGTGTTCTCTTGTGAGTGACGATTTCTTGCGATACTTTAGTCTCCATTATCCCAATAGCTATGGCACCTAGATGCAATGTTGGGTGGAAACAGTCCGTCGGCGGCGGTGTTCTCTTGTGAGTGACGTTTTCTTTGGATACTTTAGGTCCTATTATCCCAATAGCTATGGCGCCTAGATGCAATGTTGGGTGGAAAGAGGCGGTCCGCGGCGGTGTACTCTTGTGAGTGAAGTTTTCTTTGAATACTTTAGGTCCTATTATCCCAATAGCTATGGCAGCTAGATGCAATATTGGGTGGAAAGAGGCCGTCGGCAGCGGTGTTCTCTCGTGAGTGAAGTTTTTTTGGATACTTTAGGTCCTATTATCCCAATAGCTATGGCACCTAGATGCAACGTTAGGTGTAAAGAGATCGTCGGCAGCGGTGTTCTCTTGTGATTGACGTTTTCTTTGAATACTTTAGGTACTATTATCCCAATAGCTATGGCACCTAGATGCAACGTTGGGTGGAAAGAGGCCGTCGGCAGTGGTATTCCCTTGTGGGTGACGTTTTCTTTCGATACTTTAGGTCCTGGTATCCCAATAACTATGGCACCTAGATGCAATGTTGGGTGGAAAGAGGCCGTCGGTGGGGGTGTTTTCTTGTGAGTGACATTTTCTTTGAATACTTTAGGTCCTATTATCGCAATAACTGTGGCACCTAGATGCAATGTTGGGTGTAGAAAGTTCGTCGGCCGCGGTGTTCTCTTGTGAGTGACGTTTTCTTTGGATACTTTAGGTCCTTCTATCCCAATAGCTATGGCACCTAGATGCAATGTTGGGTGAAAAGATGCAGTCGGCGGCGGTGTTCTCTTGTGAGTGAAGTTTTCTTTGGATACTTTAGGTCCTATTATCCCAATAGCTAAGGCAGCTAGATGCAATATTGGGTGGAAAGAGGCCGTCGGCAGCGGAGTTCTCTCATGAGTGACTTTTTCTTTGGATACTTTAGGTCCTATTATCCCAATAGCTATGGCACCTAGATGCAACGTTGGGTGTAAAGAGGTCGTCGGCAGCGGTGTTCTCTTGTGAGTGACGTTTTCTTTGAATACTTTAGGTACTATTATCCCAATAGCTATGGCACCTAGATGCAACGTTGGGTGGAAAGAGGCCGTCGGCGGCGGTATTCCCTTGTGGGTGACGTTTTCTTTGAATACTTTAGGTCCATCTATCCCAATAGCTATGGCAGCTAGATGCAATGTATGGTGAAAAGATGCCGTCGGCGGCGGTGTTCTCTTGTGAGTGACGATTTCTTCCGATACTTTAGGCACCATTATCCCGATAACTATGGCACCTAGATGCAATTGTGGGTGGAAACGGGCCGTCGGTGGCGGTGTTCACTTGTGAGTGACGTTTTCTTTGAATACTTTAGGTCCTATTATCCCAATAGCTATGGCACCTAGATGCCATGAGGGTGGAAAAGAGGCCGTCAGCGTCGGTGTTCTCTTGTGAGTGACGTTTTCTTTGGATACTTTAGGCCGCATTATCCCAATAGCTATAGCACCTAGATGCAATGGTGTGTAGAAACAGGCCGTCGACGGCAGTGTTCTCTTGTGAGTGACGTTTTCTTTGGATACTTTAGGCCGCATTATCCCAATAGCTATAGCACCTAGATGCAATGGTGTGTGGAAACAGGCCGTCGACGGCAGTGTTCTCTTGTGAGTGACGTTTTCTTTGGATACTTTGGGCAACATTATCCCAATAGTTATGGCACCTAGATGTAATGTTGGGTGGAAACAGGCCGTCGGCGACGGTGTTCTCTTGTGAATGACGTTTTCTATGATTACTTTAGGCCCCATTATTCCAATAGCTATGGCAATTAGATGCAATGTTGGGTGAAAACACGCCGTCGGCGGCGGTGTTCTCTTGTGATTGAATTTTTCCTTATATACCTTAGCCCCATTATCCCAATAGCTATGTCATCTAGATAAAATGTTGGGTGGACACACGCCGTCGGCGGCGGTGTTCTCTTGTGATTGACGTTTGCTTTGGATACCTTAGACCCATTATCCCAATAGCTATGGCACCTAGATGCAACGTTGGATGGAAAAAGGCCGTCGGCGGCGGTGTTCTCTTGTGAGTGACGTTTTCTTTGGATACTTTAGGCCCCATTATCCCAATAGCTGTGGCACCTAGATGCAATGTTGTGAGGAAACAGGCCGTCGGCGGCGGTGTTTTCTTGTAAGTGAGGTTTTCTTTGGATACTTTATGCCATATTATCCTAATGGCTATGATCCCTAGATGCAATGTTGTGTGGAAACAGGCCGTCGGCGGCGGTGTTCTCTTATGAGTGACGTTTTCTTTGGATGCTTTAGGCCCCATTATCCCAATAACTTTGGCACCTAGATGCAATGTTGGGTGGAAACAGGCCGTCGGCGGCGGTGTTCTCTTGTGAGTGACGTTTTCTTTGGATACTTTAGGCCCCATTATCTCAATAGTTATGGCACCTAGATGCAATGTTGGGTGGAAACAGGCCGTCGGCGGCGGTGTTCCCTTGTGAGTGACGTTTTCTTTGGATACTTTCGGCGCCATTACTATAATAGCTATGGCACCTAGATGCAATGTTGAGTGGAAACATACCGTCGGCTGCGGTGTTCTCTTGTGAGTGACGTTTTCTTTGAATACTTTAGGTCCCATTATCCCAATAGCTATGGCACCTAGATGCAATGCTGTGTGGAAAGAGGCCGTCGGCGGCGGTGTTCTCTTATTTAATGACGTTTTCTTTGGATACTTTAGGTCCCATTATCCCAATAGCTATATCACCTAGATGCAATGTTGTGTGGAAACAGGCCGTCGACGGCAGTGTTCTTTTGTGAGTGACGTTTTCTTTAGATACTTTAGGCCCCATTATCCCAATAGCTATGGCACCTAGATGCAATGTTGTGTGGAAACAGGCCGTCGGCGGCGGTGTTCTCTTGTGAGTGACGTTTTCTTTGAATACTTTAGGTCCCATTATCCCAATAGCTATGGTACCTAGATGCAATGTTGCGTGGACGGAGGCCGTCGGTGGCGGTGTTCACTTGTGAGTGACGTTTTCTTTGAATACTTTAGGTCCTATTATCCCAATAGCTATGGCACCTAGATGCCATGTTGGGTAGAAAGAGGCCGTCGGTGGCGGTGTTCCCTTGTGAGTGACGTTTTCTTTGAATACTTTAGGTCCTATTATCCCAATAGCTATGGCACCTAGATGCAACGTTGGGTGTAAAGAGGTCGTCGGCAGCGGTGTTCTCTTGTGAGTGACGTTTTCTTTGAATACTTTAGGTCCTATTATCCCAATAGCTATGGCACCTAGATGCAACGTTGGGTGTAAAGATGTCGTCGGCAGCGGTGTTATCTTGTGAGTGACGTTTTCTTTGAATACTTTAGGTCCTATTATCCCAATAGCTATTTCACCTAGATGCAACGTTGGGTGTAAAGAGGGCGTCGGCGTTGGTGTTCTCTTGTGAGTGACGGTTTCTTCCGATTCTTTAGGCCCCATTATCCCAATAGCTATGACACCTAGACGCAATGTTGGGTGGAAACAGGCCGTCGGCGGCGGTGTTCTCTTGTGAGTGACGTTTTCTTTGGATACTTTAGGTCATTCTATCCCAATAGCTATGGCACCTAGATGCAAATTTGGGTGAAAAGTTGCCGTCGGCGGCGGTGTTCTCTTGTGAGTGGCGATTTCTTCCGATACTTTAGGCCCCATTATCCCGATAGCTATGGCACCTACATGCAATTGTGGGTGGAAACGGGCCGTCGGTGGCGGTGTTCACTTGTGAGTGAGATTTTCTTTGAATACTTTAGGTCCTATTATACCAATAGCTATGGCACCTAGATGCCATGTTGGGTGGACAAAGGCCGTCGGCGGCGCTGTTCTCTTATGAGTGACGTTTTCTTTAGATACTTTAGGCCCCATTCCCCAATAGCTTTGGCACCTAGATGCAATGTTGTGTGGAAACAGGCCGTCGGCGGTGGTGTTCTCTTGTAAGTGACGTTTTCCTTGGATACCTTAGCCCCATTATCTAAATAGCTATGGCATCTAGATGCAATGTTGGTTGGAAACTCGCCGTCGGCGGCGGTGTTCTCTTGTGATTGACGTTTGCTTTGGATACCTTAAACCCATTATCCCAATAGCTATGGCACCTAGATGCAATGTTGGGTGAACAGATGCCGTCGGCGGCGGTGTTCTCTTGTGAGTGACGATTTCTTCCGATACTATAGGCCCCATTATCCCGATAGATATGGCATCTAGATGCAATTGTGGGTGAAAACAGGCCGTCTGCGGCGGTGTTCTCTTGTGAGTGACGTTTTCTTTGAATACTTTAGGTCCTATTATCCCAATAGCTATGGCACCTAGATGCAACGTTGGGTGTAAAGAGGTCGTCGGCAGCGGTGTTCTCTTGTGAGTGACGTTTTCTTTGAATACTTTAGGTCCTATTATCCCAATAGCTATGGCACCTAGATGCAACGTTGGGTGTAAAGAGGTCGTCGGCAGCGGTGTTCTCTTGTGAGTGACGTTTTCTTTTAATACTTTAGGTCCTATTATCCCAATAGCTATTTCACCTAGATGCAACTTTGGGTGTAAAGAGGGCGTCGGCGTTGGTGTTCTCTTGTGAGTGACATTTTCTTCCGATTCTTTAGGCCCCATTATCCCAATAGCTATGACACCTAGATGCAATGTTGGGTGGAAACAGGCCGTCGGCGGCGGTGTTCTCTTGTGAGTGACGTTTTCTTTGGATACTTTAGGTCATTCTGTCCCAATAGCTATGGCACCTAGATGCAAAGTTGGGTGAAAAGTTGCCGTCGGCGGCGGTGTTCTCTTGTGAGTGGCGATTTCTTCCGATACTATAGGCCCCATTATCCCGATAGCTATGGCACCTAGATGCAATTGTGCGTGGAAACGAGCCGTCGGTGGCGGCGTTCACTTGTGAGTGACGTTTTCTTTGGATACTTTAGACAGCATTATCCCAATAGCTATGGCACCTAGATGCAATATTGGGTGGAAAAAGGCCGTCGGCAGCGGTGTGCTCTTGTGAGTGACGTTTTCTTTGAATACTTTAGGTCCTATTATCCCAATAGCTATGGCACCTAGATGCAACGTTGTTTGTAAAGAGGTCGTCGGCAGCGGTGTTCTCTTGTGAGTGACGTTTTCTTTGAATACTTTAGGTCCTATTATCCCAATAGCTATGGCACCTAGATGGAACGTTGGGTGAAAAGATGCCGTCGGCGGCGGTGTTCTCTTGTGAGTGACGATTTCTTCCGATACTTTAGGCCCCATTATCCCGATAGCTATGGCACCTAGATGCAATTGTGGGTGGAAACGGGCCGTCGGTGGCGGTGTTCACTTGTGAGTGAGATTTTCTTTGAATACTTTAGGTCCTATTATACCAATAGCTATGGCACCTAGATGCCATGTTGGGTGGACAGAGGCCGTCGGCGGCGCTGTTCTCTTATGAGTGACGTTTTGTTTAGATACTTTAGGCCCCATTCCCCAATAGCTTTGGCACCTAGATGCAATGTTGTGTGGAAACAGGCCGTCGGCGGTGGTGTTCTCTTGTAAGTGACGTTTTCCTTGGATACCTTAGCCCCATTATCTAAATAGATATGGCATCTAGATGCAATGTTGGGGGGAAACTCGCCGTCGGCGGCGGTGTTCTCTTATGAGTGACGTTTTCTTTGGATGCTTTAGGCCCCATTATCCCAATAACTTTGGCACCTAGATGCAATGTTGGGTGGAAACAGGCCGTCGGCGGCGGTGTTCTCTTGTGAGTGACGTTTTCTTTGGATACTTTAGGCCCCATTATCTCAATAGTTATGGCACCTAGATGCAATGTTGGGTGGAAACAGGCCGTCGGCGGCGGTGTTCCCTTGTAAGTGACGTTTTCTTTGGATACTTTCGGCGCCATTACTATAATAGCTATGGCACCTAGATGCAATGTTGAGTGGAAACATACCGTCGGCTGCGGTGTTCTCTTGTGAGTGACGTTTTCTTTGAATACTTTAGGTCCCATTATCCCAATAGCTATGGCACCTAGATGCAATGCTGTGTGGAAAGAGGCCGTCGGCGGCGGTGTTCTCTTATTTAATGACGTTTTCTTTGGATACTTTAGGTCCCATTATCCCAATAGCTATATCACCTAGATGCAATGTTGTGTGGAAACAGGCCGTCGACGGCAGTGTTCTTTTGTGAGTGACGTTTTCTTTAGATACTTTAGGCCCCATTATCCCAATAGCTATGGCACCTAGATGCAATGTTGTGTGGAAACAGGCCGTCGGCGGCGGTGTTCTCTTGTGAGTGACGTTTTCTTTGAATACTTTAGGTCCCATTATCCCAATAGCTATGGTACCTAGATGCAATGTTGCGTGGACGGAGGCCGTCGGTGGCGGTGTTCACTTGTGAGTGACGTTTTCTTTGAATACTTTAGGTCCTATTATCCCAATAGCTATGGCACCTAGATGCCATGTTGGGTAGAAAGAGGCCGTCGGTGGCGGTGTTCCCTTGTGAGTGACGTTTTCTTTGAATACTTTAGGTCCTATTATCCCAATAGCTATGGCACCTAGATGCAACGTTGGGTGTAAAGAGGTCGTCGGCAGCGGTGTTCTCTTGTGAGTGACGTTTTCTTTGAATACTTTAGGTCCTATTATCCCAATAGCTATGGCACCTAGATGCAACGTTGGGTGTAAAGATGTCGTCGGCAGCGGTGTTATCTTGTGAGTGACGTTTTCTTTGAATACTTTAGGTCCTATTATCCCAATAGCTATTTCACCTAGATGCAACGTTGGGTGTAAAGAGGGCGTCGGCGTTGGTGTTCTCTTGTGAGTGACGGTTTCTTCCGATTCTTTAGGCCCCATTATCCCAATAGCTATGACACCTAGACGCAATGTTGGGTGGAAACAGGCCGTCGGCGGCGGTGTTCTCTTGTGAGTGACGTTTTCTTTGGATACTTTAGGTCATTCTATCCCAATAGCTATGGCACCTAGATGCAAATTTGGGTGAAAAGTTGCCGTCGGCGGCGGTGTTCTCTTGTGAGTGGCGATTTCTTCCGATACTTTAGGCCCCATTATCCCGATAGCTATGGCACCTACATGCAATTGTGGGTGGAAACGGGCCGTCGGTGGCGGTGTTCACTTGTGAGTGAGATTTTCTTTGAATACTTTAGGTCCTATTATACCAATAGCTATGGCACCTTGATGCCATGTTGGGTGGACAAAGGCCGTCGGCGGCGCTGTTCTCTTATGAGTGACGTTTTCTTTAGATACTTTAGGCCCCATTCCCCAATAGCTTTGGCACCTAGATGCAATGTTGTGTGGAAACAGGCCGTCGGCGGTGGTGTTCTCTTGTAAGTGACGTTTTCCTTGGATACCTTAGCCCCATTATCTAAATAGCTATGGCATCTAGATGCAAGGTTGGTTGGAAACACGCCGTCGGCGGCGGTGTTCTCTTGTGATTGACGTTTGCTTTGGATACCTTAAACCCATTATCCCAATAGCTATGGCACCTAGATGCAATGTTGGGTGAACAGATGCCGTCGGCGGCGGTGTTCTCTTGTGAGTGACGATTTCTTCCGATACTATAGGCCCCATTATCCCGATAGCTATGGCATCTAGATGCAATTGTGGGTGAAAACAGGCCGTCTGCGGCGGTGTTCTCTTGTGAGTGACGTTTTCTTTGAATACTTTAGGTCCTATTATCCCAATAGCTATGGCACCTAGATGCAACGTTGGGTGTAAAGAGGTCGTCGGCAGCGGTGTTCTCTTGTGAGTGACGTTTTCTTTGAATACTTTAGGTCCTATTATCCCAATAGCTATGGCACCTAGATGCAACGTTGGGTGTAAAGAGGTCGTCGGCAGCGGTGTTCTCTTGTGAGTGACGTTTTCTTTTAATACTTTAGGTCCTATTATCCCAATAGCTATTTCACCTAGATGCAACTTTGGGTGTAAAGAGGGCGTCGGCGTTGGTGTTCTCTTGTGAGTGACATTTTCTTCCGATTCTTTAGGCCCCATTATCCCAATAGCTATGACACCTAGATGCAATGTTGGGTGGAAACAGGCCGTCGGCGGCGGTGTTCTCTTGTGAGTGACGTTTTCTTTGGATACTTTAGGTCATTCTGTCCCAATAGCTATGGCACCTAGATGCAAAGTTGGGTGAAAAGTTGCCGTCGGCGGCGGTGTTCTCTTGTGAGTGGCGATTTCTTCCGATACTATAGGCCCCATTATCCCGATAGCTATGGCACCTAGATGCAATTGTGCGTGGAAACGAGCCGTCGGTGGCGGCGTTCACTTGTGAGTGACGTTTTCTTTGGATACTTTAGACAGCATTATCCCAATAGCTATGGCACCTAGATGCAATATTGGGTGGAAAAAGGCCGTCGGCAGCGGTGTGCTCTTGTGAGTGACGTTTTCTTTGAATACTTTAGGTCCTATTATCCCAATAGCTATGGCACCTAGATGCAACGTTGTTTGTAAAGAGGTCGTCGGCAGCGGTGTTCTCTTGTGAGTGACGTTTTCTTTGAATACTTTAGGTCCTATTATCCCAATAGCTATGGCACCTAGATGGAACGTTGGGTGAAAAGATGCCGTCGGCGGCGGTGTTCTCTTGTGAGTGACGATTTCTTCCGATACTTTAGGCCCCATTATCCCGATAGCTATGGCACCTAGATGCAATTGTGGGTGGAAACGGGCCGTCGGTGGCGGTGTTCACTTGTGAGTGAGATTTTCTTTGAATACTTTAGGTCCTATTATACCAATAGCTATGGCACCTAGATGCCATGTTGGGTGGACAGAGGCCGTCGGCGGCGCTGTTCTCTTATGAGTGACGTTTTGTTTAGATACTTTAGGCCCCATTCCCCAATAGCTTTGGCACCTAGATGCAATGTTGTGTGGAAACAGGCCGTCGGCGGTGGTGTTCTCTTGTAAGTGACGTTTTCCTTGGATACCTTAGCCCCATTATCTAAATAGATATGGCATCTAGATGCAATGTTGGGGGGAAACTCGCCGTCGGCGGCGGTGTTCTCTTGTGATTGACGTTTGCTTTGGATACCTTAAACCCATTATCCCAATAGCTATGGCACCTAGATGCAATGTTGGGTGGAAACAGGCCGTCGGCGGCGGTGCTCTTTTGTGAGTGACGTTTTCTTTAGATACTTTAGGCCCCATTATCCCAATAGCTATGGCACCTAGATGCAATGTTGTGTGGAAACAGGCCGTCGGCGGCGGTGTTCTCTTGTGAGTGACGTTTTCTTTGGATACTTTAGGTCCATCTATCCCAATAGCTATGGCACCTAGATGCAATGTTGGGTGAACAGATGCCGTCGGCGGCGGTGTTCTCTTGTGAGTGACGATTTCTTCCGATACTTTAGGCCCCATTATCCCGATAGCTATGGCATCTAGATGCAATTGTGGGTGAAAACAGGCCGTCTGCGGCGGTGTTCTCTTGTCAGTGACGTTTTCTTTGAATACTTTAGGTCCTATTATCCCAATAGCTATGGCACCTAGATGCAACGTTGGGTGTAAAGAGGTCGTCGGCAGCGGTGTGCTCTTGTGAGTGACGTTTTCTTTGAATACTTTTGGTCCTATTATCCCAATAGCTATTACACCTAGATGCAACGTTGGGTGTAAAGAGTTCGTCGGCAGCGGTGTTCTCTTGTGAGTGACATTTTCTTTGAATACTTTAGTTCCTATTATCCCAATAGCTATGGCACCTAGATGGAACGTTGGGTGAAAAGATGCCGTCGGCGGCGGTGTTCTCTTGTGAGTGACGATTTCTTCCGATACTTTAGGCCCCATTATCCCGATAGCTATGGCACTTAGATGCAATTGTATGTGGAAACGGGCCGTCGGCGGCGGTGTTCTCTTGTGAGTGACGTTTTCTTTGAATACTTTAGGTCCCATTATTCCAATAGCTATGGTACCTAGATGCAATGTTGCGTGGACGGAGGCCGTCGGTGGCGGTGTTCACTTGTGAGTGACGTTTTCTTTGAATACTTTAGGTCCTATTATCCCAATAGCTATGGCACCTAGATGCCATGTTGGGTAGAAAGATGCCGTCGGTGGCGGTGTTCTCTTGTGAGTGACGTTTTCTTTGAATACTTTAGGTCCTATTATCCCAATAGCTATGGCACCTAGATGCAATGTTGGGTGTAAAGAGGTCGTCGGCACCGGTGTTCTCTTGTGAGTGACGTTTTCTTTGAATACTTTAGGTCCTATTATCGCAATAGCTATGGCACCTAGATGCAACGTTGGGTGTAAAGATGTCTTCGGCAGCGGTGTTCTCTTGTGAGTGACGTTTTCTTTGAATACTTTAGGTCCTATTATCCCAATAGCTATTTCACCTAGATGCAACTTTGGGTGTAAAGAGGGCGTCGGCGTTGGTGTTCTCTTGTGAGTGACATTTTCTTCCGATTCTTTAGGCCCCATTATCACAATAGCTATGACACCTAGATGCAATGTTGGGTGGAAACAGGCCGTCGGCGGCGGTGTTCTCTTGTGAGTGACGTTTTCTTTGGATACTTTAGGTCATTCTATCCCAATAGCTATGGCACCTAGATGCAAAGTTGGGTGAAAAGTTGCCGTCGGCGGCGGTGTTCTCTTGTGAGTGGCGATTTCTTCCGATACTATAGGCCCCATTATCCCGATAGCTATGACACCTAGATGCAATTGTGCGTGGAAACGAGCCGTCGGTGGCGGCGTTCACTTGTGAGTGACGTTTTCTTTGGATACTTTAGACAGCATTATCCCAATAGCTATGGCACCTAGATGCAATATTGGGTGGAAAAGGCCGTCGGCAGCGGTGTGCTCTTGTGAGTGACGTTTTCTTTCAATACTTTAGGTCCTATTATCCCAATAGCTATGGCACCTAGATGCAACGTTGGGTGTAAAGAGGTCGTCGGCAGCGGTGTTCTCTTGTGAGTGACGTTTTCTTTGAATACTTTAGGTCCTATTATCCCAATAGCTATGGCACCTAGATGGAACGTTGGGTGAAAAGATGCCGTCGGCGGCGGTGTTCTCTTGTGAGTGACGATTTCTTCCGATACTTTAGGCCCCATTATCCCGATAGCTATGGCACCTAGATGCAATTGTGGGTGGAAACGGGCCGTCGGTGGCGGTGTTCACTTGTGAGTGAGATTTTCTTTGAATACTTTAGGTCCTATTATACCAATAGCTATGGCACCTAGATGCCATGTAGGGTGGACAGAGGCCGTCGGCGGCGCTGTTCTCTTATGAGTGACGTTTTCTTTAGATACTTTAGGCCCCATTCCGTAATAGCTTTGGCACCTAGATGCAATGTTGTGTGGAAACAGGCCGTCGGCGGTGGTGTTCTCTTGTAAGTGACGTTTTCCTTGGATACCTTAGCCCCATTATCTAAATAGCTATGGCATCTAGATGCAATGTTGAGGGGAAACTCGCCGTCGGCGGCGGTGTTCTCTTATGATTGACGTTTGCTTTGGATACCTTAAACCCATTATCAAAATAGCTATGGCACCTAGATGCAATGTTGGGTGGAAACAGGCCGTCGGCGGCGGTGTTCTTTTGTGAGTGACGTTTTCTTTAGATACTTTAGGCCCCATTATCCCAATAGCTATGGCACCTAGATGCAATGTTGTGTGGAAACAGGCCGTCGGCGGCGGTGTTCTCTTGTGAGTGACGTTTTCTTTGGATACTTTAGGTCCATCTATCCCAATAGCTATGGCACCTAGATGCAATGTTGGGTGAACAGATGCCGTCGGCGGCGGTGTTCTCTTGTGAGTGACGATTTCTTCCGATACTTTAGGCCCCATTATCCCGATAGCTATGGCACCTAGATGCAATTGTGGGTGGAAACGGGCCGTCGGTGGCGGTGTTCACTTGTGAGTGAGATTTTTTGAATACTTTAGGTCCTATTATACCAAAAGCTATGGCACCTAGATGCCATGTTGGGTGGAAAGAGGCCGTCGGCGGCGCTGTTCTCTTATGAGTGACGTTTTCTTTAGATACTTTAGGCCCCATTCCCCAATAGCTTTGGCACCTAGATGCAATGTTGTGTGGAAACAGGCCGTCGGCGGTGGTGTTCTCTTGTAAGTGACGTTTTCTTTGGATACTTTAGGCCCCATTATCCCAATAACTTTGGCACCTAGATGCAATGTTGTGTGGAAACAGGCCTTCAGCAGCGGTGTTCTCTTGTGAGTGACGTTTTCTTTGGGTACTTTAGGTACTATTATCCCAATAGCTAAAGCAGCTGGATGCTATATTGGATGGAAAGAGGCCGTCTGCGGCGGTGTTCTCTTGTCAGTGACGTTTTCTTTGAATACTTTAAGTCCTATTATCCCAATAGCTATGGCACCTAGATGCCATGTTGGGTAGAAAGAGGCCGTCGGTGGCGGTGTTCTCTTGTGAGTGACGTTTTCTTTGAATACTTTAGGTCCTATTATCCCAATAGCTATGGCACCTAGATGCAACGTTGGGTGTAAAGAGGTCGTCGGCAGCGGTGTGCTCTTGTGAGTGACGTTTTCTTTGAATACTTTTGGTCCTATTATCCCAATAGCTATTACACCTAGATGCAACGTTGGGTGTAAAGAGTTCGTCGGCAGCGGTGTTCTCTTGTGAGTGACGTTTTCTTTGAATACTTTAGTTCCTATTATCCCAATAGCTATGGCACCTAGATGGAACGTTGGGTGAAAAGATGCCGTCGGCGGCGGTGTTCTCTTGTGAGTGACGATTTCTTCCGATACTTTAGGCCCCATTATCCCGATAGCTATGGCACTTAGATGCAATTGTATGTGGAAACGGGCCGTCGGCGGCGGTGTTCTCTTGTGAGTGACGTTTTCTTCGAATACTTTAGGTCCCATTATTCCAATAGCTATGGTACCTAGATGCAATGTTGCGTGGACGGAGGCCGTCGGTGGCGGTGTTCACTTGTGAGTGACGTTTTCTTTGAATACTTTAGGTCCTATTATCCCAATAGCTATGGCACCTAGATGCCATGTTGGGTAGAAAGAGGCCGTCGGTGGCGGTGTTCTCTTGTGAGTGACGTTTTCTTTGAATACTTTAGGTCCTATTATCCCAATAGCTATGGCACCTAGATGCAATGTTGGGTGTAAAGAGGTCGTCGGCACCGGTGTTCTCTTGTGAGTGACGTTTTCTTTGAATACTTTAGGTCCTATTATCGCAATAGCTATGGCACCTAGATGCAACGTTGGGTGTAAAGATGTCTTCGGCAGCGGTGTTCTCTTGTGAGTGACGTTTTCTTTGAATACTTTAGGTCCTATTATCCCAATAGCTATTTCACCTAGATGCAACTTTGGGTGTAAAGAGGGCGTCGGCGTTGGTGTTCTCTTGTGAGTGACATTTTCTTCCGATTCTTTAGGCCCCATTATCACAATAGCTATGACACCTAGATGCAATGTTGGGTGGAAACAGGCCGTCGGCGGCGGTGTTCTCTTGTGAGTGACGTTTTCTTTGGATACTTTAGGTCATTCTATCCCAATAGCTATGGCACCTAGATGCAAAGTTGGGTGAAAAGTTGCCGTCGGCGGCGGTGTTCTCTTGTGAGTGGCGATTTCTTCCGATACTATAGGCCCCATTATCCCGATAGCTATGACACCTAGATGCAATTGTGCGTGGAAACGAGCCGTCGGTGGCGGCGTTCACTTGTGAGTGACGTTTTCTTTGGATACTTTAGACAGCATTATCCCAATAGCTATGGCACCTAGATGCAATATTGGGTGGAAAAAGGCCGTCGGCAGCGGTGTGCTCTTGTGAGTGACGTTTTCTTTCAATACTTTAGGTCCTATTATCCCAATAGCTATGGCACCTAGATGCAACGTTGGGTGTAAAGAGGTCGTCGGCAGCGGTGTTCTCTTGTGAGTGACGTTTTCTTTGAATACTTTAGGTCCTATTATCCCAATAGCTATGGCACCTAGATGGAACGTTGGGTGAAAAGATGCCGTCGGCGGCGGTGTTCTCTTGTGAGTGACGATTTCTTCCGATACTTTAGGCCCCATTATCCCGATAGCTATGGCACCTAGATGCAATTGTGGGTGGAAACGGGCCGTCGGTGGCGGTGTTCACTTGTGAGTGAGATTTTCTTTGAATACTTTAGGTCCTATTATACCAATAGCTATGGCACCTAGATGCCATGTAGGGTGGACAGAGGCCGTCGGCGGCGCTGTTCTCTTATGAGTGACGTTTTCTTTAGATACTTTAGGCCCCATTCCCCAATAGCTTTGGCACCTAGATGCAATGTTGTGTGGAAACAGGCCGTCGGCGGTGGTGTTCTCTTGTAAGTGACGTTTTCCTTGGATACCTTAGCCCCATTATCTAAATAGCTATGGCATCTAGATGCAATGTTGGGGAAACTCGCCGTCGGCGGCGGTGTTCTCTTATGATTGACGTTTGCTTTGGATACCTTAAACCCATTATCAAAATAGCTATGGCACCTAGATGCAATGTTGGGTGGAAACAGGCCGTCGGCGGCGGTGTTCTTTTGTGAGTGACGTTTTCTTTAGATACTTTAGGCCCCATTATCCCAATAGCTATGGCACCTAGATGCAATGTTGTGTGGAAACAGGCCGTCGGCGGCGGTGTTCTCTTGTGAGTGACGTTTTCTTTGGATACTTTAGGTCCATCTATCCCAATAGCTATGGCACCTAGATGCAATGTTGGGTGAACAGATGCCGTCGGCGGCGGTGTTCTCTTGTGAGTGACGATTTCTTCCGATACTTTAGGCCCCATTATCCCGATAGCTATGGCACCTAGATGCAATTGTGGGTGGAAACGGGCCGTCGGTGGCGGTGTTCACTTGTGAGTGAGATTTTTTTGAATACTTTAGGTCCTATTATACCAAAAGCTATGGCCCCTAGATGCCATGTTGGGTGGAAAGAGGCCGTCGGCGGCGCTGTTCTCTTATGAGTGACGTTTTCTTTAGATACTTTAGGCCCCATTCCCCAATAGCTTTGGCACCTAGATGCAATGTTGTGTGGAAACAGGCCGTCGGCGGTGGTGTTCTCTTGTAAGTGACGTTTTCTTTGGATACTTTAGGCCCCATTATCCCAATAACTTTGGCACCTAGATGCAATGTTGTGTGGAAACAGGCCTTCAGCAGCGGTGTTCTCTTGTGAGTGACGTTTTCTTTGGGTACTTTAGGTACTATTATCCCAATAGCTAAAGCAGCTGGATGCTATATTGGATGGAAAGAGGCCGTCGGCAGCGGTGTTCTCTTGTGAGTGACGTTTTCTTTGAATAGTTTAGGTCCTATTATCCTAACAGCTATGGCACCTAGATGCAACGTTGGGAGGAAAGAGGCCGTCGGCGGCGGTGTTCTCTTGTGGGTGACGTTTTCTTTCGATACTTTAGGTCCTGTTATCCCAATAAATATGGCACTTAGATGCAACGTTTTGTGTAAAGAGGGCGCCGGCCGCGGTGTTCTCTTGTGAGTGACGTTTTCTTCCTATACTTTTGGCTCCATTATCCCAATAGCTATGGCACCTAGATGCAATGTTGGGTAAAAAGAGGCAGTCCGCGGCGGTGTTCTCTTGTGAGTGAAGTTTTCTTTGGATACTTTAGGCCCCATTTTCCCAATAGCTATGGCACCTAGATGCAATGTTGAGTGGAAAGAGGCCGTCGGCGGCGGTGTTCTCTTATGATTGACGTTTTCTTTGGATACTTTAGGCCCCATTATCCCAATAGCTTTGGCACCTAGATATAATGTTGTTTGGAAACAGGCCGTCAGCGTCGGTGTTCTCTTGTGAGTGACATTTTCTTTGGATACCTTAAGTCCTATTATCACGTTAGCTAAGACAGCTGAATGCAATATTGAGTGGAAAGAGGCCTTCGGCAGCGGTGTTCTCTTGTGAGTGACGTTTTCTTTGAATACTTTAGGTCCTATTATCCCAATAGCTATGGCACCTAGATGCAACGTTGGGTGTAAAGAGGTCGTCGGTAGCGGTGTTCTCTTGTGAGTGACGTTTTCTTTGAATACTTTAGGTCCTATTATCAGAATAGCTATGACACCTAGATGGAACGTTGGGTGGAAAGAGGCCGTCGGCGGCGGTGATCTCTTGTGGGTGACGTTTTCTTTCGATACTTTAGGTCCTGTTATCCCAATATATATGGCACTTAGATGCAACGTTGGGTGTAAAGAGGGCGTCGGCGGTGGTGTTCACTTGTGAGTGACGTTTTCTTCTGATACTTTAGGCTCCATTATCCCAATAGCTATGGCACCTAGATGCAATGTTGTGTGGAAACAAGCCGTCGGCGGCAGTGTTCTCTTATAAGTGACGTTTTCTTTGGATACTTTATGCCACATTATCCCAATAGCTATGACACCTAGATGCAATGTTGGGTGGAAACAGGCCGTCGGCAGCGGTGTTCTCTTGTGAGTGACGTTGTCTTTGGATACTTTAGGTCCTTCTATCCCAATAGCTATGGCACCTTGATGCAATGTTGGTTGAAAAGATGCCGTCAGCGGCGGTGTTCTCTTGTGAGTGACGTTTTCTTTGGATACTTTAGGCCCCATTATCCCAGTAGCTATGACATCTAGATGCAATGTTGGGTGGAAACAGGCCGTCGGTAGCGATTTTCTCTTGTGAGTGACGTTTTCTTTGGATACATTAGGCCCCATTATCCCAATAGCTATGGCACTTAAATGCAATGTTGGGTGGAAACACGCCGTCGGCGGCGGTGTTCTCTTGTGATTGACGTTTGCTTTGGATACCTTAGCCCCATTATCCCAATAGTTATGGCACCTAGATGCAATGTTGGGTGGAAACAGGCCGTCGGCGGCGGTTTTCCTTGTGTGTGACTTTTTCTTTGGATACTTTAGGTCCTATTATTCCAATAGCTATGGCACCTAGATGCAACGTTGGGTGTAAAGAGGTCGTCGGTAGCGGTGTTCTCTTGTGAGTGACGTTTTCTTTGAATACTTTAGGTCCTATTATCAAAATAGCTATGACACCTAGATGGAACGTTGGGTGGAAAGAGGCCGTCGACGGCGGTGTTCTCTTTTGGGTGACGTTTTCTTTCGATACTTTAGGTCCTGTTATCTCAATAAATATGGCACTTAGATGCAACGTTGTGTGTAAAGAGGGCGCCGGCCGCGGTGTTCTCTTGTGAGTGACGTTTTCTTCCGATACTTTAGGCCCCATTATCCCAATAGCTATGACACCTAGATGCAATGTTTGGTGGAAACAGGCTGTCGGCGTCGGTGTTCTCTTGTGAGTGACGTTTTCTTTGGATACTTTAGGTCCTTCTATCCCAATAGTTATGGCACCTAGATGCAATGTTGGGTGAAAAGATGCCGTCGGCGGCGGTGTTCTCTTGTGAGTGACGATGTCTTCCGATACTTTAGGCCCCATTATCCCGATAGCTATGACACCTAGATGCAATTGTGGGTGGAAACAGGCCGTCGGCGGCGGTGTTCTCTTGTGAGTGACGTTTTCTTTGGATACTTTAGGACCCATTATCCCAATAGCTATCGCATCTAGATGCACTGTTGGGTGGAAACATGCCATCGGCGGCGGTGTTCTCTTGTGAGTGACGTTTTCTTTGAATACTTTAGGCCCCATTATCCCAATAGCTATGGCACCTAGATGCAATGTTGTGTGGAAAGAGGCCGTCGGCGGCGGTTTTCTCTTATGATTGACGTTTTCTTTGGATACTTTAGGTCCTGTTATCACTTTAGCTAAGACAGCTGGATGCAATATTGAGTGGAAAGAGGCCTTCGGCAGCGGTGTTCTCTTATGATTGACGTTTTCTTTGAATACTTTAGGTCCTATTATCCCAATAGCTATGGAACCTAGATGCAACGTTGGGTGTTAAGAGGTCGTCGGCAGCGGTGTTCTCTTGTGAGTGACGTTTTCTTTGAATATTTTAGGTCCTATTATCCCAATAGCTATGACACCTAGATGGAACGTTGGGTGGAAAGAGGCCGTCGGCGGCGGTGTTCTCTTGTGGGTGTCGTTTTCTTTCGATACTTTAGGTCCTGTTTTCCCAATAACTATGGCACTTAGATGCAACGTTGGGTGTAAAGAGGGCGTCGGCGGTGGTGTTCTCTTGTGAGTGACGTTTTCTTCCGATACTTTAGGCCCCATTATCCTAATAGCTATGACACCTAGGTGCAATGTTGGGTGGAAACAGGCCGTCGGCGGCGGTGTTCTCTTGTGAGTGACGTTTTCTTTGAATACTTTAGGTCCATCTATCCCAATAGCTATGGCACCTAGATGCAATGTTGGGTGAAAAGATGCCGTCGGCGGCGGTGTTCTCTTGTGAGTGACGATTTCTTCCGATACTTTAGGCCCCATTATATAATATAACTATGGCACCTAGATGCAATTGTGGGTGGAAACGGGCCGTCGGTGGCGGTGTTCACTTGTGAGTGACGTTTCCTTTGAATACTTTAGGTCCTATTATCCCAATAGCTATGGCACCTAGATGCCATGTAAGGTAGAAAGAGGCCGTCAGCGGCGGTGTTCTCTTGTGAGTGACGTTTTCTGCGGATACTTTATGCCCCATTATCCCAATAGCTATGGCACCTAGAAGCAATATTGTGTGGAAACAGGCCATCGACGGCGGTGTTCTCTTGTGAGTGACGTTTTCTTTGGATACTTTATGCCCCATTATCCCAATAGCTATGGTACCTAGATGCAATGTTGTGTGGAAACAGGCCGTCGGCGGCGGTGTTCTCTTGTGAGTGACGTTTTCTTTGGATGCTTTAGGCCCCATTATCCCAATAGCTATGGCACCTAGATGCAAAGTTGGGTTGAAACAGGCCGTCGGCGGTGGTGTTCTTTTGTGAATGACGTTTTCTATGGTTACTTTAGGCCCCATTATTCCAATAGCTATGGCAATTAGATGCGATGCTGGGTGGAAACACGCCGTCGGCGGCGGTGTTCTCTTGTGATTGAATTTTTCCTTGGATTCCTTAGCCCCATTATCCCAATAGTTATTACATCTAGATGCAATGTTGGGTGGAAACACGCCGTCGGCGGCGGTTTTCTCTTGTGATTGACGTTTGCTTTGGATACCTTAGGCCCATTATCCCAATAGCTATGGCACCTAGACGCAACGTTGGATGGAAACAGGCCGTCGGCGGCGGTGTTCTCTTGTGAGTGACGTTTTCTTTGGATACTTTTATCGCTATTATCCCAATAGCTATGGCACCTAGATGCAATGTTGTGTGGAAACAGGCCGTTGGCGGCGGTGTTCTCTTGTAAGTGACGTTTTCTTTGGATATTTTATGCCCCATTATCCCAATAGCTATGGTACCTAGATGCAATGTTGTGAGGAAACAGGCCGTCGTTAGCGATTTTCTCTTGTGAGTGACGTTTTCTTTGGATACTTTAGGCCCCATTATCCCAATAGCTATGGCACTTAAATGCAATGTTATGTGGAAACACGCCGTCGGCGGCGGTGTTCTCTTGTGATTGACGTTTGCTTTGGATACCTTAGCCCCATTATCCCAATAGTTATGGCACCTAGATGCAATGTTGGGTGGAAACAGGCCGTCGGCGGCGGTGTTCCCTTGTGTGTGACTTTTTCTTTGGATACTTTCGGCGCCATTACTAAAATTGCTATGGCACCTAGATGCAATGTTGAGTGGAAACATACCGTCGGCTGCGGTGTTCTCTTGTGATTGACGTTTTCTTTGAATACTTTAGGCCCCATTATCCCAATAGCTTTGGCAGCGGGATGCAATATTGGCTAGAAAGAGGACGTCAGCAGCGGTGTTCTCTGGTGAGTGACGTTTTCTTTAGATACTTTGGGCCCCATTATCCCAATAACTATGGCACCTAGATGCAATGTTGGGTGGAAACAAGCCGTCGGCGGCGGAGTTCTCTTGTGAGTGACATTTTCTTTGGATACCTTAGCCCCATTATCCCAATAGTTATGGCATCTAGATGCAATGTTGGGTGGAAACACGCCGTCGGCGGCGGTTTTCTCTTGTGATTGACGTTTGCTTTGGATACCTTAGGCCCATTATCCCAATAGCTATGGCACCTAGACGCAACGTTGGATGGAAACAGGCCGTCGGCGGCGGTGTTCTCTTGTGAGTGACGTTTTCTTTGGATACTTTTATCGCTATTATCCCAATAGCTATGGCACATAGATGCAATGTTGGGTTAAAACATGCCGTCAGCGGCGGTGTTCTCTTGTGAGTGACCTTTTCTTTGGATACTTTAGGCTCCATTATTCCAATAGCTATGGCACCTAGATGCAATGTTGTGTGGAAACAGGCCGTCGCCGGCAGTGTTCTCTTATGAGTGACGTTTTCTTTATATACTTTAGGCCCCATTCCCCAATAGCTTTGGCACCTAGATGCAATGTTGTGTGGAAACAGGCCGTTGGCGGCGGTGTTCTCTTGTGAGTGACGTTTTCTTTGGATACTTTAGGCCCCATTATCCCAATAGCTATGGCACTTAAATGCAATGTTATGTGGAAACACGCCGTCGGCGGCGGTGTTCTCTTGTGATTGACGTTTGCTTTAGATACCTTAGCCCCATTATCCCAATAGTTATGGCACCTAGATGCAATGTTGGGTGGAAACAGGCCGTCGGCGGCGGTGTTCCCTTGTGTGTGACTTTTTCTTTGGATACTTTCGGCGCCATTACTAAAATTGCTATGGCACCTAGATGCAATGTTGAGTGGAAACATACCGTCGGCTGCGGTGTTCTCTTGTGATTGACGTTTTCTTTGAATACTTTAGGCCCCATTATCCCAATAGCTTTGGCAGCTGGATGCAATATTGGCTAGAAAGAGGCCGACAGCAGCGGTGTTCTCTGGTGAGTGACGTTTTCTTTAGATACTTTGGGCCCCATTATCCCAATAACTATGGCACCTAGATGCAATGTTGGGTGGAAGCACGCCGTCGGCGGCGGAGTTCTCTTGTGAGTGACATTTTCTTTGGATACCTTAGCCCCATTATCCCAATAGTTATGGCATCTAGATGCAATGTTGGGTGGAAACACGCCGTCGGCCGCGGTGTTCTCTTGTGGTTGACGTTTGCTTTGGATACCTTAGACCCATTATCCCAATAGCTATGGCACCTAGACGCAACGTTGGATGGAAACAGGCCGTCGGCGGCGGTGTTCTCTTGTAAGTGACGTTTTCTTTGGATACTTTAATCGCTATTATCCCAATAGCTATGGCACATAGATGCAATGTTGGGTTTAAACCTGCCGTCGGCGGCGGTGTTCTCTTGTGAGTGACCTTTTCTTTGGATACTTTAGGCTCCATTATCCCAATAGCTATGGCACCTAGATGCAATGTTGTGTGGAAACAGGCCGTTGGCGGCGGTGTTCTCTTGCAAGTGACGTTTTCTTTGGATACTTTATGCCACATTATCCCAATAGCTATGACACCTAGATGCAATGTTGGGTGGAAACAGGCCGTCGGCAGCGGTGTTCTCTTGTGAGTGACGTTTTCTTTGGATACTTTAGGCCCCATTATCCCAGTAGCTATGACATCTAGATGCAATGTTGGGTCAAAACAGGCCGTCGGTAGCGATTTCCTCTTGTGAGTGACGTTTTCTTTGGATACTTTAGGCCTCATTATCCCAATATCTATGACACTTAAATGCAATGCTGGGTGGAAACACGCCGTCAACGGCGGTGCTGCCTTATGAGTGACGTTTTCTTTGGATACTTTAGGTCCTTCTATCCCAATACCTATGGCACCTTGATGCAATATTGGATGGAAAGAGGCCGTCGGCAGTGGTGTTCTCTTGTGAGTGACGTTTTCTTTGAATAGTTTAGGTCCTATTATCCCAACAGCTATGGCACCTAGATGCAACGTTGGGTGGAAAGAGGCCGTCTGCGGCGGTGTTCTCTTGTGGGTGACGTTGTCTTTCGATACTTTAGGTCCTGTTATCCCAATAAATATGGCACTTAGATGCAACGTTGTGTGTAAAGAGGGCGCCGGCCGCGGTGTTCTCTTGTGAGTGACGTTTTCTTCCGATACTTTAGGCCCCATTATCCCAATGGCTATGACACCTAGATGCAATGTTTGGTGGAAACAGGCTGTCGGCGTCGGTGTTCTCTTGTGAGTGACGTTTTCTTTGGATACTTTAGTTCCTTCTATCCCAATAGGTATGGCACCTAGATGCAACGTTGGGTGAAAAGATGCCGTCGGCGGCGGTGTTCTCTTGTGAGTGACGATGTCTTCCGATACTTTAGGCCCCATTATCCCGATAGCTATGACACCTAGATGCAATTGTGGGTGGAAACAGGCCGTCGGCGGCGGTGTTCTCTTGTGAGTGACGTTTTCTTTGGATACTTTAGGACCCATTATCCCAAAAGCTTCCGCATCTAGATGCACTGTTGGGTGGAAACATGCCGTCGGCGGCGGTGTTCTCTTGTCAGTGACGTTTTCTTTGAATACTTTAGGCCCCATTATCCCAATAGCTATGGCACCTAGATGCAATGTTGTGTGGAAAGAGGCCGTCGGCGGCGGTTTTCTCTTATGATTGACGTTTTCTTTGGATACTTTAGGCCCCATTATCCCAATAGCTTTGGCACCTAGATGTAATGTTGTTTGGAAACAGGCCGTCAGCGGCGGTGTTCTCTTGTGAGTGACGTTTTCTTTGAATACTTTAGGTCCTGTTATCACTTTAGCTAAGACAGCTGGATGCAATATTGAGTGGAAAGAGGCCTTCGGCAGCGGTGTTCTCTTATGATTGACGTTTTCTTTGAATACTTTAGGTCCTATTATCCCAATAGCTATGGAACCTAGATGCAACGTTGGGTGTTAAGAGGTCGTCGGCAGCGGTGTTCTCTTGTGAGTGACGTTTTCTTTGAATATTTTAGGTCCTATTATCCCAATAGCTATGACACCTAGATGGAACGTTGCGTGGAAAGAGGCCGTCGGCGGCGGTGTTCTCTTGTGGGTGTCGTTTTCTTTCGATACTTTAGGTCCTGTTTTCCCAATAACTATGGCACTTAGATGCAACGTTGGGTGTAAAGAGGGCGTCGGCGGTGGTGTTCTCTTGTGAGTGACGTTTTCTTCCGATACTTTAGGCCCTATTATCCTAATAGCTATGACACCTAGGTGCAATGTTGGGTGGAAACAGGCCGTCGGCGGCGGTGTTCTCTTGTGAGTGACGTTTTCTTTGAATACTTTAGGTCCATCTATCCCAATAGCTATGGCACCTAGATGCAATGTTGGGTGAAAAGATGCCGTCGGCGGCGGTGTTCTCTTGTGAGTGACGATTTCTTCCGATACTTTAGGCCCCATTATATAATATAGCTATGGCACCTAGATGCAATTGTGGGTGGAAACGGGCCGTCGGTGGCGGTGTTCACTTGTGAGTGACGTTTTCTTTGAATACTTTAGGTCCTATTATCCCAATACCTATGGCACCTAGATGCCATGTAAGGTAGAAAGAGGCCGTCAGCGGCGGTGTTCTCTTGTGAGTGACGTTTTCTGCGGATACTTTATGCCCCATTATCCCAATAGCTATGGCACCTAGAAGCAATATTGTGTGGAAACAGGCCATCGACGGCGGTGTTCTCTTGTGAGTGACGTTTTCTTTGGATACTTTATGCCCCATTATCCCAATAGCTATGGTACCTAGATGCAATGTTGTGTGGAAACAGGCCGTCGGCGGCGGTGTTCTCTTGTGAGTGACGTTTTCTTTGGATGCTTTAGGCCCCATTATCCCAATAGCTATGGCACCTAGATGCAAAGTTGGGTTGAAACAGGCCGTCGGCGGTGGTGTTCTTTTGTGAATGACGTTTTCTATGGTTACTTTAGGCCCCATTATTCCAATAGCTATGGCAATTAGATGCGATGCTGGGTGGAAACACGCCGTCGGCGGCGGTGTTCTCTTGTGATTGAATTTTTCCTTGGATTCCTTAGCCCCATTATCCCAATAGTTATGGCATCTAGATGCAATGTTGGGTGGAAACACGCCGTCGGCGGCGGTTTTCTCTTGTGATTGACGTTTGCTTTTGATACCTTAGGCCCATTATCCCAATAGCTATGGCACCTAGACGCAACGTTGGATGGAAACAGGCCGTCGGCGGCGGTGTTCTCTTGTGAGTGACGTTTTCTTTGGATACTTTTATCGCTATTATCCCAATAGCTATGGCACCTAGATGCAATGTTGTGTGGAAACAGGCCGTTGGCGGCGGTGTTCTCTTGTAAGTGACGTTTTCTTTGGATATTTTATGCCCCATTATCCCAATAGCTATGGTACCTAGATGCAATGTTGTGAGGAAACAGGCCGTCGTTAGCGATTTTCTCTTGTGAGTGACGTTTTCTTTGGATACTTTAGGCCCCATTATCCCAATAGCTATGGCACTTAAATGCAATGTTATGTGGAAACACGCCGTCGGCGGCGGTGTTCTCTTGTGATTGACGTTTGCTTTGGATACCTTAGCCCCATTATCCCAATAGTTATGGCACCTAGATGCAATGTTGGGTGGAAACAGGCCGTCGGCGGCGGTGTTCCCTTGTGTGTGACTTTTTCTTTGGATACTTTCGGCGCCATTACTAAAATTGCTATGGCACCTAGATGCAATGTTGAGTGGAAACATACCGTCGGCTGCGGTGTTCTCTTGTGATTGACGTTTTCTTTGAATACTTTAGGCCCCATTATCCCAATAGCTTTGGCAGCGGGATGCAATATTGGCTAGAAAGAGGACGTCAGCAGCGGTGTTCTCTGGTGAGTGACGTTTTCTTTAGATACTTTGGGCCCCATTATCCCAATAACTATGGCACCTAGATGCAATGTTGGGTGGAAACAAGCCGTCGGCGGCGGAGTTCTCTTGTGAGTGACATTTTCTTTGGATACCTTAGCCCCATTATCCCAATAGTTATGGCATCTAGATGCAATGTTGGGTGGAAACACGCCGTCGGCGGCGGTTTTCTCTTGTGATTGACGTTTGCTTTGGATACCTTGGGCCCATTATCCCAATAGCTATGGCACCTAGACGCAACGTTGGATGGAAACAGGCCGTCGGCGGCGGTGTTCTCTTGTGAGTGACGTTTTCTTTGGATACTTTTATCGCTATTATCCCAATAGCTATGGCACATAGATGCAATGTTGGGTTAAAACATGCCGTCAGCGGCGGTGTTCTCTTGTGAGTGACCTTTTCTTTGGATACTTTAGGCTCCATTATTCCAATAGCTATGGCACCTAGATGCAATGTTGTGTGGAAACAGGCCGTCGCCGGCAGTGTTCTCTTATGAGTGACGTTTTCTTTATATACTTTAGGCCCCATTCCCCAATAGCTTTGGCACCTAGATGCAATGTTGTGTGGAAACAGGCCGTTGGCGGCGGTGTTCTCTTGTGAGTGACGTTTTCTTTGGATACTTTAGGCCCCATTATCCCAATAGCTATGGCACTTAAATGCAATGTTATGTGGAAACACGCCGTCGGCGGCGGTGTTCTCTTGTGATTGACGTTTGCTTTAGATACCTTAGCCCCATTATCCCAATAGTTATGGCACCTAGATGCAATGTTGGGTGGAAACAGGCCGTCGGCGGCGGTGTTCCCTTGTGTGTGACTTTTTCTTTGGATACTTTCGGCGCCATTACTAAAATTGCTATGGCACCTAGATGCAATGTTGAGTGGAAACATACCGTCGGCTGCGGTGTTCTCTTGTGATTGACGTTTTCTTTGAATACTTTAGGCCCCATTATCCCAATAGCTTTGGCAGCTGGATGCAATATTGGCTAGAAAGAGGCCGACAGCAGCGGTGTTCTCTGGTGAGTGACGTTTTCTTTAGATACTTTGGGCCCCATTATCCCAATAACTATGGCACCTAGATGCAATGTTGGGTGGAAACACGCCGTCGGCGGCGGAGTTCTCTTGTGAGTGACATTTTCTTTGGATACCTTAGCCCCATTATCCCAATAGTTATGGCATCTAGATGCAATGTTGGGTGGAAACACGCCGTCGGCCGCGGTGTTCTCTTGTGGTTGACGTTTGCTTTGGATACCTTAGACCCATTATCCCAATAGCTATGGCACCTAGACGCAACGTTGGATGGAAACAGGCCGTCGGCGGCGGTGTTCTCTTGTAAGTGACGTTTTCTTTGGATACTTTAATCGCTATTATCCCAATAGCTATGGCACATAGATGCAATGTTGGGTTTAAACCTGCCGTCGGCGGCGGTGTTCTCTTGTGAGTGACCTTTTCTTTGGATACTTTAGGCTCCATTATCCCAATAGCTATGGCACCTAGATGCAATGTTGTGTGGAAACAGGCAGTTGGCGGCGGTGTTCTCTTGCAAGTGACGTTTTCTTTGGATACTTTATGCCACATTATCCCAATAGCTATGACACCTAGATGCAATGTTGGGTGGAAACAGGCCGTCGGCAGCGGTGTTCTCTTGTGAGTGACGTTTTCTTTGGATACTTTAGGCCCCATTATCCCAGTAGCTATGACATCTAGATGCAATGTTGGGTCAAAACAGGCCGTCGGTAGCGATTTCCTCTTGTGAGTGACGTTTTCTTTGGATACTTTAGGCCTCATTATCCCAATATCTATGACACTTAAATGCAATGCTGGGTGGAAACACGCCGTCAACGGCGGTGCTGCCTTATGAGTGACGTTTTCTTTGGATACTTTAGGTCCTTCTATCCCAATACCTATGGCACCTTGATGCAATATTGGATGGAAAGAGGCCGTCGGCAGTGGTGTTCTCTTGTGAGTGACGTTTTCTTTGAATAGTTTAGGTCCTATTATCCCAACAGCTATGGCACCTAGATGCAACGTTGGGTGGAAAGAGGCCGTCTGCGGCGGTGTTCTCTTGTGGGTGACGTTGTCTTTCGATACTTTAGGTCCTGTTATCCCAATAAATATGGCACTTAGATGCAACGTTGTGTGTAAAGAGGGCGCCGGCCGCGGTGTTCTCTTGTGAGTGACGTTTTCTTCCGATACTTTAGGCCCCATTATCCCAATGGCTATGACACCTAGATGCAATGTTTGGTGGAAACAGGCTGTCGGCGTCGGTGTTCTCTTGTGAGTGACGTTTTCTTTGGATACTTTAGTTCCTTCTATCCCAATAGGTATGGCACCTAGATGCAATGTTGGGTGAAAAGATGCCGTCGGCGGCGGTGTTCTCTTGTGAGTGACGATGTCTTCCGATACTTTAGGCCCCATTATCCCGATAGCTATGACACCTAGATGCAATTGTGGGTGGAAACAGGCCGTCGGCGGCGGTGTTCTCTTGTGAGTGACGTTTTCTTTGGATACTTTAGGACCCATTATCCCAAAAGCTTCCGCATCTAGATGCACTGTTGGGTGGAAACATGCCGTCGGCGGCGGTGTTCTCTTGTCAGTGACGTTTTCTTTGAATACTTTAGGCCCCATTATCCCAATAGCTATGGCACCTAGATGCAATGTTGTGTGGAAAGAGGCCGTCGGCGGCGGTTTTCTCTTATGATTGACGTTTTCTTTGGATACTTTAGGCCCCATTATCCCAATAGCTTTGGCACCTAGATGTAATGTTGTTTGGAAACAGGCCGTCAGCGGCGGTGTTCTCTTGTGAGTGACGTTTTCTTTGAATACTTTAGGTCCTGTTATCACTTTAGCTAAGACAGCTGGATGCAATATTGAGTGGAAAGAGGCCTTCGGCAGCGGTGTTCTCTTATGATTGACGTTTTCTTTGAATACTTTAGGTCCTATTATCCCAATAGCTATGGAACCTAGATGCAACGTTGGGTGTTAAGAGGTCGTCGGCAGCGGTGTTCTCTTGTGAGTGACGTTTTCTTTGAATATTTTAGGTCCTATTATCCCAATAGCTATGACACCTAGATGGAACGTTGCGTGGAAAGAGGCCGTCGGCGGCGGTGTTCTCTTGTGGGTGTCGTTTTCTTTCGATACTTTAGGTCCTGTTTTCCCAATAACTATGGCACTTAGATGCAACGTTGGGTGTAAAGAGGGCGTCGGCGGTGGTGTTCTCTTGTGAGTGACGTTTTCTTCCGATACTTTAGGCCCTATTATCCTAATAGCTATGACACCTAGGTGCAATGTTGGGTGGAAACAGGCCGTCGGCGGCGGTGTTCTCTTGTGAGTGACGTTTTCTTTGAATACTTTAGGTCCATCTATCCCAATAGCTATGGCACCTAGATGCAATGTTGGGTGAAAAGATGCCGTCGGCGGCGGTGTTCTCTTGTGAGTGACGATTTCTTCCGATACTTTAGGCCCCATTATATAATATAGCTATGGCACCTAGATGCAATTGTGGGTGGAAACGGGCCGTCGGTGGCGGTGTTCACTTGTGAGTGACGTTTTCTTTGAATACTTTAGGTCCTATTATCCCAATACCTATGGCACCTAGATGCCATGTAAGGTAGAAAGAGGCCGTCAGCGGCGGTGTTCTCTTGTGAGTGACGTTTTCTGCGGATACTTTATGCCCCATTATCCCAATAGCTATGGCACCTAGAAGCAATATTGTGTGGAAACAGGCCATCGACGGCGGTGTTCTCTTGTGAGTGACGTTTTCTTTGGATACTTTATGCCCCATTATCCCAATAGCTATGGTACCTAGATGCAATGTTGTGTGGAAACAGGCCGTCGGCGGCGGTGTTCTCTTGTGAGTGACGTTTTCTTTGGATGCTTTAGGCCCCATTATCCCAATAGCTATGGCACCTAGATGCAAAGTTGGGTTGAAACAGGCCGTCGGCGGTGGTGTTCTTTTGTGAATGACGTTTTCTATGGTTACTTTAGGCCCCATTATTCCAATAGCTATGGCAATTAGATGCGATGCTGGGTGGAAACACGCCGTCGGCGGCGGTGTTCTCTTGTGATTGAATTTTTCCTTGGATTCCTTAGCCCCATTATCCCAATAGTTATGGCATCTAGATGCAATGTTGGGTGGAAACACGCCGTCGGCGGCGGTTTTCTCTTGTGATTGACGTTTGCTTTTGATACCTTAGGCCCATTATCCCAATAGCTATGGCACCTAGACGCAACGTTGGATGGAAACAGGCCGTCGGCGGCGGTGTTCTCTTGTGAGTGACGTTTTCTTTGGATACTTTTATCGCTATTATCCCAATAGCTATGGCACATAGATGCAATGTTGGGTTAAAACATGACGTCAGCGGCGGTGTTCTCTTGTGAGTGACCTTTTCTTTGGATACTTTAGGCTCCATTATTCCAATAGCTATGGCACCTAGATGCAATGTTGTGTGGAAACAGGCCGTCGCCGGCAGTGTTCTCTTATGAGTGACGTTTTCTTTATATATTTTAGGCCCCATTCCCCAATAGGTTTGGCACCTAGATGCAATGTTGTGTGGAAACAGGCCGTTGGCGGCGGTGTTCTCTTGTGAGTGACGTTTTCTTTGGATACTTTAGGCCCCATTATCCCAATAGCTATGGCACTTAAATGCAATGTTATGTGGAAACACGCCGTCGGCGGCGGTGTTCTCTTGTGATTGACGTTTGCTTTGGATACCTTAGCCCCATTATCCCAATAGTTATGGCACCTAGATGCAATGTTGGGTGGAAACAGGCCGTCGGCGGCGGTGTTCCCTTGTGTGTGACTTTTTCTTTGGATACTTTCGGCGCCATTACTAAAATTGCTATGGCACCTAGATGCAATGTTGAGTGGAAACATACCGTCGGCTGCGGTGTTCTCTTGTGATTGACGCTTTCTTTGAATACTTTAGGCCCCATTATCCCAATAGCTTTTGCAGCTGGATGCAATATTGGCTAGAAAGAGGCCGACAGCAGCGGTGTTCTCTGGTGAGTGACGTTTTCTTTAGATACTTTGGGCCCCATTATCCCAATAACTATGGCACCTAGATGCAATGTTGGGTGGAAACACGCCGTCGGCGGCGGAGTTCTCTTGTGAGTGACATTTTCTTTGGATACCTTAGCCCCATTATCCCAATAGTTATGGCATCTAGATGCAATGTTGGGTGGAAACACGCCGTCGGCGGCGGTGTTCTCTTGTGGTTGACGTTTGCTTTGGATACCTTAGACCCATTATCCCAATAGCTATGGCACCTAGACGCAACGTTGGATGGAAACAGGCCGTCGGCGGCGGTGTTCTCTTGTAAGTGACGTTTTCTTTGGATACTTTAATCGCTATTATCCCAATAGCTATGGCACATAGATGCAATGTTGGGTTTAAACCTGCCGTCGGCGGCGGTGTTCTCTTGTGAGTGACCTTTTCTTTGGATACTTTAGGCTCCATTATCCCAATAGCTATGGCACCTAGATGCAATGTTGTGTGGAAACAGGCAGTTGGCGGCGGTGTTCTCTTGCAAGTGACGTTTTCTTTGGATACTTTATGCCACATTATCCCAATAGCTATGACACCTAGATGCAATGTTGGGTGGAAACAGGCCGTCGGCAGCGGTGTTCTCTTGTGAGTGACGTTTTCTTTGGATACTTTAGGCCCCATTATCCCAGTAGCTATGACATCTAGATGCAATGTTGGGTCAAAACAGGCCGTCGGTAGCGATTTCCTCTTGTGAGTGACGTTTTCTTTGGATACTTTAGGCCTCATTATCCCAATATCTATGACACTTAAATGCAATGCTGGGTGGAAACACGCCGTCAACGGCGGTGCTGTCTTATGAGTGACGTTTTCTTTGGATACTTTAGGTCCTTCTATCCCAATACCTATGGCACCTTGATGCAATATTGGATGGAAAGAGGCCGTCGTCAGCGGTGTTCTCTTGTGAGTGACGTTTTCTTTGAATAGTTTAGGTCCTATTATCCCAACAGCTATGGCACCTAGATGCAACGTTGGGTGGAAAGAGGCCGTCTGCGGCGGTGTTCTCTTGTGGGTGACGTTGTCTTTCGATACTTTAGGTCCTGTTATCCCAATAAATATGGCACTTAGATGCAACGTTGTGTGTAAAGAGGGCGCCGGCCGCGGTGTTCTCTTGTGAGTGACGTTTTCTTCCGATACTTTAGGCCCCATTATCCCAATGGCTATGACACCTAGATGCAATGTTTGGTGGAAACAGGCTGTCGGCGTCGGTGTTCTCTTGTGAGTGACGTTTTCTTTGGATACTTAAGTTCCTTCTATCCCAATAGGTATGGCACCTAGATGCAATGTTGGGTGAAAAGATGCCGTCGGCGGCGGTGTTCTCTTGTGAGTGACGATGTCTTCCGATACTTTAGGCCCCATTATCCCGATAGCTATGACACCTAGATGCAATTGTGGGTGGAAACAGGCCGTCGGCGGCGGTGTTCTCTTGTGAGTGACGTTTTCTTTGGATACTTTAGGACCCATTATCCCAAAAGCTATCGCATCTAGATGCACTGTTGGGTGGAAACATGCCGTCGGCGGCGGTGTTCTCTTGTCAGTGACGTTTTCTTTGAATACTTTAGGCCCCATTATCCCAATAGCTATGGCACCTAGATGCAATGTTGTGTGGAAAGAGGCCGTCGGCGGCGGTTTTCTCTTATGATTGACGATTTCTTTGGATACTTTAGGCCCCATTATCCCAATAGCTTTGGCACCTAGATGTAATGTTGTTTGGAAACAGGCCGTCAGCGGCGGTGTTCTCTTGTGAGTGACGTTTTCTTTGGCTACTTTAGGTCCTATTATCACTTTAGCTAAGACAGCTGGATGCAATATTCAGTGGAAAAAGGCCTTCGGCAGCGGTGTTCTCTTGTGAGTGACGTTTTCTTTGAATACTTTAGGTCCTATTATCCCAATAGCTATGGAACCTAGATGCAACGTTGGGTGTTAAGAGGTCGTCGGCAGCGGTGTTCTCTTGTGAGTGACGTTTTCTTTGAATATTTTAGGTCCTATTATCCCAATAGCTATGACACCTAGATGGAACGTTGGGTGGAAACAGGCCGTCGGCGGCGGTGTCCTCTTGTGGGTGACGTTTTCTTTCGATACTTTAGGTCCTGTTTTCCCAATAACTATGGCACTTAGATGCAACGTTGGGTGTAAAGAGGGCGTCGGCGGTGGTGTTCTCTTGTGAGTGACGTTTTCTTCCGATACTTTAGGCCCCATTATCCTAATAGCTATGACACCTAGATGCAATGTTGTGTGGAAACAGGCCTTCTGCGGCGGTGTTCTCTTGTGAGTGACGTTTTCTTTGAATACTTTAGGTCCATCTATCCCAATAGCTATGGCACCTAGATGCTATGTTGGGTGAAAAGATGCCGTCGGCGGCGGTGTTCTCTTGTGAGTGACGATTTCTTCCGATACTTTAGGCCCCATTATATAATATAACTATGGCACCTAGATGCAATTGTGGGTGGAAACGGGCCGTCGGTGGCGGTGTTCACTTGTGAGTGACGTTTTCTTTGAATACTTTAGGCCCTGTTATCACTTTAGCTAAGACAGCTGGATGCAATATTGAGTGGAAAGAGGCCTTCGGCAGCGGTGTTCTCTTATGATTGACGTTTTCTTTGAATACTTTAGGTCCTATTATCCCAATAGCTATGGAACCTAGATGCAACGTTGGGTGTTAAGAGGTCGTCGGCAGCGGTGTTCTCTTGTGAGTGACGTTTTCTTTGAATATTTTAGGTCCTATTATCCCAATAGCTATGACACCTAGATGGAAAGTTGCGTGGAAAGAGGCCGTCGGCGGCGGTGTTCTCTTGTGGGTGTCGTTTTCTTTCGATACTTTAGGTCCTGTTTTCCCAATAACTATGGCACTTAGATGCAACGTTGGGTGTAAAGAGGGCGTCGGCGGTGGTGTTCTCTTGTGAGTGACGTTTTCTTCCGATACTTTAGGCCCTATTATCCTAATAGCTATGCACCTAGGTGCAATGTTGGGTGGAAACAGGCCGTCGGCGGCGGTGTTCTCTTGTGAGTGACGTTTTCTTTGAATACTTTAGGTCCATCTATCCCAATAGCTATGGCACCTAGATGCAATGTTGGGTGAAAAGATGCCGTCGGCGGCGGTGTTCTCTTGTGAGTGACGATTTCTTCCGATACTTTAGGCCCCATTATATAATATAACTATGGCACCTAGATGCAATTGTGGGTGGAAACGGGCCGTCGATGGCGGTGTTCACTTGTGAGTGACGTTTTCTTTGAATACTTTAGGTCCTATTATCCCAATAGCTATGGCACCTAGATGCCATGTAAGGTAGAAAGAGGCCGTCAGCGGCGGTGTTCTCTTGTGAGTGACGTTTTCTGCGGATACTTTATGCCCCATTATCCCAATAGCTATGGCACCTAGAAGCAATATTGTGTGGAAACAGGCCATCGACGGCGGTGTTCTCTTGTGAGTGACGTTTTCTTTGGATACTTTATGCCCCATTATCCCAATAGCTATGGTACCTAGATGCAATGTTGTGTGGAAACAGGCCGTCGGCGGCGGTGTTCTCTTGTGAGTGACGTTTTCTTTGGATGCTTTAGGCCCCATTATCCCAATAGCTATGGCACCTAGATGCAAAGTTGGGTTGAAACAGGCCGTCGGCGGTGGTGTTCTTTTGTGAATGACGTTTTCTATGGTTACTTTAGGCCCCATTATTCCAATAGCTATGGCAATTAGATGCGATGCTGGGTGGAAACACGCCGTCGGCGGCGGTGTTCTCTTGTGATTGAATTTTTCCTTGGATTCCTTAGCCCCATTATCCCAATAGTTATGGCATCTAGATGCAATGTTGGGTGGAAACACGCCGTCGGCGGTGGTTTTCTCTTGTGATTGACGTTTGCTTTGGATACCTTAGGCCCATTATCCCAATAGCTATGGCACCTAGACGCAACGTTGGATGGAAACAGGCCGTCGGCGGCGGTGTTCTCTTGTGAGTGACGTTTTCTTTGGATACTTTTATCGCTATTATCCCAATAGCTATGGCACATAGATGCAATGTTGGGTTAAAACATGACGTCAGCGGCGGTGTTCTCTTGTGAGTGACCTTTTCTTTGGATACTTTAGGCTCCATTATTCCAATAGCTATGGCACCTAGATGCAATGTTGTGTGGAAACAGGCCGTCGCCGGCAGTGTTCTCTTATGAGTGACGTTTTCTTTATATACTTTAGGCCCCATTCCCCAATAGCTTTGGCACCTAGATGCAATGTTGTGTGGAAACAGGCCGTTGGCGGCGGTGTTCTCTTGTAAGTGACGTTTTCTTTGGATATTTTATGCCCCATTATCCCAATAGCTATGGTACCTAGATGCAATGTTGTGAGGAAACAGGCCGTCGTTAGCGATTTTCTCTTGTGAGTGACGTTTTCTTTGGATACTTTAGGCCCCATTATCCCAATAGCTATGGCACTTAAATGCAATGTTATGTGGAAACACGCCGTCGGCGGCGGTGTTCTCTTGTGATTGACGTTTGCTTTGGATACCTTAGCCCCATTATCCCAATAGTTATGGCACCTAGATGCAATGTTGGGTGGAAACAGGCCGTCGGCGGCGGTGTTCCCTTGTGTGTGACTTTTTCTTTGGATACTTTCGGCGCCATTACTAAAATTGCTATGGCACCTAAATGCAATGTTGAGTGGAAACATACCGTCGGCTGCGGTGTTCTCTTGTGATTGACGTTTTCTTTGAATACTTTAGGCCCCATTATCCCAATAGCTTTGGCAGCTGGATGCAATATTGGCTAGAAAGAGGCCGACAGCAGCGGTGTTCTCTGGTGAGTGACGTTTTCTTTAGATACTTTGGGCCCCATTATCCCAATAACTATGGCACCTAGATGCAATGTTGGGTGGAAACACGCCGTCGGCGGCGGAGTTCTCTTGTGAGTGACATTTTCTTTGGATACCTTAGCCCCATTATCCCAATAGTTATGGCATCTAGATGCAATGTTGGGTGGAAACACGCCGTCGGCCGCGGTGTTCTCTTGTGGTTGACGTTTGCTTTGGATACCTTAGACCCATTATCCCAATAGCTATGGCACCTAGACGCAACGTTGGATGGAAACAGGCCGTCGGCGGCGGTGTTCTCTTGTAAGTGACGTTTTCTTTGGATACTTTAATCGCTATTATCCCAATAGCTATGGCACATAGATGCAATGTTGGGTTTAAACCTGCCGTCGGCGGCGGTGTTCTCTTGTGAGTGACCTTTTCTTTGGATACTTTAGGCTCCATTATCCCAATAGCTATGGCACCTAGATGCAATGTTGTGTGGAAACAGGCAGTTGGCGGCGGTGTTCTCTTGCAAGTGACGTTTTCTTTGGATACTTTATGCCACATTATCCCAATAGCTATGACACCTAGATGCAATGTTGGGTGGAAACAGGCCGTCGGCAGCGGTGTTCTCTTGTGAGTGACGTTTTCTTTGGATACTTTAGGCCCCATTATCCCAGTAGCTATGACATCTAGATGCAATGTTGGGTCAAAACAGGCCGTCGGTAGCGATTTCCTCTTGTGAGTGACGTTTTCTTTGGATACTTTAGGCCTTATTATCCCAATATCTATGACACTTAAATGCAATGCTGGGTGGAAACACGCCGTCAACGGCGGTGCTGCCTTATGAGTGACGTTTTCTTTGGATACTTTAGGTCCTTCTATCCCAATACCTATGGCACCTTGATGCAATATTGGATGGAAAGAGGCCGTCGGCAGTGGTGTTCTCTTGTGAGTGACGTTTTCTTTGAATAGTTTAGGTCCTATTATCCCAACAGCTATGGCACCTAGATGCAACGTTGGGTGGAAAGAGGCCGTCTGCGGCGGTGTTCTCTTGTGGGTGACGTTGTCTTTCGATACTTTAGGTCCTGTTATCCCAATAAATATGGCACTTAGATGCAACGTTGTGTGTAAAGAGGGCGCCGGCCGCGGTGTTCTCTTGTGAGTGACGTTTTCTTCCGATACTTTAGGCCCCATTATCCCAATGGCTATGACACCTAGATGCAATGTTTGGTGGAAACAGGCTGTCGGCGTCGGTGTTCTCTTGTGAGTGACGTTTTCTTTGGATACTTTAGTTCCTTCTATCCCAATAGGTATGGCACCTAGATGCAATGTTGGGTGAAAAGATGCCGTCGGCGGCGGTGTTCTCTTGTGAGTGACGATGTCTTCCGATACTTTAGGCCCCATTATCCCGATAGCTATGACACCTAGATGCAATTGTGGGTGGAAACAGGCCGTCGGCGGCGGTGTTCTCTTGTGAGTGACGTTTTCTTTGGATACTTTAGGACCCATTATCCCAAAAGCTTTCGCATCTAGATGCACTGTTGGGTGGAAACATGCCGTCGGCGGCGGTGTTCTCTTGTCAGTGACGTTTTCTTTGAATACTTTAGGCCCCATTATCCCAATAGCTATGGCACCTAGATGCAATGTTGTGTGGAAAGAGGCCGTCGGCGGCGGTTTTCTCTTATGATTGACGTTTTCTTTGGATACTTTAGGCCCCATTATCCCAATAGCTTTGGCACCTAGATGTAATGTTGTTTGGAAACAGGCCGTCAGCGGCGGTGTTCTCTTGTGAGTGACGTTTTCTTTGAATACTTTAGGTCCTGTTATCACTTTAGCTAAGACAGCTGGATGCAATATTGAGTGGAAAGAGGCCTTCGGCAGCGGTGTTCTCTTATGATTGACGTTTTCTTTGAATACTTTAGGTCCTATTATCCCAATAGCTATGGAACCTAGATGCAACGTTGGGTGTTAAGAGGTCGTCGGCAGCGGTGTTCTCTTGTGAGTGACGTTTTCTTTGAATATTTTAGGTCCTATTATCCCAATAGCTATGACACCTAGATGGAACGTTGCGTGGAAAGAGGCCGTCGGCGGCGGTGTTCTCTTGTGGGTGTCGTTTTCTTTCGATACTTTAGGTCCTGTTTTCCCAATAACTATGGCACTTAGATGCAACGTTGGGTGTAAAGAGGGCGTCGGCGGTGGTGTTCTCTTGTGAGTGACGTTTTCTTTGAATACTTTAGGTCCTATTATCCCAATAGCTATGGAACCTAGATGCAACGTTGGGTGTTAAGAGGTCGTCGGCAGCGGTGTTCTCTTGTGAGTGACGTTTTCTTTGAATATTTTAGGTCCTATTATCCCAATAGCTATGACACCTAGATGGAACGTTGGGTGGAAACAGGCCGTCGGCGGCGGTGTCCTCTTGTGGGTGACGTTTTCTTTCGATACTTTAGGTCCTGTTTTCCCAATAACTATGGCACTTAGATGCAACGTTGGGTGTAAAGAGGGCGTCGGCGGTGGTGTTCTCTTGTGAGTGACGTTTTCTTCCGATACTTTAGGCCCCATTATCCTAATAGCTATGACACCTAGATGCAATGTTGTGTGGAAACAGGCCTTCTGCGGCGGTGTTCTCTTGTGAGTGACGTTTTCTTTGAATACTTTAGGTCCATCTATCCCAATAGCTATGGCACCTAGATGCTATGTTGGGTGAAAAGATGCCGTCGGCGGCGGTGTTCTCTTGTGAGTGACGATTTCTTCCGATACTTTAGGCCCCATTATATAATATAACTATGGCACCTAGATGCAATTGTGGGTGGAAACGGGCCGTCGGTGGCGGTGTTCACTTGTGAGTGACGTTTTCTTTGAATACTTTAGGCCCTGTTATCACTTTAGCTAAGACAGCTGGATGCAATATTGAGTGGAAAGAGGCCTTCGGCAGCGGTGTTCTCTTATGATTGACGTTTTCTTTGAATACTTTAGGTCCTATTATCCCAATAGCTATGGAACCTAGATGCAACGTTGGGTGTTAAGAGGTCGTCGGCAGCGGTGTTCTCTTGTGAGTGACGTTTTCTTTGAATATTTTAGGTCCTATTATCCCAATAGCTATGACACCTAGATGGAAAGTTGCGTGGAAAGAGGCCGTCGGCGGCGGTGTTCTCTTGTGGGTGTCGTTTTCTTTCGATACTTTAGGTCCTGTTTTCCCAATAACTATGGCACTTAGATGCAACGTTGGGTGTAAAGAGGGCGTCGGCGGTGGTGTTCTCTTGTGAGTGACGTTTTCTTCCGATACTTTAGGCCCTATTATCCTAATAGCTATGCACCTAGGTGCAATGTTGGGTGGAAACAGGCCGTCGGCGGCGGTGTTCTCTTGTGAGTGACGTTTTCTTTGAATACTTTAGGTCCATCTATCCCAATAGCTATGGCACCTAGATGCAATGTTGGGTGAAAAGATGCCGTCGGCGGCGGTGTTCTCTTGTTAGTGACGATTTCTTCCGATACTTTAGGCCCCATTATATAATATAACTCTGGCACCTAGATGCAATTGTGGGTGGAAACGGGCCGTCGATGGCGGTGTTCACTTGTGAGTGACGTTTTCTTTGAATACTTTAGGTCCTATTATCCCAATAGCTATGGCACCTAGATGCCATGTAAGGTAGAAAGAGGCCGTCAGCGGCGGTGTTCTCTTGTGAGTGACGTTTTCTGCGGATACTTTATGCCCCATTATCCCAATAGCTATGGCACCTAGAAGCAATATTGTGTGGAAACAGGCCATCGACGGCGGTGTTCTCTTGTGAGTGACGTTTTCTTTGGATACTTTATGCCCCATTATCCCAATAGCTATGGTACCTAGATGCAATGTTGTGTGGAAACAGGCCGTCGGCGGCGGTGTTCTCTTGTGAGTGACGTTTTCTTTGGGTGCTTTAGGCCCCATTATCCCAATAGCTATGGCACCTAGATGCAAAGTTGGGTTGAAACAGGCCGTCGGCGGTGGTGTTCTTTTGTGAATGACGTTTTCTATGGTTACTTTAGGCCCCATTATTCCAATAGCTATGGCAATTAGATGCGATGCTGGGTGGAAACACGCCGTCGGCGGCGGTGTTCTCTTGTGATTGAATTTTTCCTTGGATTCCTTAGCCCCATTATCCCAATAGTTATGGCATCTAGATGCAATGTTGGGTGGAAACACGCCGTCGGCGGCGGTTTTCTCTTGTGATTGACGTTTGCTTTGGATACCTTAGGCCCATTATCCCAATAGCTATGGCACCTAGACGCAACGTTGGATGGAAACAGGCCGTCGGCGGCGGTGTTCTCTTGTGAGTGACGTTTTCTTTGGATACTTTTATCGCTATTATCCCAATAGCTATGGCACATAGATGCAATGTTGGGTTAAAACATGACGTCAGCGGCGGTGTTCTCTTGTGAGTGACCTTTTCTTTGGATACTTTAGGCTCCATTATTCCAATAGCTATGGCACCTAGATGCAATGTTGTGTGGAAACAGGCCGTCGCCGGCAGTGTTCTCTTATGAGTGACGTTTTCTTTATATACTTTAGGCCCCATTCCCCAATAGCTTTGGCACCTAGATGCAATGTTGTGTGGAAACAGGCCGTTGGCGGCGGTGTTCTCTTGTAAGTGACGTTTTCTTTGGATATTTTATGCCCCATTATCCCAATAGCTATGGTACCTAGATGCAATGTTGTGAGGAAACAGGCCGTTGTAGCGATTTTCTCTTGTGAGTGACGTTTTCTTTGGATACTTTAGGCCCCATTATCCCAATAGCTATGGCACTTAAATGCAATGTTATGTGGAAACACGCCGTCGGCGGCGGTGTTCTCTTGTGATTGACGTTTGCTTTGGATACCTTAGCCCCATTATCCCAATAGTTATGGCACCTAGATGCAATGTTGGGTGGAAACAGGCCGTCGGCGGCGGTGTTCCCTTGTGTGTGACTTTTTCTTTGGATACTTTCGGCGCCATTACTAAAATTGCTATGGCACCTAAATGCAATGTTGAGTGGAAACATACCGTCGGCTGCGGTGTTCTCTTGTGATTGACGTTTTCTTTGAATACTTTAGGCCCCATTATCCCAATAGCTTTGGCAGCTGGATGCAATATTGGCTAGAAAGAGGCCGACAGCAGCGGTGTTCTCTGGTGAGTGACGTTTTCTTTAGATACTTTGGGCCCCATTATCCCAATAACTATGGCACCTAGATGCAATGTTGGGTGGAAACACGCCGTCGGCGGCGGAGTTCTCTTGTGAGTGACATTTTCTTTGGATACCTTAGCCCCATTATCCCAATAGTTATGGCATCTAGATGCAATGTTGGGTGGAAACACGCCGTCGGCCGCGGTGTTCTCTTGTGGTTGACGTTTGCTTTGGATACCTTAGACCCATTATCCCAATAGCTATGGCACCTAGACGCAACGTTGGATGGAAACAGGCCGTCGGCGGCGGTGTTCTCTTGTAAGTGACGTTTTCTTTGGATACTTTAATCGCTATTATCCCAATAGCTATGGCACATAGATGCAATGTTGGGTTTAAACCTGCCGTCGGCGGCGGTGTTCTCTTGTGAGTGACCTTTTCTTTGGATACTTTAGGCTCCATTATCCCAATAGCTATGGCACCTAGATGCAATGTTGTGTGGAAACAGGCAGTTGGCGGCGGTGTTCTCTTGCAAGTGACGTTTTCTTTGGATACTTTATGCCACATTATCCCAATAGCTATGACACCTAGATGCAATGTTGGGTGGAAACAGGCCGTCGGCAGCGGTGTTCTCTTGTGAGTGACGTTTTCTTTGGATACTTTAGGCCCCATTATCCCAGTAGCTATGACATCTAGATGCAATGTTGGGTCAAAACAGGCCGTCGGTAGCGATTTCCTCTTGTGAGTGACGTTTTCTTTGGATACTTTAGGCCTCATTATCCCAATATCTATGACACTTAAATGCAATGCTGGGTGGAAACACGCCGTCAACGGCGGTGCTGCCTTATGAGTGACGTTTTCTTTGGATACTTTAGGTCCTTCTATCCCAATACCTATGGCACCTTGATGCAATATTGGATGGAAAGAGGCCGTCGGCAGTGGTGTACTCTTGTGAGTGACGTTTTCTTTGAATAGTTTAGGTCCTATTATCCCAACAGCTATGGCACCTAGATGCAACGTTGGGTGGAAAGAGGCCGTCTGCGGCGGTGTTCTCTTGTGGGTGACGTTGTCTTTCGATACTTTAGGTCCTGTTATCCCAATAAATATGGCACTTAGATGCAACGTTGTGTGTAAAGAGGGCGCCGGCCGCGGTGTTCTCTTGTGAGTGACGTTTTCTTCCGATACTTTAGGCCCCATTATCCCAATGGCTATGACACCTAGATGCAATGTTTGGTGGAAACAGGCTGTCGGCGTCGGTGTTCTCTTGTGAGTGACGTTTTCTTTGGATACTTTAGTTCCTTCTATCCCAATAGGTATGGCACCTAGATGCAATGTTGGGTGAAAAGATGCCGTCGGCGGCGGTGTTCTCTTGTGAGTGACGATGTCTTCCGATACTTTAGGCCCCATTATCCCGATAGCTATGACACCTAGATGCAATTGTGGGTGGAAACAGGCCGTCGGCGGCGGTGTTCTCTTGTGAGTGACGTTTTCTTTGGATACTTTAGGACCCATTATCCCAAAAGCTTTCGCATCTAGATGCACTGTTGGGTGGAAACATGCCGTCGGCGGCGGTGTTCTCTTGTCAGTGACGTTTTCTTTGAATACTTTAGGCCCCATTATCCCAATAGCTATGGCACCTAGATGCAATGTTGTGTGGAAAGAGGCCGTCGGCGGCGGTTTTCTCTTATGATTGACGTTTTCTTTGGATACTTTAGGCCCCATTATCCCAAAAGCTTTGGCACCTAGATGTAATGTTGTTTGGAAACAGGCCGTCAGCGGCGGTGTTCTCTTGTGAGTGACGTTTTCTTTGAATACTTTAGGTCCTGTTATCACTTTAGCTAAGACAGCTGGATGCAATATTGAGTGGAAAGAGGCCTTCGGCAGCGGTGTTCTCTTATGATTGACGTTTTCTTTGAATACTTTAGGTCCTATTATCCCAATAGCTATGGAACCTAGATGCAACGTTGGGTGTTAAGAGGTCGTCGGCAGCGGTGTTCTCTTGTGAGTGACGTTTTCTTTGAATATTTTAGGTCCTATTATCCCAATAGCTATGACACCTAGATGGAACGTTGCGTGGAAAGAGGCCGTCGGCGGCGGTGTTCTCTTGTGGGTGTCGTTTTCTTTCGATACTTTAGGTCCTGTTTTCCCAATAACTATGGCACTTAGATGCAACGTTGGGTGTAAAGAGGGCGTCGGCGGTGGTGTTCTCTTGTGAGTGACGTTTTCTTCCGATACTTTAGGCCCTATTATCCTAATAGCTATGACACCTAGGTGCAATGTTGGGTGGAAACAGGCCGTCGGCGGCGGTGTTCTCTTGTGAGTGACGTTTTCTTTGAATACTTTAGGTCCATCTATCCCAATAGCTATGGCACCTAGATGCAATGTTGGGTGAAAAGATGCCGTCGGCGGCGGTGTTCTCTTGTGAGTGACGATTTCTTCCGATACTTTAGGCCCCATTATATAATATAGCTATGGCACCTAGATGCAATTGTGGGTGGAAACGGGCCGTCGGTGGCGGTGTTCACTTGTGAGTGACGTTTTCTTTGAATACTTTAGGTCCTATTATCCCAATACCTATGGCACCTAGATGCCATGTAAGGTAGAAAGAGGCCGTCAGCGGCGGTGTTCTCTTGTGAGTGACGTTTTCTGCGGATACTTTATGCCCCATTATCCCAATAGCTATGGTACCTAGATGCAATGTTGTGTGGAAACAGGCCGTCGGCGGCGGTGTTCTCTTGTGAGTGACGTTTTCTTTGGATGCTTTAGGCCCCATTATCCCAATAGCTATGGCACCTAGATGCAAAGTTGGGTTGAAACAGGCCGTCGGCGGTGGTGTTCTTTTGTGAATGACGTTTTCTATGGTTACTTTAGGCCCCATTATTCCAATAGCTATGGCAATTAGATGCGATGCTGGGTGGAAACACGCCGTCGGCGGCGGTGTTCTCTTGTGATTGAATTTTTCCTTGGATTCCATAGCCCCATTATCCCAATAGTTATGGCATCTAGATGCAATGTTGGGTGGAAACACGCCGTCGGCGGCGGTTTTCTCTTGTGATTGACGTTTGCTTTTGATACCTTAGGCCCATTATCCCAATAGCTATGGCACCTAGACGCAACGTTGGATGGAAACAGGCCGTCGGCGGCGGTGTTCTCTTGTGAGTGACGTTTTCTTTGGATACTTTTATCGCTATTATCCCAATAGCTATGGCACATAGATGCAATGTTGGGTTAAAACATGACGTCAGCGGCGGTGTTCTCTTGTGAGTGACCTTTTCTTTGGATACTTTAGGCTCCATTATTCCAATAGCTATGGCACCTAGATGCAATGTTGTGTGGAAACAGGCCGTCGCCGGCAGTGTTCTCTTATGAGTGACGTTTTCTTTATATACTTTAGGCCCCATTCCCAAATAGGTTTGGCACCTAGATGCAATGTTGTGTGGAAACAGGCCGTTGGCGGCGGTGTTCTCTTGTGAGTGACGTTTTCTTTGGATACTTTAGGCCCCATTATCCCAATAGCTATGGCACTTAAATGCAATGTTATGTGGAAACACGCCGTCGGCGGCGGTGTTCTCTTGTGATTGACGTTTGCTTTGGATACCTTAGCCCCATTATCCCAATAGTTATGGCACCTAGATGCAATGTTGGGTGGAAACAGGCCGTCGGCGGCGGTGTTCCCTTGTGTGTGACTTTATCTTTGGATACTTTCGGCGCCATTACTAAAATTGCTATGGCACCTAGATGCAATGTTGAGTGGAAACATACCGTCGGCTGCGGTGTTCTCTTGTGATTGACGTTTTCTTTGAATACTTTAGGCCCCATTATCCCAATAGCTTTTGCAGCTGGATGCAATATTGGCTAGAAAGAGGCCGACAGCAGCGGTGTTCTCTGGTGAGTGACGTTTTCTTTAGATACTTTGGGCCCCATTATCCCAATAACTATGGCACCTAGATGCAATGTTGGGTGGAAACACGCCGTCGGCGGCGGAGTTCTCTTGTGAGTGACATTTTCTTTGGATACCTTAGCCCCATTATCCCAATAGTTATGGCATCTAGATGCAATGTTGGGTTTAAACACGCCGTCGGCGGCTGTGTTCTCTTGTGGTTGACGTTTGCTTTGGATACCTTAGACCCATTATCCCAATAGCTATGGCACCTAGACGCAACGTTGGATGGAAACAGGCCGTCGGCGGCGGTGTTCTCTTGTAAGTGACGTTTTCTTTGGATACTTTAATCGCTATTATCCCAATAGCTATGGCACCTAGATGCAATGTTGGGTTTAAACCTGCCGTCGGCGGCGGTGTTCTCTTGTGAGTGACCTTTTCTTTGGATACTTTAGGCTCCATTATCCCAATAGCTATGGCACCTAGATGCAATGTTGTGTGGAAACAGGCAGTTGGCGGCGGTGTTCTCTTGCAAGTGACGTTTTCTTTGGATACTTTATGCCACATTATCCCAATAGCTATGACACCTAGATGCAATGTTGGGTGGAAACAGGCCGTCGGCAGCGGTGTTCTCTTGTGAGTGACGTTTTCTTTGGATACTTTAGGCCCCATTATCCCAGAAGCTATGACATCTAGATGCAATGTTGGGTCAAAACAGGCCGTCGGTAGCGATTTCCTCTTGTGAGTGACGTTTTCTTTGGATACTTTAGGCCTCATTATCCCAATATCTATGACACCTAAATGCAATGCTGGGTGGAAACACGCCGTCAACGGCGGTGCTGTCTTATGAGTGACGTTTTCTTTGGATACTTTAGGTCCTTCTATCCCAATACCTATGGCACCTTGATGCAATATTGGATGGAAAGAGGCCGTCGTCAGCGGTGTTCTCTTGTGAGTGACGTTTTCTTTGAATAGTTTAGGTCCTATTATCCCAACAGCTATGGCACCTAGATGCAACGTTGGGTGGAAAGAGGCCGTCTGCGGCGGTGTTCTCTTGTGGGTGACGTTGTCTTTCGATACTTTAGGTCCTGTTATCCCAATAAATATGGCACTTAGATGCAACGTTGTGTGTAAAGAGGGCGCCGGCCGCGGTGTTCTCTTGTGAGTGACGTTTTCTTCCGATACTTTAGGCCCCATTATCCCAATGGCTATGACACCTAGATGCAATGTTTGGTGGAAACAGGCTGTCGGCGTCGGTGTTCTCTTGTGAGTGACGTTTTCTTTGGATACTTTAGGCCCCATTATCCCAGAAGCTATGACATCTAGATGCAATGTTGGGTCAAAACAGGCCGTCGGTAGCGATTTCCTCTTGTGAGTGACGTTTTCTTTGGATACTTTAGGCCTCATTATCCCAATATCTATGACACCTAAATGCAATGCTGGGTGGAAACACGCCGTCAACGGCGGTGCTGTCTTATGAGTGACGTTTTCTTTGGATACTTTAGGTCCTTCTATCCCAATACCTATGGCACCTTGATGCAATATTGGATGGAAAGAGGCCGTCGTCAGCGGTGTTCTCTTGTGAGTGACGTTTTCTTTGAATAGTTTAGGTCCTATTATCCCAACAGCTATGGCACCTAGATGCAACGTTGGGTGGAAAGAGGCCGTCTGCGGCGGTGTTCTCTTGTGGGTGACGTTGTCTTTCGATACTTTAGGTCCTGTTATCCCAATAAATATGGCACTTAGATGCAACGTTGTGTGTAAAGAGGGCGCCGGCCGCGGTGTTCTCTTGTGAGTGACGTTTTCTTCCGATACTTTAGGCCCCATTATCCCAATGGCTATGACACCTAGATGCAATGTTTGGTGGAAACAGGCTGTCGGCGTCGGTGTTCTCTTGTGAGTGACGTTTTCTTTGGATACTTTAAGTTCCTTCTATCCCAATAGGTATGGCACCTAGATGCAATGTTGGGTGAAAAGATGCCGTCGGCGGCGGTGTTCTCTTGTGAGTGACGATGTCTTCCGATACTTTAGGCCCCATTATCCCGATAGCTATGACACCTAGATGCAATTGTGGGTGGAAACAGGCCGTCGGCGGCGGTGTTCTCTTGTGAGTGACGTTTTCTTTGGATACTTTAGGACCCATTATCCCAAAAGCTATCGCATCTAGATGCAACTGTTGGCTAGAAACATGCCGTCGGCGGCGGTGTTCTCTTGTCAGTGACGTTTTCTTTGAATACTTTAGGCCCCATTATCCCAATAGCTATGGCACCTAGATGCAATGTTGTGTGGAAAGAGGCCGTCGGCGGCGGTTTTCTCTTATGATTGACGATTTCTTTGGATACTTTAGGCCCCATTATCCCAATAGCTTTGGCACCTAGATGTAATGTTGTTTGGAAACAGGCCGTCAGCGGCGGTGTTCTCTTGTGAGTGACGTTTTCTTTGGCTACTTTAGGTCCTATTATCACTTTAGCTAAGACAGCTGGATGCAATATTCAGTGGAAAAAGGCCTTCGGCAGCGGTGTTCTCTTGTGAGTGACGTTTTCTTTGAATACTTTAGGTCCTATTATCCCAATAGCTATGGAACCTAGATGCAACGTTGGGTGTTAAGAGGTCGTCGGCAGCGGTGTTCTCTTGTGAGTGACGTTTTCTTTGAATATTTTAGGTCCTATTATCCCAATAGCTATGACACCTAGATGGAACGTTGGGTGGAAACAGGCCGTCGGCGGCGGTGTCCTCTTGTGGGTGACGTTTTCTTTCGATACTTTAGGTCCTGTTTTCCCAATAACTATGGCACTTAGATGCAACGTTGGGTGTAAAGAGGGCGTCGGCGGTGGTGTTCTCTTGTGAGTGACGTTTTCTTCCGATACTTTAGGCCCCATTATCCTAATAGCTATGACACCTAGATGCAATGTTGTGTGGAAACAGGCCTTCGGCGGCGGTGTTCTCTTGTGAGTGACGTTTTCTTTGAATACTTTAGGTCCATCTATCCCAATAGCTATGGCACCTAGATGCTATGTTGGGTGAAAAGATGCCGTCGGCGGCGGTGTTCTCTTGTGAGTGACGATTTCTTCCGATACTTTAGGCCCCATTATATAATATAACTATGGCACCTAGATGCAATTGTGGGTGGAAACGGGCCGTCGGTGGCGGTGTTCACTTGTGAGTGACGTTTTCTTTGAATACTTTAGGCCCTGTTATCACTTTAGCTAAGACAGCTGGATGCAATATTGAGTGGAAAGAGGCCTTCGGCAGCGGTGTTCTCTTATGATTGACGTTTTCTTTGAATACTTTAGGTCCTATTATCCCAATAGCTATGGAACCTAGATGCAACGTTGGGTGTTAAGAGGTCGTCGGCAGCGGTGTTCTCTTGTGAGTGACGTTTTCTTTGAATATTTTAGGTCCTATTATCCCAATAGCTATGACACCTAGATGGAAAGTTGCGTGGAAAGAGGCCGTCGGCGGCGGTGTTCTCTTGTGGGTGTCGTTTTCTTTCGATACTTTAGGTCCTGTTTTCCCAATAACTATGGCACTTAGATGCAACGTTGGGTGTAAAGAGGGCGTCGGCGGTGGTGTTCTCTTGTGAGTGACGTTTTCTTCCGATACTTTAGGCCCTATTATCCTAATAGCTATGACACCTAGGTGCAATGTTGGGTGGAAACAGGCCGTCGGCGGCGGTGTTCTCTTGTGAGTGACGTTTTCTTTGAATACTTTAGGTCCATCTATCCCAATAGCTATGGCACCTAGATGCAATGTTGGGTGAAAAGATGCCGTCGGCGGCGGTGTTCTCTTGTGAGTGACGATTTCTTCCGATACTTTAGGCCCCATTATATAATATAACTATGGCACCTAGATGCAATTGTGGGTGGAAACGGGCCGTCGATGGCGGTGTTCACTTGTGAGTGACGTTTTCTTTGAATACTTTAGGTCCTATTATCCCAATAGCTATGGCACCTAGATGCCATGTAAGGTAGAAAAGAGGCCGTCAGCGGCGGTGTTCTCTTGTGAGTGACGTTTTCTGCGGATACTTTATGCCCCATTATCCCAATAGCTATGGCACCTAGAAGCAATATTGTGTGGAAACAGGCCATCGACGGCGGTGTTCTCTTGTGAGTGACGTTTTCTTTGGATACTTTATGCCCCATTATCCCAATAGCTATGGTACCTAGATGCAATGTTGTGTGGAAACAGGCCGTCGGCGGCGGTGTTCTCTTGTGAGTGACGTTTTCTTTGGATGCTTTAGGCCCCATTATCCCAATAGCTATGGCACCTAGATGCAAAGTTGGGTTGAAACAGGCCGTCGGCGGTGGTGTTCTTTTGTGAATGACGTTTTCTATGGTTACTTTAGGCCCCATTATTCCAATAGCTATGGCAATTAGATGCGATGCTGGGTGGAAACACGCCGTCGGCGGCGGTGTTCTCTTGTGATTGAATTTTTCCTTGGATTCCTTAGCCCCATTATCCCAATAGTTATGGCATCTAGATGCAATGTTGGGTGGAAACACGCCGTCGGCGGCGGTTTTCTCTTGTGATTGACGTTTGCTTTGGATACCTTAGGCCCATTATCCCAATAGCTATGGCACCTAGACGCAACGTTGGATGGAAACAGGCCGTCGGCGGCGGTGTTCTCTTGTGAGTGACGTTTTCTTTGGATACTTTTATCGCTATTATCCCAATAGCTATGGCACATAGATGCAATGTTGGGTTAAAACATGACGTCAGCGGCGGTGTTCTCTTGTGAGTGACCTTTTCTTTGGATACTTTAGGCTCCATTATTCCAATAGCTATGGCACCTAGATGCAATGTTGTGTGGAAACAGGCCGTCGCCGGCAGTGTTCTCTTATGAGTGACGTTTTCTTTATATACTTTAGGCCCCATTCCCCAATAGCTTTGGCACCTAGATGCAATGTTGTGTGGAAACAGGCCGTTGGCGGCGGTGTTCTCTTGTAAGTGACGTTTTCTTTGGATATTTTATGCCCCATTATCCCAATAGCTATGGTACCTAGATGCAATGTTGTGAGGAAACAGGCCGTCGTTAGCGATTTTCTCTTGTGAGTGACGTTTTCTTTGGATACTTTAGGCCCCATTATCCCAATAGCTATGGCACTTAAATGCAATGTTATGTGGAAACACGCCGTCGGCGGCGGTGTTCTCTTGTGATTGACGTTTGCTTTGGATACCTTAGCCCCATTATCCCAATAGTTATGGCACCTAGATGCAATGTTGGGTGGAAACAGGCCGTCGGCGGCGGTGTTCCCTTGTGTGTGACTTTTTCTTTGGATACTTTCGGCGCCATTACTAAAATTGCTATGGCACCTAAATGCAATGTTGAGTGGAAACATACCGTCGGCTGCGGTGTTCTCTTGTGATTGACGTTTTCTTTGAATACTTTAGGCCCCATTATCCCAATAGCTTTGGCAGCTGGATGCAATATTGGCTAGAAAGAGGCCGACAGCAGCGGTGTTCTCTGGTGAGTGACGTTTTCTTTAGATACTTTGGGCCCCATTATCCCAATAACTATGGCACCTAGATGCAATGTTGGGTGGAAACACGCCGTCGGCGGCGGAGTTCTCTTGTGAGTGACATTTTCTTTGGATACCTTAGCCCCATTATCCCAATAGTTATGGCATCTAGATGCAATGTTGGGTGGAAACACGCCGTCGGCCGCGGTGTTCTCTTGTGGTTGACGTTTGCTTTGGATACCTTAGACCCATTATCCCAATAGCTATGGCACCTAGACGCAACGTTGGATGGAAACAGGCCGTCGGCGGCGGTGTTCTCTTGTAAGTGACGTTTTCTTTGGATACTTTAATCGCTATTATCCCAATAGCTATGGCACATAGATGCAATGTTGGGTTTAAACCTGCCGTCGGCGGCGGTGTTCTCTTGTGAGTGACCTTTTCTTTGGATACTTTAGGCTCCATTATCCCAATAGCTATGGCACCTAGATGCAATGTTGTGTGGAAACAGGCAGTTGGCGGCGGTGTTCTCTTGCAAGTGACGTTTTCTTTGGATACTTTATGCCACATTATCCCAATAGCTATGACACCTAGATGCAATGTTGGGTGGAAACAGGCCGTCGGCAGCGGTGTTCTCTTGTGAGTGACGTTTTCTTTGGATACTTTAGGCCCCATTATCCCAGTAGCTATGACATCTAGATGCAATGTTGGGTCAAAACAGGCCGTCGGTAGCGATTTTCCTCTTGTGAGTGACGTTTTCTTTGGATACTTTAGGCCTCATTATCCCAATATCTATGACACTTAAATGCAATGCTGGGTGGAAACACGCCGTCAACGGCGGTGCTGCCTTATGAGTGACGTTTTCTTTGGATACTTTAGGTCCTTCTATCCCAATACCTATGGCACCTTGATGCAATATTGGATGGAAAGAGGCCGTCGGCAGTGGTGTTCTCTTGTGAGTGACGTTTTCTTTGAATAGTTTAGGTCCTATTATCCCAACAGCTATGGCACCTAGATGCAACGTTGGGTGGAAAGAGGCCGTCTGCGGCGGTGTTCTCTTGTGGGTGACGTTGTCTTTCGATACTTTAGGTCCTGTTATCCCAATAAATATGGCACTTAGATGCAACGTTGTGTGTAAAGAGGGCGCCGGCCGCGGTGTTCTCTTGTGAGTGACGTTTTCTTCCGATACTTTAGGCCCCATTATCCCAATGGCTATGACACCTAGATGCAATGTTTGGTGGAAACAGGCTGTCGGCGTCGGTGTTCTCTTGTGAGTGACGTTTTCTTTGGATACTTTAGTTCCTTCTATCCCAATAGGTATGGCACCTAGATGCAATGTTGGGTGAAAAGATGCCGTCGGCGGCGGTGTTCTCTTGTGAGTGACGATGTCTTCCGATACTTTAGGCCCCATTATCCCGATAGCTATGACACCTAGATGCAATTGTGGGTGGAAACAGGCCGTCGGCGGCGGTGTTCTCTTGTGAGTGACGTTTTCTTTGGATACTTTAGGACCCATTATCCCAATAGCTTTCGCATCTAGATGCACTGTTGGGTGGAAACATGCCGTCGGCGGCGGTGTTCTCTTGTCAGTGACGTTTTCTTTGAATACTTTAGGCCCCATTATCCCAATAGCTATGGCACCTAGATGCAATGTTGTGTGGAAAGAGGCCGTCGGCGGCGGAGTTCTCTTATGATTGACGTTTTCTTTGGATACTTTAGGCCCCATTATCCCAATAGCTTTGGCACCTAGATGTAATGTTGTTTGGAAACAGGCCGTCAGCGGCGGTGTTCTCTTGTGAGTGACGTTTTCTTTGAATACTTTAGGTCCTGTTATCACTTTAGCTAAGACAGCTGGATGCAATATTGGGTGGAAAGAGGCCTTCGGCAGCGGTGTTCTCTTATGATTGACGTTTTCTTTGAATACTTTAGGTCCTATTATCCCAATAGCTATGGAACCTAGATGCAACGTTGGGTGTTAAGAGGTCGTCGGCAGCGGTGTTCTCTTGTGAGTGACGTTTTCTTTGAATATTTTAGGTCCTATTATCCCAATAGCTATGACACCTAGATGGAACGTTGGGTGGAAAGAGGCCGTCGGCGGCGGTGTTCTCTTGTGGGTGACGTTTTCTTTCGATACTTTAGGTCCTGTTTTCCCAATAACTATGGCACTTAGATGCAACGTTGGGTGTAAAGAGGGCGTCGGCGGTGGTGTTCTCTTGTGAGTGACGTTTTCTTCCGATACTTTAGGCCCTATTATCCTAATAGCTATGACACCTAGATGCAATGTTGGGTGGAAACAGGCCGTCGGCGGCGGTGTTCTCTTGTGAGTGACGTTTTCTTTGAATACTTTAGGTCCATCTATCCCAATAGCTATGGCACCTAGATGCAATGTTGGGTGAAAAGATGCCGTCGGCGGCGGTGTTCTCTTGTGAGTGACGATTTCTTCCGATACTTTAGGCCCCATTATATAATATAACTATGGCACCTAGATGCAATTGTGGGTGGAAACGGGCCGTCGGTGGCGGTGTTCACTTGTGAGTGACGTTTTCTTTGAATACTTTAGGTCCTATTATCCCAATAGCTATGGCACCTAGATGCCATGTAAGGTAGAAAGAGGCCGTCAGCGGCGGTGTTCTCTTGTGAGTGACGTTTTCTGCGGATACTTTATGCCCCATTATCCCAATAGCTATGGCACCTAGAAGCAATATTGTGTGGAAACAGGCCATCGACGGCGGTGTTCTCTTGTGAGTGACGTTTTCTTTGGATACTTTATGCCCCATTATCCCAATAGCTATGGTACCTAGATGCAATGTTGTGTGGAAACAGGCCGTCGGCGGCGGTGTTCTCTTGTGAGTGACGTTTTCTTTGGATGCTTTAGGCCCCATTATCCCAATAGCTATGGCACCTAGATGCAAAGTTGGGTTGAAACAGGCCGTCGGCGGTGGTGTTCTTTTGTGAATGACGTTTTCTATGGTTACTTTAGGCCCCATTATTCCAATAGCTATGGCAATTAGATGCGATGCTGGGTGGAAACACGCCGTCGGCGGCGGTGTTCTCTTGTGATTGAATTTTTCCTTGGATTCCTTAGCCCCATTATCCCAATAGTTATGGCATCTAGATGCAATGTTGGGTGGAAACACGCCGTCGGCGGCGGTTTTCTCTTGTGATTGACGTTTGCTTTGGATACCTTAGGCCCATTATCCCAATAGCTATGGCACCTAGACGCAACGTTGGATGGAAACAGGCCGTCGGCGGCGGTGTTCTCTTGTGAGTGACGTTTTCTTTGGATACTTTTATCGCTATTATCCCAATAGCTATGGCACATAGATGCAATGTTGGGTTAAAACATGACGTCAGCGGCGGTGTTCTCTTGTGAGTGACCTTTTCTTTGGATACTTTAGGCTCCATTATTCCAATAGCTATGGCACCTAGATGCAATGTTGTGTGGAAACAGGCCGTCGCCGGCAGTGTTCTCTTATGAGTGACGTTTTCTTTATATACTTTAGGCCCCATTCCCCAATAGCTTTGGCACCTAGATGCAATGTTGTGTGGAAACAGGCCGTTGGCGGCGGTGTTCTCTTGTAAGTGACGTTTTCTTTGGATATTTTATGCCCCATTATCCCAATAGCTATGGTACCTAGATGCAATGTTGTGAGGAAACAGGCCGTCGTTAGCGATTTTCTCTTGTGAGTGACGTTTTCTTTGGATACTTTAGGCCCCATTATCCCAATAGCTATGGCACTTAAATGCAATGTTATGTGGAAACACGCCGTCGGCGGCGGTGTTCTCTTGTGATTGACGTTTGCTTTGGATACCTTAGCCCCATTATCCCAATAGTTATGGCACCTAGATGCAATGTTGGGTGGAAACAGGCCGTCGGCGGCGGTGTTCCCTTGTGTGTGACTTTATCTTTGGATACTTTCGGCGCCATTACTAAAATTGCTATGGCACCTAGATGCAATGTTGAGTGGAAACATACCGTCGGCTGCGGTGTTCTCTTGTGATTGACGTTTTCTTTGAATACTTTAGGCCCCATTATCCCAATAGCTTTTGCAGCTGGATGCAATATTGGCTAGAAAGAGGCCGACAGCAGCGGTGTTCTCTGGTGAGTGACGTTTTCTTTAGATGCTTTGGGCCCCATTATCCCAATAACTATGGCACCTAGATGCAATGTTGGGTGGAAACACGCCGTCGGCGGCGGAGTTCTCTTGTGAGTGACATTTTCTTTGGATACCTTAGCCCCATTATCCCAATAGTTATGGCATCTAGATGCAATGTTGGGTGGAAACACGCCGTCGGCGGCGGTGTTCTCTTGTGGTTGACGTTTGCTTTGGATACCTTAGACCCATTATCCCAATAGCTATGGCACCTAGACGCAACGTTGGATGGAAACAGGCCGTCGGCGGCGGTGTTCTCTTGTAAGTGACGTTTTCTTTGGATACTTTAATCGCTATTATCCCAATAGCTATGGCACATAGATGCAATGTTGGGTTTAAACCTGCCGTCGGCGGCGGTGTTCTCTTGTGAGTGACCTTTTCTTTGGATACTTTAGGCTCCATTATCCCAATAGCTATGGCACCTAGATGCAATGTTGTGTGGAAACAGGCAGTTGGCGGCGGTGTTCTCTTGTAAGTGACGTTTTCTTTGGATACTTTATGCCACATTATCCCAATAGCTATGACACCTAGATGCAATGTTGGGTGGAAACAGGCCGTCGGCAGCGGTGTTCTCTTGTGAGTGACGTTTTCTTTGGATACTTTAGGCCCCATTATCCCAGTAGCTATGACATCTAGATGCAATGTTGGGTCAAAACAGGCCGTCGGTAGCGATTTCCTCTTGTGAGTGACGTTTTCTTTGGATACTTTAGGCCTCATTATCCCAATATCTATGACACTTAAATGCAATGCTGGGTGGAAACACGCCGTCAACGGCGGTGCTGTCTTATGAGTGACGTTTTCTTTGGATACTTTAGGTCCTTCTATCCCAATACCTATGGCACCTTGATGCAATATTGGATGGAAAGAGGCCGTCGTCAGCGGTGTTCTCTTGTGAGTGACGTTTTCTTTGAATAGTTTAGGTCCTATTATCCCAACAGCTATGGCACCTAGATGCAACGTTGGGTGGAAAGAGGCCGTCTGCGGCGGTGTTCTCTTGTGGGTGACGTTGTCTTTCGATACTTTAGGTCCTGTTATCCCAATAAATATGGCACTTAGATGCAACGTTGTGTGTAAAGAGGGCGCCGGCCGCCGCGGTGTTCTCTTGTGAGTGACGTTTTCTTCCGATACTTTAGGCCCCATTATCCCAATGGCTATGACACCTAGATGCAATGTTTGGTGGAAACAGGCTGTCGGCGTCGGTGTTCTCTTGTGAGTGACGTTTTCTTTGGATACTTTAGTTCCTTCTATCCCAATAGGTATGGCACCTAGATGCAATGTTGGGTGAAAAGATGCCGTCGGCGGCGGTGTTCTCTTGTGAGTGACGATGTCTTCCGATACTTTAGGCCCCATTATCCCGATAGCTATGACACCTAGATGCAATTGTGGGTGGAAACAGGCCGTCGGCGGCGGTGTTCTCTTGTGAGTGACGTTTTCTTTGGATACTTTAGGACCCATTATCCCAAAAGCTATCGCATCTAGATGCACTGTTGGGTGGAAACATGCCGTCGGCGGCGGTGTTCTCTTGTCAGTGACGTTTTCTTTGAATACTTTAGGCCCCATTATCCCAATAGCTATGGCACCTAGATGCAATGTTGTGTGGAAAGAGGCCGTCGGCGGCGGTTTTCTCTTATGATTGACGATTTCTTTGGATACTTTAGGCCCCATTATCCCAATAGCTTTGGCACCTAGATGTAATGTTGTTTGAAAACAGGCCGTCAGCGGCGGTGTTCTCTTGTGAGTGACGTTTTCTTTGGCTACTTTAGGTCCTATTATCACTTTAGCTAAGACAGCTGGATGCAATATTCAGTGGAAAAAGGCCTTCGGCAGCGGTGTTCTCTTGTGAGTGACGTTTTCTTTGAATACTTTAGGTCCTATTATCCCAATAGCTATGGAACCTAGATGCAACGTTGGGTGTTAAGAGGTCGTCGGCAGCGGAGTTCTCTTGTGAGTGACGTTTTCTTTGAATATTTTAGGTCCTATTATCCCAATAGCTATGACACCTAGATGGAACGTTGGGTGGAAAGAGGCCGTCGGCGGCGGTGTCCTCTTGTGGGTGACGTTTTCTTTCGATACTTTAGGTCCTGTTTTCCCAATAACTATGGCACTTAGATGCAACGTTGGGTGTAAAGAGGGCGTCGGCGGTGGTGTTCTCTTGTGAGTGACGTTTTCTTCCGATACTTTAGGCCCCATTATCCTAATAGCTATGACACCTAGATGCAATGTTGTGTGGAAACAGGCCGTCGGCGGCGGTGTTCTCTTGTGAGTGACGTTTTCTTTGAATACTTTAGGTCCATCTATCCCAATAGCTATGGCACCTAGATGCTATGTTGGGTGAAAAGATGCCGTCGGCGGCGGTGTTCTCTTGTGAGTGACGATTTCTTCCGATACTTTAGGCCCCATTATATAATATAACTATGGCACCTAGATGCAATTGTGGGTGGAAACGGGCCGTCGGTGGCGGTGTTCACTTGTGAGTGACGTTTTCTTTGAATACTTTAGGCCCTGTTATCCCAATAGCTATGGCAGCTGGATGCAATGTTGAGTGGAAAGAGGCCGTCGGCAGCGGTGTTCTCTTGTGATTGACGTTTTCTTTGAATACTTTAGGTCCCATTATCCCAATAGCTATGGAACCTAGATGCAACGTTGGGTGGAAACAGGCCGTCGGCGGCGGTGTTCTCTTGTGAGTGACGTTTTCTTTGGATATTTTAGGTCCCATTATCCCAATAGCTATGGCACCTAGATGCAAAGTTGCGTGGAAACAGGCCGTCGGCGGCGGTGTTCTCTTGTGAGTGACGTTTTCTTTGGATACTTTAGGTCGCTGTTATCCCAATAGCTATGGCACTGAGATGCAACGTTGGGTGTAAAGAGGGCGTCGGCGGTGGTGTTCTCTTGTGAGTGACGTTTTCTTCCGATACTTTAGGCCCTATTATCCAAATAGCTATGGCACCTAGATGCAATGTTGGGTGGAAACAGGCCGTCGGCGGCGGTGTTCTCTTGTGAGTGACGTTTTCTTTGGATACTTTAGGTCCTATTATCCCAATAGCTATGGCACCTAGATGCAATGTTGGGTGAAAAGATGCCGTCGGCGGCGGTGTTCTCTTGTGAGTGACGTTTTCTTCCGATACTTTAGGCCCCATTATATAATATAGCTATGGCACCTAGATGCAATGTTGGGTGGAAACGGGCCGTCGGTGGCGGTGTTCACTTGTGAGTGACGTTTTCTTTGAATTCTTTAGGACCTATTATCCCAATTGCTATGGCACCTAGATGCCATGTTGTGTGGAAAAAGGCGGTCTGTGGCGGTGTTCTCTTGTGAGTGACGTTTTCTTTGAATATTTAAGGTCCTATTATCAAAATAGCTATGGCACCTAGATGCAATGCTGGGTGGAAAGAGGCCTTCGGCGGCGGTGTTCTCTTGTGAGTGATGTTTTCCTTTGGATACTTTAGGTCCTATCATATGAATAGCTTTGGCACCTAGAAGCAATGTTGGGTGGAAAGAGGCCGTCGGTGTGCGGTTTTCTCCTGTGAGTGACGTTTTCTTTGAATACTTTAGGTCCTATTATCCCAATAGCTATGGCACCTAGATGCAATGTTGATTTGAAAGAGGCCGTCGGTGGCGGTGTTCTCTTGTGAGTGACGTTTTCTTTGAATACTTTAGGTCCTATAATCCCAGTAGCTATGGCACCTAGATGCAATGTTGGGTTTAAAGATGCCGTCGGGTGCAGTGTTCTCTTGTGAGTGACATTTTCTTTGGATACTTTAGGCCCCATTATCCCAAATGCTATGGCATCTAGATGCAATGTTATGGTAAAACAGGCCGCCGGTTTCGATTTTCTCTTGTGAGTGACGTTTTCTTTGGATACTTTAGGCCCTATTATCCCAATAGCTATGGCACTTACATGCAATGTTGGGTGGAAACACGCCGCCGGCGGCGGTGTTCTCTGTGAGTGATGTTTTCTTTGGATACTTTAGGCACCATTATCCCAATAGTTATGGCATCTAGATGCAATGTTGGGTGGAAACACGCCGTCGGCGGCGGTGTTCTCTTGTGATTGACGTTTGCTTTGGATACCTTAGGCCCATTATCCCAATAGCTATAGCACCTAGACGCAACGTTGGATGGAAACAGGCCGTCGGCGGCGGTGTTCTCTTGTGAGTGACGTTTTCTTTGGATACTTTATGCCCCATTATCCCAATAGCTATGGTACCTAGATGCAATGTTGTGTGGAAACAGGCCGTCGGCGGCGGTGTTCTCTTGTGAGTGACGTTTTCTTTGGATGCTTTAGGCCCCATTATCCCAATAGCTATGGCACCTAGATGCAAAGTTGGGTTGAAACAGGCCGTCGGCGGTGGTGTTCTTTTGTGAATGACGTTTTCTATGGTTACTTTAGGCCCCATTATTCCAATAGCTATGGCAATTAGATGCAATGCTGGGTGGAAACACGCCGTCGGCGGCGGTGTTCTCTTGTGATTGAATTTTTCCTTGGATACCTTAGCCCCATTATCCCAATAGTTATGGCATCTAGATGCAATGTTGGGTGGAAACACGCCATCGGCGGCGGTTTTCTCTTGTGATTGACGTTTGCTTTGAATACCTTAGGCCCATTATCCCAATAGCTATGGCACCTAGACGCAACGTTGGATTTAAACAGGCCGTCGGCGGCGGTGTTCTCTTGTGAGTGACGTTTTCTTTGGATGCTTTTATCGCTATTATCCCAATAGCTATGGCACATAGATGCAATGTTGGGTGAAAAGATGCCGTCGGCGGCGGTGTTCTCTTGTGAGTGACGTTTTGTTCCGATACTTTAGACCATATTATCCAAATAGCTATGGCACCTAGATCCAATGTTGGATGGAAACAGGCCATTGGCGGCGGTGTTCTCTTCTAAGTGACGTTTTCTTTGGATACTTTAGGTCCTATTATCCCAATAGCTATGGCACCTAGATGCAAAGTTGGGTGGAAAGAGGCCGTCGGCGGCGGTTTTCTCTTGTGAGTGACGTTTTCTTTCGATACTTTATGTCCTATTATCCCAATAGCTATGGTACCTAGATGCAATGTTGGGTGGAAATAAGCCGTCGGTGGCGGTGTTCACTTGTGAGTGACGTTTTCTTTGAATTCCTTAGGACCTATTATCCCAATTGCTATGGCACCTAGATGCCATGTTGTGTGGAAAAAGGCGGTCTGTGGCGGTGTTCTCTTGTGAGTGACGTTTTCTTTGAATATTTAAGGTCCTATTATCAAAATAGCTATGGCACCTAGATGCAATGCTGGGTGGAAAGAGGCCTTCGGCGGCGGTGTTCTCTTGTGAGTGATGTTTTCCTTTGGATACTTTAGGTCCTATCATATGAATAGCTTTGGCACCTAGAAGCAATGTTGGGTGGAAAGAGGCCGTCGGTGTGCGGTTTTCTCCTGTGAGTGACGTTTTCTTTGAATACTTTAGGTCCTATTATCCCAATAGCTATGGCACCTAGATGCAATGTTGATTTGAAAGAGGCCGTCGGTGGCGGTGTTCTCTTGTGAGTGACGTTTTCTTTGAATACTTTAGGTCCTATAATCCCAGTAGCTATGGCACCTAGATGCAATGTTGGGTTTAAAGATGCCGTCGGGTGCAGTGTTCTCTTGTGAGTGACATTTTCTTTGGATACTTTAGGCCCCATTATCCCAAATGCTATGGCATCTAGATGCAATGTTATGTTAAAACAGGCCGCCGGTTTCGATTTTCTCTTGTGAGTGACGTTTTCTTTGGATACTTTAGGCCCTATTATCCCAATAGCTATGGCACTTACATGCAATGTTGGGTGGAAACACGCCGCCGGCGGCGGTGTTCTCTGTGAGTGATGTTTTCTTTGGATACTTTAGGCACCATCTATCCCAATAGCTATGGCACCTAGATGCAATTTTGTATGGAAACAGGCCGTCAGCGGCGGTGTTCTCTTGTGAGTGACGTTTTCTTTGAATATTTATATCCTATTAAACCAATAGCTATGACACTTAGATGCAACGTTGGGTGGAAAGAGGCCGTCGGTGGCAGTGTTCTCTTGTGGGTGACGTTTTCTTTCGATACTTTAGGTCCTGTTATCCCAATAACTACGGCACTTAGATGCAACGTTGGGTGTAAAAAGGGCGTCGGCGGCGGTGTTCTCTTGTGAGTGACGTTTTCTTCCGATACTTTAGGACCCATTATCAGAATAGCTATGACACCTAGATGCAATGTTGGGAGGAAACAGGCCATCGGCGGCGGTATTCTCTTGTGAGAGACGTTTCCTTTGGATACTTTAGGTCCTTCTATCAGAATAGCTATGGCACCTAGATGCAATGTTGGGTGAAAAGATGCCGTCGGCGGCGGTGTTCTCTTGTGAGTGACGATTTCTACCGATGCTTTAGGCCCCATTATCTCTATAGCTATGGCACCTAGATGCAATTGTGGGTGGAAACAGACCGTCGGCGGCGGTGTTCTCTTGTGAGTGACGTTTTCTTTTTATACTTTACGTCCTATTATCCCAATAGCTATGGCACCTAGATGCAATGTTGGGTGGTAAGAGGCCGTCTGCGGCGGTGTTCTCTTGTGAGTGACGTTTTCTCTCGATAATTTATGTCCTATTATCCCAATAGCTATGGTACCTAGATGCAATGTTGCGTGGACGGAGGCCGTCGGTGGCGGTGTTCACTTGTGAGTGACGTTTTCTTTGAATACTTTAGGTCCTATTATCCCAATAGCTATGGCACCTAGATGCCATGTTGGTTGGAAAGAGGCCGTCGGTGGCGGTGTTCTCTTGTGAGTGACGTTTTCTTTAAATACTTTAGGTCCTATTATCCCAATAGCTATGGCACCTAGATGCAATGTTGGGTTTAAAGAGGCCGTCGGTGGCGGTGTTTTTTTGTGAGTGACGTTTTCTTTGAATACTTTAGGTCCTATTATCCCAATATCTAAGGCACCTAGATGCAATGTTGGGTCGAAAGAGGCCGTCGGTGGCGGTGTTTTTTTGTGAGTGACGTTTTCTTTGAATACTTTAGGTCCTATTATCCCAATAACTATGGCACCTAGATGCAATGTTGGGTGTAGAGAGGTCGTCGGCAGCGGTGTTCTCTTTTGAGTGACGTTTTCTTTGGATACTTTATATCCTTCTATCCCAATAGCTATGGCACCTAGATGCAATGTTGGGTGAAAAGATGCAGTCGTAGGCGGTGTTCTCTTGTGAGTGACGATTTCTTCCGATACTTTAGGCCCCATTATCCCGATAGCTATGGCACCTAGATGCAATTGTGGGTGTAAAGAGGGCGTCGGCGGCGGTGTTCTCTTGTGAATGATGTTTTCTTTGGATACTTTCGGTCCTATTATCCCAACAGCTAAGGCACTTGGATGCAATGTTGGGTGGAAAGAGGCCGTCGGCGGCGGTGTTCTCTTGTGGGTGACGTTTTCTTTCGATATTTTAGGTCCTGTTATCCCAATAACTATGGCTTTTAGATGCAACGTTGGGTGAAAAGATGCCGTCGGCGGCGGTGTTCTCTTCTGAGTGACGTTTTCTTCCGATACTTTAGCCCTCATTATCCCAATAGCTATGACACCTAGATGCAATGTTGGGTGGAAACAGGCCGTCGGCGGCGGTGTTCTCTTGTGAGTGACGTTTTCTTTGGATACTTTAGGTCCTATTATCCCAATAGCTATGGCACCTAGATGCAATGTTGGGTGGAAAGAGGCAGTCCGCGGCGGTGTTCTCTTGTGAGTGAAGTTTTCTTTGGATACTTTAGGTCCTATTATCCCAATAGCTAAGGCAGCTAGATGCAAAATTGGGTGGAAAGAGGCCGTCGGCAGCGGTGTTCTCTCGTGAGTGACGTTTTTTTTGGATACTTTAGGCCCTATTATCCCAATAGCTATGGCACCTAGATACAACGTTGGGTGGAAAGAGGCCGTCGGCGGCGGTATTCCCTAGTGGGTGACGTTTTCTTTCGATACTTTAGGTCCTGGTATCCCAATAACTATGGCACTTAGATGCGACGTTGGGTGTAAAGAGGGCGTCGGCGGCGCTGTTATCCTGTGAGTGCCGTTTTCTATCGATACTTTAAGGCCCATTATCCTAATAGCTATGACACCTAGATGCAATGTTGGGTGGAAACAGGCCGTCGGCGGTGGTGTTCTCTTGTGAGTGACGTTTTCTTTGGATAATTTAGGTCCTATTATCCCAATAGCTATGGTACCTAGATGCAATGTTGGGTGAAAAGACGCCGTCGGCGGCGGTGTTCTCTTGTGAGTGACGATTTCTTCCGATACTTTAGTCCCCATTATCCCAATAGCTATGGCACCTAGATGCAATGATGGGTGGAAACAGTCCGTCGGCGGCGGTGTTCTCTTGTGAGTGACGTTTTCTTTGGAAACTTTAGGTCCTATTATGGCAATAGCTATGACACCTAGATGCAATGTTGGGTGGAAAGAGGCCGTCTGCGGCGGTGTACTCTTGTTAGTGAAGTTTTTGAATATTTTAGGTCCTATTGTCCCAATAGCTAAGGCAGCTAGATGCAATATTGGGTGGAAAGAGGCCGTCGGCAGCGGTGTTCTCTCGTGAGTGAAGTTTTTTTTGGATACTTTAGGTCCGATTATCCCAATAGCTATGGCACCAGATGCAACGTTAGGTGTAAAGAGGTCGTCGGCAGCGGTGTTCTCTTGTGAGTGACGTTTTCTTTGAATACTTTAGGTACTATTATCCCAATAGCTATGGCAACTAGATGCAACGTTGGGTAGAAAGAGGCCGTCGGCGGCGGTGTTCTCTCGTGAGTGAAGTTTTTTTTGGATACTTTACGTCCTATTATCCCAATAGCTATGGCACCTACATGCAATGTTATGTTTAAAGAGGCCGTCGGGTGCGGTGTTCTCTTGTGAGTGACGTTTTCTTTGAATACTTTAAGTCCTATTATCCCAATAGCTATGGCCCCTAGATGAAATGTTGGGTTGAAAGAAGCCGTCGGCGGCGAATTTTTCTTGTGAGAGACGTTTTCTTTGGATACTTTAGGTCCTATTATCACAATAGCTAAGGCACCTAGATGCAATGTTGGGTAGAAAGAGGCCGTCGGTGGCGGTGTTCTCTTGTGAGGGACGTTTTCTTTGGATATTTTAGGCCCCATCATCCCAATAACTATGGCACCTAGATGCAACGTTGGGTGTAAAGAGGGCTTCGGCAGCGGTGTTCTCTTGTGAGTGACGTTTTCTTTGGATACTTTAGGTCCTATTATCCCAACAGCTAAGGCACCTGGATGCAATGTTGGGTGGTAAGAGGCCGTCGGCGGCGGTGTTCTCTTGTGAGTGACGTTTTCTTTGGATACTTCAGGCACCATTATCCCAATAACTATGGCACCTAGATGCAACGTTGGGTGTAAAGAGGGTGTCGGCGGCGGTGTACTCTTGTGAGTGACGTTTTCTTCTGATACTTTAGGTCCTATTATCATAATAGATATGGCACCTAGATGGAATGTACGGTGAAAAGACGCCGTCGGCGGCGGTGTTCTCTTATGAGTGACGTTTTCCTCCGATACTTTAGACCCCATTATCCCAATAGCTATGACACCTAGATGCAAAGTTGGGTGGAAACAGGCCGTCGGCGGCGGTGTTCTCTTGTGAGTGACTTTTTCTTTGGATACTTTAGGTCCTATTATCCCACTAGATATGGCACCTAGATGCAATGTTGGGTGCAAAAGATGCCGTCGGCGGCGGTGTTCTCTTGTAAGTGACGTTTTCTTCCGATACTTTTAGCCCCATTCTACCAATAGCTATGACACCTGGATGCAATGTTGGGTGGAAACAGGCAGTCGGCGGCGGTGTTCTCTTGTGAGTGACGTTTTCTTTGGATACTTTATGTCCTATTATCCCATTAGCTATGACACCTAGATGCAATGTTGGGTGAAAAGATGCCTTCGGCGGCGGTGTTCTCTTGTGAGTGACGTTTTCTTCCGATACTTTAGACCCCATTATCCCAATAGCTATGGCACCTTGATGCAATGTTGGGTGGAAACAGGCCATCGGCGGCGGTGTTATCTTGTGAGTGACGTTTCCTTTGGATACTTTAGGTCCTATTATCATAATAGCTATGGCACCTAGATGCAATGTTGGGTGAAAAGATGCCGTCGGCGGCGGTGTTCTCTTGTGAGTGACGTTTTCTTCCGATACTTTAGGCCTTATTATCCCAATAGCTATGACACCTAGATACAATGTTGGGTGGTAAGATGCCATCGGCGGCGGTGTTCTCTTGTGAGTGACGTTTTCTTTGGACACTTTAGGTCCTGTTATCCCAATAGCAATGGCACCTAGATGCAATGTTGCGTGAAAACAGGTCGTTGGCGGCGGTGTTCTCTTGTGAGTGACGTTTTCTTTGGATACTTTATGTCCTATTATCCTAATAGCTATGGCACCTAGATGCAATGTTGGGTGGAAAGAGGCCGTCGGCGGCGGTGTTCTGATGTGAGACGTATTCTTTGGATACTTTAGGTCCTATTATCCCAATAGCTAAGGCACCTAGATGCAATGTTGGGTGGAAAGAGGCCGTCGGTGGCGGTGTTTTTTTGTGAGTGACGTTTTCTTTGAATACTTTAGGTCCTATTATCCCAATAACTATGGCACCTAGATGCAATGTTGGGTGTAGAGAGGTCGTCGGCAGCGGTGTTCTCTTTTGAGTGACGTTTTCTTTGGATACTTTATATCCTTCTATCCCAATAGCTATGGCACCTAGATGCAATGTTATGTGAAAAGATGCAGTCGTAGGCGGTGTTCTCTTGTGAGTGACGATTTCTTCCGATACTTTAGGCCCCATTATCCCGATAGCTATGGCACCTAGATGCAATTGTGGGTGTAAAGAGGGCGTCGGCGGCGGTGTTCTCTTGTGAATGATGTTTTCTTTGGATACTTTCGGTCCTATTATCCCAACAGCTAAGGCACTTGGATGCAATGTTGGGTGGAAAGAGGCCGTCGGCGGCGGTGTTCTCTTGTGGGTGACGTTTTCTTTCGAAATTTTAGGTCCTGGTATCCCAATAACTATGGCACTTAGATGCGACGTTGGGTGTAAAGAGGGCGTCGGCGGCGCTGTTATCCTGTGAGTGCCGTTTTCTATCGATACTTTAAGCCCCATTATCCTAATAGCTATGACACCTAGATGCAATGTTGGGTGGAAACAGGCCGTCGGCGGCTATGTTCTCTTGTGAGTGACGTTTTCTTTGGATAATTTAGGTCCTATTATTCCAATAGCTATGGCACCTAGATGCAATGTTGGGTGAAAAGACGCCGTCGGCGGCGGTGTTCTCTTGTGAGTGACGATTTCTTCCGATACTTTAGTCCCCATTATCCCAATAGCTATGGCACCTAGATGCAATGATGGGTGGAAACAGTCCGTCGGCGGCGGTGTTCTCTTGTGAGTGACGTTTTCTTTGGATACTTTAGGTCCTATTATCCCAATAGCTATGACACCTAGATGCAATGTTGGTTGGAAAGAGGCCGTCTGCGGCGGTGTACTCTTGTTAGTGCAGTTTTCTTTGAATACTTTAGGTCCTATTATCCCAATAGCTAAGGCACCTAGATGCAACGTTGGGTAGAAAGAGGCGGTCGGCGGCGGTGTTCTCTCGTGAGTGAAGTTTTTTTTGGATACTTTACGTCCTATTATCCCAATAGCTATGGCACCTACATGCAATGTTATGTTTAAAGAGGCCGTCGGGTGCGGTGTTCTCTTGTGAGTGACGTTTTCTTTGAATACTTTAGGTCCTATTATCCCAATAGCTATGGCCCCTAGATGCAATGTTGGGTTGAAAGAAGCCGTCGGCGGCGAATTTTTCTTGTGAGAGACGTTTTCTTTGGATACTTTAGGTCCTATTATCACAATAGCTAAGGCACCTAGATGCAATGTTGGGTAGAAAGAGGCCGTCGGCGGCGGTGTTCTCTTGTGAGGGACGTTTTCTTTGGATATTTTAGGCCCCATCATCCCAATAACTATGGCACCTAGATGCAACGTTGGGTGTAAAGAGGGCTTCGGCAGCGGTGTTCTCTTGTGAGTGACGTTTTCTTTGGATACTTTAGGTCCTATTATCCCAACAGCTAAGGCACCTGGATGCAATGTTGGGTGGAAAGAGGCCGTCGGCGGCGGTGTTCTCTTGTGAGTGACGTTTTCTTTGGATACTTTAGGCACCATTATCCCAATAACTATGGCACCTAGATTCAACGTTGGGTGTAAAGAGGGTGTCGGCGGCGGTGTACTCTTGTGAGTGATGTTTTCTTCTGATACTTTAGGTCCTATTATCATAATAGATATGGCACCTAGATGGAATGTTCGGTGAAAAGACGCCGTTCGCGGCGGTGTTCTCTTATGAGTGACGTTTTCCTCCGATACTTTAGACCCCATTATCCCAATAGCTATGACACCTAGATGCAAAGTTGGGTGGAAACAGGCCGTCGGCGGCGGTGTTCTCTTGTGAGTGACTTTTTTCTTTGGATACTTTAGGTCCTATTATCCCACTAGCTATGGCACCTAGATGCAATGTTGGGTGCAAAGATGCCGTCGGCGGCGGTGTTCTCTTGTAAGTGACGTTTTCTTCCTATACTTTTAGCCCCATTCTACCAATAGCTATGAAACCTGGATGCAATGTTGGGTGGAAACAGGCAGTCGGCGGCGGTGTTCTCTTGTGAGTGACGTTTTCTTTGGATACTTTATGTCCTATTATCATAATAGCTATGGCACCTAGATGCAATGTTGTGTGAAAAGATGCCGTCGGCGGCGGTGTTCTCTTGTGAGGGACGTTTTCTTCCGATACTTTAGGCCTTATTATCCCAATAGCTATGACACCTAGATGCAATGTTGGGTGGTAAGATGCCATCGGCGGCGGTGTTCTCTTGTGAGTGACGTTTTCTTTGGACACTTTAGGTCCTGTTATTCCAATAGCAATGGCACCTAGATGCAATGTTGGGTGGAAACAGGTCGTTGGCGGCGGTGTTCTCTTGTGAGTGACGTTTTCTTTGGATACTTTATGTCCTATTATCCCAATAGCTATGACACCTAGATGCAATGTTGGGTGAAAAGATGCCGTCGGTGGCGGTGTTCTCTTGTGAGTGACGTTTTCCTCCGGTACTTTAGGCCTCATTATCCCAATAGCTATGACACCTAGATGTAATGTTGGGTGGAAACAGGCCGTCGGCGGCGGTGTTCTCTACTGAGTGACGTTTTCTTTGGAAACTTTAGGTCCTATTATCCCAATAGCTATGACACCTAGATGCAATGTTGGGTGAAAAGATGCCGTCGGCGGCGGTGTTCTCTTGTGAGTGACGTTTTCCTACGGTACTTTAGGCCTCATTATCCCAATAGCTATTACACCTAGATGCAATGTTGGGTGGAAACACGCCGTCGGCGGCGGTGTTCTCTACTGAGTGACGTTTTCTTTGCAAACTTTAGACCCTATTATCCCAATAGCTATGGCACCTAGATGCAATGTTGGGTGAAAAACGCCATCGGCGGCGGTGTTCTCTTGTGAGTGATGTTTTCCTCCGGTACTTTAGGCCTCATTATCCCAATAGCTATGACACCTAGATGTAATGTTGGGTGGAAACAGGCCGTCGGCTGCGGTGTTCTCTACTGAGTGACGTTTTCTTTGGAAACTTTAGGTTTTATTATCCCAATAGCTATGGCACCTTGATGCAATGTTGGGTGAAAAGACGCCGTCGACGGCGGTGTTCTCTTGTGAGGGACGTTTTCTTCCGATACTTTAGACCCCATTATCCCAATAGCTATGGCACCTAGATGCAATGTTGGGTGAAAAGATGCCGTCGGCAGCGGTGTTCTCTTGTGAGTGACGTTTTCTTCCGATACTTTAGGCCCCATTATCCCAATAGCTATGGCACCTAGATGCAATGTTGGGTGAAAAGATGCCGTCGGCGGCGGTGTTCTCTTGTGAGTGACGTTTTCTTTGGATAATTTAGGCCCCATTATTCCAATAGCTATGGCATCTAGATGCAATGTCGGGTGAAAAAATGCCGTAGGCGGCGGTGTTCTCTTGTGAGTGACCTTTTCTTCCGATACTTTAGGCCCCATTATGCCAATAGCTATGAGACCTAGATGCAATGTTGGGTGGAAACAGGCCGTCGGCGGCAGTGTTCGCTTGTGAGTCACATTTTCTTTGGATACTTTAGACCCCATTATCCTAATAGCTATAGCACTGTTTTGATAGAATGACATTTCTGAATAATCTCAGAGTAAAACGATGAGCCCGAAAAATAAATATAAATCTTAAAAAACCGACATAATAATTCAGGAAATAGTACCAAAGGCAACAGGCACTAAATTATGAGAAAGAGAAAGCAGAATTATGTTATTATATTCTACATTTTTCGGGAATTTCCACCAAAACTAATTTCCCTAAACTTTCCTGAGGAAAAGATTTTGAAAATTATGAATCGAAGTACTTACGTATGTATTTACGTTTCACGTAGTCACCGAAAAGGATTTCTTTAAGATATTAACTAAAACGTAAATTTCTTTTGAAACATGTTATGTTTTTCATTGAGGAAGCAAAATGGATTCTTGAGATAAAGTAGCCGTGAAGGCTTTCGTTTTTAAGATGTAGAATTCGTGAAATCTTTCGGAATAAACTCGTCACAGTGTGGTTAGGAACTGTATTTAAGAGTTGATAACACTGCAAAATATATAATTTGTGAGTAATCCTTTAATACAGTAAATAGATGAGCATATATTAATACAGCACAATAGATCATATCCACGTACTGAGAGAACTAATTGAAAGAGCGAGGGAATATGAACTTCCATTGTGCATGGCTTTTATCGATTATGAAAAAGCCTTTGATTCGGTGAAACCATCAGCAGTTACCACGGCTCTGAAATCCTGCGGTATTGAAGATGCATACATTAATATTATTAATAACATCTATGAAAATGCAAGTGCAAAGATTCGGCTGTTTGAAAATACAACACACATAAAAATTGGAAAGGGAGTGAGACAAGGTGACACCATATCTCCGAAGCTCTTTAATGCCACATTGGAAAATGTCTTTCAATCACTGAACTGGGAAAACAAAGGGATAAAGATTAATGGAGATTATCTAACCCACCTTCGTTTTGCTGATGACGTAGTCATTTTTGCAACTACCCCATCAGAGCTGCAGAGTATGATCCAGGAACTTGCTGACAAGAGTAAAGAAGTGGGATTAAAAATGAACTTTCAAAAGACAAAAGTGATGTTCAATGCTTTTACAAGAAATGAAGATTTATCGATTGATGGAGAAAAACTGGAGATAACAGATACATATGTTTATCTTGGACAGCAGATATCAAGTGAGGGTCACATTGATGAAGAAATTAATCGGCGTACAAAACTTGCCTGGAGAGCTTTTGGAAGAAACAGCATAATTTTCAAGAGCAATATGCCATTATGTCTTAAAAGAAAAGTGTTTGATCAATGCATCCTTCCAGTGCTTACGTATGGTGCAGAGACGTGGACCTTAACTAAAAGAGACATACAAAGGCTGCAGACAACTCAAAGAAGCATGGAGAGGTGCATGCTTGGTATAACCAGGAGAGATAAGAAGAGAAACTCGTGGATCCGAAAAATGACGAGAGTGGAAGACATCATGATCAGAGTTAAATCCCTGAAATGGCAATGGGCTGGACATACTGCCAGAAGGACAGACCATAGATGGACAGCCGAAATTTTAGATTGGATTCCAAGGGACAGGAAAAGACCCAGAAAAAGACCACATGGGAGATGGGTGGATGAAATTCGTAAATATGCGGGAGTGACATGGAGGAGACTGGCACAAGACAGACCGTTGTGGAGGAAACTTGGGGAGACCTTCGTCCAGCAGTGGATTGATAATGGTTGACAATGATGATGATGATGATGATATTAATTACATAAGCAAATGCGTGTGTACGAAGTACGTATAATCTAATCGAAATTATGCGACGTGTCCAAATCGGATCCGCAAAGTGCACGCTACTGTTCCTTGTTAATGCGAAAGGTAAATCGTGTCAGAATAAAACTAAAATAGTTGAACCAAACAGTGGGGTGTGGATATTTAGAAATGCGTGCATTCTACGGTTAGTATTCTTCTCGGCAGACAACTTTGCTGCAAACCGGTTTAGCCAGTACGAACATCATAACCCAACGAAGAAAACGGAAAAAAGAAAAGTTTCGTTTATTTAAAAAACAAGGTTAGAAAAAGTTAGTTTAGTTACATAGAAGATGCAGATGTATTGAAAGACGTAGAAGAAAAGTAAAGTTTTCTTAATCGCAAAAAAGGAAAACACAGATAACAGTTCGTTTAGTTACATTGCTGGTAGCGTGATGCCGAAGACGCACCTCGATCACTTCCTTTTTTCAATGTTGGTTCTATTATAAAAGTCTTATAAGACAGCGGATGTCTAGACATACCATTTCCGCTTGGAACAGCCATAAATCACAAATAACAGTTCGATCTAGTTCTTAATGTATGAATAGCAATTAATAATAACATTCTGCAAAAAATAGTGCTTATGACACTAATGTTGCGGCGTTTTGTAGCCAATATTTAGCCTTTTTATAAACTTCTTTGCTTTAAAAAACTTCTTGAATTCTATTTTCTAAACACTCATTTTAATTTCGCCCACGCTTTCCAAAATTATGAAATAAGGCAGATAGAATAAAATAATAAGAAATACACAGCACGCAGCTCTTTTTTTGATACCACCGAAAAAGCTGAATGTAAAACACTTTGTTTTACGTGTCTACAGATTCTGCTTTGATAGAATGACATTTCTGAATATTCTCGGAGTAAAACGATGAGCCCGAAAAATAAATATAAAGCTTCAAAAACCGACATAATAATTCAGTAAATAGTACCAAAGGCTACAGGCACTGAATTATGAGGAAGAGAACGCAAAATTATGGTATTATATTCTACATTTATCGGGAATTTCCTGCGAAACTAGTTTCAATAACTTTTCCTGAGCAAAAGATTTTAAAAATTATGAATCAAAGTATTTACTGAAACGTAGTGACCGCGAAGGATTTCTTTAAGATATTAACTAAAACGTAAAATTCTTTTGACACATGTTTTGTTTATCACTGAGGAAACAAAATGGATTCTTGAGATAAAGTGGCCGTGAAGGCTTTCGTTTTTAAGATGTAAGATTCGTGAAATCTTTCGGAATAAACTCGTCACAATGTGGTTAGGAACTGTATTTACGAGTTGATAGTACTGAAAAATATATAATTTGTGAGTAAAACTTTAATACAGTAAATAGATGAGCATATTTTAATTACATAAATAAATGCATATATACGAAGTACGTATTATCTAATCGAAATTATGCCACGTGTCCAAATCGAATCAGCAAAGTGCACGGTGCTATTCCTTGTTAATGCGAAAGGTAAACCATGTCAGAATAAGACTATAATTGTTCAACCAACCTGTTGGGTGTGGATATTTAGAAATGCGTGCATTCTACGGTTAATTTTCTTCTCGGCAGACAACTTTGCTGCAAACCGGTTTAGCCAGTACGAACATCATAACCCAACGAAGAAAACGGAAAAAAAGAAAAGTTTCCTTTACCTAAAAGGCGAGGTTAGAAAAAGTTAGTTTATTTACATACAAGAAGCAGATGCATTTAAAGACGTAGAAGAAAAGTAAAGTTTGCTTAATCGCAAAAAAGGAAAACACAGATAACAGCTCGTTTAGTTACATTGCTGGTAGCGTGATGCCGAAGACGCACCTCGATCACTTCCTTTTTTCAATGTTGGTTCTAATATAAAAATCTTATAAGACAGCGGATGTCTAGACATACCATTTCCGCTTGGAACAGCTATAAATCACAAATAACAGTTCGATCTAGTTCTTAATGAATAGCAATTAATAATAAAATTCTTCAAAGTTAGTGCTTATGACTATTGTTACGGTGTTTTGTAGCCAATAGTTAGACTTCTTATAAATTTCTTTGCTGTAAATAACTTCTTGAATCCTATTTTCTAAACCCGTAAACTGAACATCTTATCTCATTGTAATTTACCCCCACGCTTTCCAAAATTATTAAACAAAGCAGATAGAATAAAATAATAAGAAATATACAGCACGCAGCTTTTGTTTTGATACCACCATAAAAGTTGAATGTGATACACTGTTTTACGTGCCTACAGATTCTGTTTTGATGGAATGACATTTCTGATTATTCTCGGAGTAAAACGACGAGCCTGAAAAATTAACATAAAGCTTCAAAAACCCACATAATAAATCAGGAAATAGTACCAAAGGCCACAGGCAGTGAATTATGAGGAGGAGAAGCAAAATTAGGGTATTATATTCTGCAAAGCAAAATTATGGTATTATATTATAATTATGGTATTATTTTTCGGGAATTTCTTGCAAATAGGATTTTAGTAAACTTTCCTGAGCAAAACATTTTTAAATTATGAATCAAAGTATTTACTGCAAAGTAATGACGCTTTAGTTAAGATATTTACTAAAACGTAAATTTCTTTGAAACATGCTATGTTACCATTGAGGAAACAAAATGAATTCTTGAGATAAAATAACCGTAAAGTCTTTTGTTATTAAGATGTAAGATGCGTGAAAATTTTCAGGGTAAGCCCGTCACAATTTGGTTAGAAACTGTATTTAAGAATTTATAATACTTTCGATATACCTGACTTTATTAATAATCAGTTAGTCTGCTGATAATTGGATTCACTTCGAAATTTACTAGACTGTTTCTATGTCAAAAAAATGAGACCATAGGTATAATAAAAATGAGATCATCCATAACACAAGGAATAAATTATTTATCTGCTTGTCGCCAACGTCAAATTCAGCGGCTTTTCACTTCAGTGAAGTCCGTTTTAATGAAAGCTATCACTTATTGCGAGCAAAAGGTAGATAATTTCAAGTTGAATTGATATATTTTGATAAAGAACTCCTATTGTTCAAAATCAGGATAGCAATGGATTTCGATGCAAGCAATTAAGCGTTCTTGCAACAAATTATTTCAAATATTCTGAAATTACGTTTGATTTCATTGTTAGCTTCCTTTCCTTTCCTTTTCGGCAACTTCAAATGCACTGCCCTTACATAAATCGATTGAGATCTATCTTTAAGGAGCAATTTTTGCAAATAGTAGGAAATAAGAGGTCCGAAAGAAAGCACACATACCGTGTGAGCAAACGTAAGGAATTTACTTCCAAAAGAGTCGTCAGCGACGTCAGTATTTATTTCCAGCAAAGTATTTTCAAAGGAATAACCATGGTAAAAAGGAACAAACTTTTCTTTGAAAATTATCTATTTACTGCGAGGGTGGAAAGCATGAAATCAAGTAAAGAAGATATATTTAGGTGATTTCTAGTTATTCTAAAAGGAGTACCCAAGAAAGAGAGCTTCGGCACTTTGTGAACAGAAAATGATTCAAAGTGCTGAACGGTGAATGCTTTTATAGTGCATTTCTACAATGGAAGAATTGTAGAAATGCTCTATTTCTACATTCATCTACTGTTGCTCAGATTCATTGTTACTTTTCCGTGACGGAACAATAAACTTTTAACACCAAGCAAACTAAAATATTTTGACAATTTCCTTTTTAGAATATTTCTCTTGAAGTTCATATGTCGGTTGGCAGTTTTACCAGCTTTTGTTCGAAAGTTTATTCGGATAACAAAATTCAGCTTCGTGAGAACTGTAGAACGTACATACAAAAAAGTCAAAATATCTTTTCCAGCATGTCTTTATACAAGTCGAAGCAACTGCAGGCAAAAGACTGCGCTTGTGAAGGTCATGATACGGTATAAGTAACACCTGATACTCAAATAGACAAAGTCATTCCTGTTTCCACGTTTTTCAGTAATTAACACACAGCAGCCAAAAAATTGTTCCCCGGACACCGCTGGGATCGAAACATAGGTCTCTCGAACCCTAGCCGAGTGCGTTTGTCTTACGCTACGGTGGCCAACAATCCACGGCCCTATTTGTGCTCATCTGTCAGCATCTGACTTCACAAATCCGTAGGGATGAGCTTAGCAACTAAGACGTCTCCATCAGATAGGGCTTAACGGTACAAGCTATTTAATTACAGCTAAATCCAAAGAGCGTCGGTAATGGTGAAATTCTTCCAAATATGTGGAAACACTGTAAATAGATAAAGTCATCGCTCTTTCCACGTTTTTCTTTAATTAACACTTGGAAAGAGCAATTACTTTGTCTATTTACATTGTCTCCACGTATTTGGAAGATTTTCACCACTTTCACCTTTCACTTGATACTCAGCTCTGTTAATCATGTGTTATTCATATTCTTCAGATGGGAAAGGCAGCGGACTTGAGCGAGTTTACAAAAGAGAAATTGAAATGCCCAGACGAATGCGTCAGAACATTTTCGAGACGTCATTCGTCTGGCCATTACAATTCTATTATTTCACATTGCAACAAAGGGAAACACTATTTCAGTTACTTACAGACATAGCATCATGTTTATAAGAAATTCCTCCTGGCTTTAATTGTAGCCATAGTGTCTGTGATTTCATGCAATTGGCAAGGTTCAGCGCCCTTACTCTCTATGTACAATATTGAAGAACTATTCAAGTGCTCTTGAGAAAGTGTTGATCGTACATAGGTTTTAACTCTTTAGAGCACTAAATGATCTTTCACCACTTGCATTAGATATTGGTAAAGTTAGGAAAGCTTTAAGAATGGTTTCCGCATTTGGAAATGTCTCTTTCAAACCGTCACTGTCCACAAGCAGTTTGTAGTAATCTTCCGGCTGGACTGAGGATTGGTCTTGGTCCATGAGATTCGCAAAACGACGGAAGTGCTGCAGTTCATCACATAACAGTTTTCCATCTATGTCATTTCAATGTACCTTAGAAATATTGTTGAGGACACATTTTGTAGAATGATCATTTTCGTCAGCAAAAACTCCTTTGAATAGGTAGAATATTCACTATATTGATAAAAGTCACCGGACACCAAGAACAGAAACACAACATGACATTTATTGACATACATTAGTATGGTCTCGGTTCACCTTTGGCCTTAATACATGCACTGACCCTTCGAGACATGCTTCCGACATAGCGATATGTATGCGCTTCCATTCAGTGCATAATGCTGCCGCTAACTGTTGTTTAGTAGTAAGTCTTGGTTCCAAACTTCTTATGCGGCGCTCAAATTCATTCCATAGGTCCCCGGACTAGGATAACTGGTTTTTCAGTTATTTGGGGAGTGGCGCCCCCACGGCCCAAGCTGACCTGGTGCCGTACCGTCTTGTAGTTTCGTCTTGAAACGATGATACTACCGAAGGAACAGCTGCTCATCCAGCTGCTGGGGTATGGCGACACCACGGCCCGAGCCGACATGTACTCTATAATGATTTTCCCATTCTTATGATTTTCGTTGTTCTCTTCACACACCCGCCTCAGTTGTAGGTTGCTGTGGTTGTGATTATGCGCAAGCTTCGGATGTTAGTTTCTCTTTTTATTTCCTGTCTTCTCCATTTTATGTTCAATTCTTTGCTTTCCGAGCTGGTTTGCTAGACCTACCTGCATGTTTGCCGTGTGCGGTGACCCATAAGGTGGAAAAGGGGATGCTGGAGGCTGAGGTATCTGGGGGCCTGGGTGTTTCTACCTCCAGTTACCAACACTCCTCTTTGCCTCCTGCTTCACCCTAAACGGGCGGCAGGGAACTAACCCACTCCTAGTCAATGACGGCAGTGGCCGAGTGGAGTCCTGTCTTCTAACGGCTTCTCATTGCGTACGACAGGGTGAGTCTGAGGATAGTGTGTGCATGCCAAAGGGGTGCTACCAAGACCCGAAAAAGTCGCTGTTCTCGCTGAGCGCATGTCCACCCTATCAACATACTATATCTTCTGCTGAACCGTAGAGCCGTTTCCTGCGTCCTTATTGGCTTGCGGACCACCGACTCTCCCTCGTTGGACTCGGTTGTGGGCAGGGAATTTGGCGGATGAATCTTCTCTTCTTCTGTATGGGTTGTAAAGATGTTTCCCATGGTGCAACACCAAAGCGTCCAATGGAAGACGTGATCATCCCTTCCACCAAGAAACTTATCTCTGACTCTAGCAATGCTCTGTTTCTCTTTCACTGAGAAAAACGTTTTGCTAATTCAGCAAAAAAAATTCTTGAGTCAACCAAAAAAATGTCTCGATATACAGTCAACAAAAATGTTTGTTGAACTTACAAATTTATTTTGATGAAAATTATTGCTGATTCTACAAAATTTATTATTATCATAACAAAACGTCTTGTTCATTTAAAAAAATAATTTTGTCGATTTTTGGGAATTTGTTTGATCCAACAATATGTTTTGTTATCGTGATAAAACGTTTGGTTGCTGCAACCAAACATAGCTATCGTAACACAGTAATTTCTTGCTCCAACAAAATTTAGAGTTCTTTTGTAACTTGAGTTAGCATTTCGAAATATGAGATATTACACTGATAATAAAAAAGTTGTCCACCTTTGCCGAAACAGTTTAAAGGTTGTGTCTTTAGAAATGTTAGATTCTTACTTTGTAAACAAAAGCAAACTACTCTGCTTCTCTGTCAAGACAAGACTATCAGATATTACCAGAAAGTAGTAGTATCGGCATATAACCCAGCAGTATCAATAAACTACAGGGTTGTCAGGTAAATATTTTCTTTCAAGGAAGGCGTTCATTTCTACTTAACTGCCATACTATTTCAGCTCATTAATCAAGCTCTCTCTCTTTGAAGAAACTAAAACCAATAACAATGCATTATTATTCAGATCTGGGGATGTCACTGACGTTTGTTCTGCCTTAAGATATTTTATATTCATTCTAAAAACAAAACTTCGCATTCCAACCAGATAATAAATTTTACTCACATTTTGGAGAATGTTTGTCCTTCCAACAGCAATGAATTATGATTTCGTCTCTTACCAAATTTAGATTCTGAACTAAAAATTGTATTACTACATCTCAACTCTGAATATATGGTTTTTGTAACTTATTTTGAATGGCTTCTGATATTTGCTCTCTTAAAATGTTATATATCTACGTCCAGTCGCTGTTCTAAAGGTGATGAACTATTAAAGGAAAGTTATGTCTGTTTCTTGATTAACACAATTAAAATTTTAATCCTGTACCCTATAGTGAACTAACAAATTTTTGTAGAAACAAAATGCACATATGATGCATAAATAAAAATTTTCCAGGATTTTAAGATGAGTTTCAGGAAGAAAGAAGCATATAGAAATGCGGGATGTATTTTAAAAAAATATAAAAAATAATTCCGCAAATAATAAGGAGAGATATAGTGAAGATCTAGTGTTGCTCTCTTGCAAATTCGTAAATTTGGATAAGCTTAAAATGGAATTTGTTTTACATAGATGTTTTTTCATTAAAATGTTATGAAACATGTCTTTAATTAAATCAGATTGTTTGTATTTACAGTTTTACCATTATATTACTGACGAGATGCCGGAAATAAACTCTATAAATTAGGCTCATATTGCCTCAACGTATGTCCTAATTTTTCCGCTCACATACGCAGCCATTTTGAACTTACCAGGTAATCATCCAGATACCGAGGAGCCGTCCATAATGCAGGTCCGTCATTTTTTTCTATTTTAGTCAATTCCCGCCCAATGGCACATTGTGTCCAATTGTTCCCAACCCGTCTTGAAAAGTACGTCCTAATACCCTCAACCCCTTTATTTTTGACGACTGCTTTCAGAAGAGAATTCCTTTGTGAAACGGAAGGAAATAGTTTAATTATTTAAAGGAATCTTCCATATATTTACACGTTTGCTTCAGAAAATATTTATTTAGGAATCAGTTTATTCCCAAATGCTACCCGAACTTTTTCATTGTGAAATTAAGATCCACAAATGAACGCAAGGATTCAAGGTTGCAACATTGCAACACCATCTGCAAAACACGATAGATTTGGTAGGACAAATGCGAGAACCTAATACCAATATTCTGATTTAGTTAAATATCATCAGAAATCTTAAATATGTCCTACCTTTTTTAACTATTAAAAAGAAGGAAGAAAGAGAACACAAAACAAGAAATACCATGAAGTAAATTTTCTCATTACGCTCAGTTTTTAATAAAAATCAGTCCTATTTTACATAAAATACTATCGACATTGTTTGGTTATTACAAGTTGGGTTGCAATAATTACTAAAGTGTTACTTAAATGTTGCAAAAACTAGTTTAAATTTTGCAGTAATAATTTAAACATTTAATTTTCTATGTCGTATTTAAAGTATTATTGGCATATATTTCAGCAAATTTCGTAGAACGATACAAAAGACAATTTTTCATATTTAACAAACACTCCTTGTTTATTGATGCATTTTTGCCTTAAATGAGGATAATCTAAAACTATTTCCATTGCATTATAATTTTCAGTGTGGTTATACACATAGGTTCACTTACGCCCCTGTACACAGTTCTCAATTTATTCAAATAAATTCGCAAAGGTGTTAAAAATCTGAAAATGGATGCCACCTACCGTTTGTTAAATTTACATGAAATTTATACGTTGCAAATTAGCTCAGCAATGCGGTACAATAAACTATAATTACTTTTTATAGGGCTATCCTTTAAAAAAAAATGTTTTATATTAATAAAGGCATTAAAATATTTAGTTATTTGGGAATTTATCTTCGCTTGCCACTTGTCTGATTTAAATGTACGAGCTTTTATTTTCAGTTGAAAAGATACATTAAATTTCACCTGTCTCTTGGTCTTTCCTTTTCCATGACTACCACTGTGGTATAAACAGTGATACATCTATATTCTCGGAATTTGAAAAGCAGCCTAACAACCTGAATTAGATTTAAACTGTCTATTTAACATCCTCCTAAATGGGATCTAGATGCTTGCCCACCGTCAGTTATGGACAATTCACAGGAAATTCAGCATCCTACTTTTGGAACATTAACATCAGTTAGATCCAGGCCATCTTCATCATTCCATTCAGCATCAGTCATATTCATGACGTATGGCAAAATTACCATAAGCTCACTCTGTCGGCTTGCAGCAACTCGAATAGGGAGTTCTTTTAGTTCTGATTTAGCTTGACCACACAAAGCGGTATGCAATTTTACATGAGCCTTCGAGTTGCTGATTGACGCAAAGAACTCTCTGAAAGCTTTCGAAATACCGGAATAAAGTTCAGATTGTACTGATGGACGGTAGAGGTCGCATGGTGTTAGCCTCAAAGCTCGACAGGAGCGTGGTAGCACTTCTGAAATATCCGGAGAAAGATTTACGAAGAGTAATCCGTGATAATGTCGACCTGTTTCTCCTATGTCTGCAGACTTTAGGACATCCGGTGTTTGAGCCAGAGGCCCAATTGGCGGAAAAATGCGAATTTGAAGAAACAGGAAGGGTGAAATTTTACATGGCAGGCAACATTTTGTGTCCAGTTATCTTACTATTTCCTAAATACACTGGCTTTCAGCAACGTGTTTTTTTTTCATGATCTTTTTCAAGAAGGGGTTCATCTAGCTCAGATTCCGTGGGATATATATAATCCTTGATTGTTGGATACTCATCGATTTCACTGTTAAACCAGCATCTGCAAGTGCTTTTCCAGCGAACGCGAAGTTCATTTTCTCTTTTTCGATATCACCTTGCGCACCCAAGTGGCTTCCATAATGATCATGCAGTAAAATCAAACCAGCGAGTTCTGTGCTTATAGGAGTCATTCTTCATTCCACTCTGTTAAAGGAATTTCGACTAGGAACATTTCAGACAAAGAATACAGCATCCAAATTTCTTGTTAAAAATGATGTATACTTATCTTGATAGTGGTTCGTAGCGTAGATTATCGTCAGGGCACTGGTTTTGGTAAATTTCCTGGTAGAGTTCTCATGATGTTGCTAAACTCTGGCAGATCGTATACTCTGTTGAGATCACGTGCGCGAGGTAATACGGTGAATGATTAATGTTTTCTCGACCTTATTGCTGCAGTGGATGATGAATGTTTTCCGGACATTTCGTTTGGTCTTGTAGGACCAGAGTAACTAACAGCTTCTTGTTCTCCGCATACCTTATTTAATAACGAAACCTGCATAAACTGATGGAACTAGTTTATGGCGATTTGCAATTACCCTGTCATGACCAAGCAAAGTAACTCAGAATTCCACGCGCATCAGCATCGGTGCTTGCTTACTGGCCGCTGTTAACTCTAGAGATACGCTTGCTTAAAAAAGACACTCCCTGTTTCCCCCAATACAGAAACAAGCTGCTCAAGAATCTACATTGTTGAGATTGCAAAACCGGTATCTGTATGTTGTGTATGGGATTCAACTGTTGCTCTAATTAATTTTACATGTACAGTAGGAAAATGGCGTTTCTCTTCTCATGATAAGCTTCGTCGTGTATGGAGCCGTAAATAAACAGAGCTTCTAGAAACATCATATAAACCTCCTTCAGCTTTTCCGTTAACTCAGATATCGTCTTTACCGCACGATACGATTTTTCATGGCACTTCTCGTGGGCAGCAGATCCAAATATATCTATATCCGTAATTATTTACAAAATCAGTGGCTAGTCGTTTCCTAAAGAAGGACGGCATGCTTTCCCCGGAATTTAAACTTGGATTTGACTTCAGATAATTTTCACAAAGTTCACGTACCTTACTTTTCTTTGTAGCACGCTCATTTCTTTTTCTCTGCATTTCATGCTTTTTCTCCCATAGTTTTTTTTCAAATACCATTAGCTTCTGCTTTTTTATGGTTAATTCTTTCGTCTGGACTTCCGTAAACATTCCATTTTGTTTCCTTTTCAGTTGTTCAACTACATTTGCGTTTAAAACACCGATTTCATAATTCACAGCTACTTGCCCTGGTGCTAATAGAGTGCATATCCCTGGCTTAATTTTCGACGAGCATGGGTTTTACCCTGCATTAATTTTTTTATCAGCAGAAACAACAGCGTCTTGTGTTATTGTAGATGTTCCGAGAGGACAATTGGCTTCAATGCTCGAAGATGCATCTTCAGAAGCATGAGAAAATGCAATTTTTATATCAGTTTGTTGGGGTTGTGTTTCCGGGAATGACAGTATTGAAGCTTTTCTCTGTAACTCCCTTCATTTCCACTCACTTAAGTACTTTTGTACTGTATCAGGTAAATTTAAATCGGCCTTGATGGAGTTCCGAAAGGATACAACATCATCCTGTTGTTGTTTGCATGTTTTATTTAGATGTGATGTATTATATCCTGCCTCCAGCTGCTGAAATACCTTCTCCTTATCCATTCGGAATTAACTAGCTGCAGATATATGCAACCCCAGCGTTGAATTTACTTTGACTGCGTGCTGTATTGAACAAACTCTGCTGAGGTGAAATGACACGTAAATCGCCTCTAGTGAATGGTTCTGTCTAGGGATGGGACATTTGTCTCCTCTAATCTTTGAATCCCTCAAATCTTGAAATGGATTCGAGATTCGAAAACTTGAATCTACGCGTATGACATACCGTGGGTGATCTGACATGAAATGCTACTGATTCTGCTACATTCCAGCATGAGCACGTGGTTGCTGGTGGCTGTTATTTCATCCTGATTCAATTATATTTTTTAGTTATTTCATCCGAATTCAATCTGAATTACTCTGAACAATCAACACACTGAAATAAAAATGGAAAATAATCAACCTTCAACTCATTCGTGCCGCTTCAAAACACTTAATTTTTTGCGATCTTTCATTTATCTTTCATATTTTTGCATGAGAGGGGGGGGGGGGTTATTCTGTAATCTGCTTGCATCTAGCATATATATCATATGAAATGTCACACTAAATGTAAAATATATAGAAATTCACTGAGCACTATGATTCACAATACTTATATCATGTGGCAAACTGATTTTATTATTTTTATTTTATTTTTTAAATCAGTATGAAATAACACCTCTCTCTGAGACTATGCGACATATAAATCAGTCTTTAGTCTCATATAACACCTCTCGCTCTTAAGTTCCCACGATGTGTTAAAATACCGCTGACTATGCCTAATTGATGAAATAAAAAAAATTGAAATAATACTAGCGTGAGTTGCAGTTCATGCTTCTGTGAACGCGTCCTTCCGCTGAATGTTACAACAGACGGACGGAAATTTGTTTGTCTGGTAGTGGTAACACACACAGGCGACAACAGCGCCACCAAGAGTTAAGAGAGTGTATACTCCGCACGAAAACAAACATTCGGAAGCAAAAATCCACGGTGGTTTCCTTCGATTTAATGGAGCTTTTTAAGCACATATTATAGTTAGGCCTAAAGATCTGTACAACATGCAGATATTGGAAATGTTTTAAAAAAACTGAAGAACAAACAAAAATATTAACTCTTTTGCCAACACGATGTTTTGTCCCTCAGAATACCACAACATCAGAAGTGCCTGCTACTCGTTTTCGAATGTAATCCACCTCCCGTGTTAACAAAGGAAGGATTAGTGCACCACTCGAAATTTCTGATCTCCAGTACCGCGCCCAAAGGTCTAAACTAAAAATGAACCAGAACCTTCACAACACCAAAGATCGGAATTTTTGTACCTTTGGACAATACCCTGCGGCAAACTGTGCATTCTTTTACTGAGACCATAAGACGGATGGGGTTTGAAACAGCTAGAAAATCTGCACTTTCTATTTTCCTCTAGTTTTTTCTTGTAAAGAATATAATCTCAACCTGTTTATTTCGATTAAACACATATGAAATAATTTTTACGGAAAATTATCTTTCATAAACTCTGCTTTTAGAACAAAGGAAGATACTGCAGTTTATTTGAAATTAAATATTAGTATTTTATAGTAGCTATGAAGCTGAAAATCACTATTTTTCAGCTAAATGAGCTTTTTTTTGTCGTAGTACAAAAACATTTTATGACAAACCATTTTTTGTGCTGTAGTACCTACAGAATTTATATGCGAATATTTTGTGTATAGTAACTGAAAATTAGGCACTTAGGGCAGTTTAACGTAGGCCCAACACTGTGCCAAAAACTTCTATTACTAAAAAACGGTGACTCAGTGTCGGACCTACGTTAGATTGCAAGGCTGTGTGCCATAAGTGCCGTATTTACGTCTACAAACTTAGATATCCAAAAAAATGTAATTTGTAAATTCATTTATTCCACGAACCCTTAGGTATCCAGGAACAGGTAATTTGTAAATTTATTTGTTACCAAATTCTTAGGTGTCCAGAAAAAAAAATTCAAATAATCTTTCCAGTGTATGCAGTCCTACAATGTTTTATATAAATTAATAGCAAGGGTACCCGGTATTTCCCGGGTCAACAATATTGCGATTGGTGGAGCCACACAGCTCAGCGGGTGAAGGTTACTGAATGAAAAAGATATTCCTGTAATTTTCCAGAAAACTTATTTAAATTTTTTATTTAGTTAATTTGATTTTACGAATCAAAAAAGGAAAGAAGAGGAACGGAAAATCTTCGAGGAAACATTTATAAAACTGCCGTATATCTGGCGTGTGCTTCTGAGAATCCTGCGACACTGAAATGCAATGTACCTATGTGATGTTGCGTGTATGGGACTTGACCTTGGCACTGATCATCTTTTTTTATCATTTTGAATATCAGGGACTCTCTATCTATATTACATTGTGATTCTCCCTGATGAAGCCGGCTGTAGGTGTTGAAAACTAACGTTTATTCATTTTTGTTTTAATACACCATTAATCGGGTATTTTTACATTATGGTCTTTAACTTAGACCGTAGGTTAGATATTAGACTACTGAATTGTGTTGCAGTTCTTAAGAGTGAAAATTTCTACGAAAGTTTTGTATGGGGTCCCTTTGACCCCCGGGCTTCGACCCCTTCCCAAAACCATTTATGGTCTGAATCAGGGTACCATGAGATCATACAACAAATTTGGTGTGTCTAAATTTAAAACTGTAGAAATTTTAACTAAAATAACGAAACTCTGTATGGGCCCCCTTGACTAAATCGGCTCCAAACACTTCCCAAAACTGTGTACTGTCTAAGTCAGAGTTCCATGAGATAATATACCAAATTTGGTTGTTGTAAATTGAAAACTGAAGATTTGTATAGCGGACAAAAATGCAAACGTTCACCATTTTATACAGGGTGATGGGAATCGACTACAAAACAAACCCACAGGGCGACTCCCATGGAGAAAGAAGCCGCAAACCACTGCCCGGACAGACGTCGCACCCCGGAGACACACGCGCCGAAGTTTCGTGATGTCGCATCCGGTAAGAATACAGACAGTAAAAATAACTTACCCAATCATTTTGACAGAAAACATGTAATTTAGTGATGTGTACCACATGGAACATTGGAACAATGCGCAGAAGATGGAGTAACAGAAAGGGTGCCATACATTACGAAGCTGCACCAAATGAGTGGAATCTCTGTGGTTTCTTGGAAGAATGATTGTTAGTTGGGGACGTACGCTAAAGCACAACAATAGAATTGTGCAATAGATTCTTTCTCCATCCACTCCAAAGACACTCTTCCGGCATTTCAGTATCGTGTCAGAATACTTTCTGTCGTATTAGGGTTATTGAGTCAGCGGAATCTTTGCCTCCTTTGGAGTATCTATTTTCTTTGAAGGTTTAACGATTACCTTGAGCACCGGGATGCATTATAAGTAGTCAGCGTGGTCCCTCATTTAAGGCTACAGTTACACAACATCCATTCCTCACCGGAATGCAAATCCAAAAGCATCTGAGAAGAATGACAGGGGCAACATTTATGAGGTCGCCCAGGTGGCGCAGGGGTCTAAGTGATGGCCTCTGACCATTCGCCCGAAAGGGTCCGGGTTCGAATTGGGGTAAGGCAAGGATGTTGTGTTTGTCTTACGGCACTAGATCTCTCCATTCCCTGGAGTCAGTGGCCCTAAATTCGGGACAGGCGACTGCTTATAGCCCATTGAGTTGCTCATGGTGATCGTTAAACCTGCAATAAAAAAATGCTTCAGGAATATCATGTAGTGAAACCTGAAAGCAGACGATCTATTCTTCAGTAAAAGAAGGATGTGAATTCTCACAAAATATGAAAACAGGCGGCATACTCCTAGATAAGAGAAGGATGTGATTTCTGATAAACAAATATGGACAAAAGTAGGATACGAATGTGTCGGCAACAAGAAAGAAACCGGGTATTATTGGAATGAGAATGTATAGAAAAACGTAGTGCAGATTACGGTTCCTAGAATTGATTTCTTTGTCGTTTTCACTATCATAGTAAACGTTTCACTGTAAAGATCAGTGTGATTTTGCTTTATGTGTGCAGTTAAACAGCAGTCAGTTTCATGATGCCATCCAGCTGGAAATCTGAAACAGTATTAGTAACAAAAAGTCTAAGAGAAAAGTGATATCCGTTAACAACTAGGTAGCCTTCATCAGTGAACACGAAAACCTTGAAAGAAGATATTCCAATATTAAAAAAAAATGTATGCTCTCATCCTCGACAGTTCCCACAGAGTGACGAAATAAGGAAACATCGATGTAGGCTTTGAAATGCAATGTTACCTACAATAAAAGGTAGAAGTGCGAGAATGTTGATTTAGATAAGGCATAATCGAAATGTTTCACTGCGAAATGCAACTCTAGCTTACCTGTAAATGGTCCAATACCTATAAATTGGACTTTACCCCGAGAAAGTCGCAGTTCAACATGTCTAAGGAAATAATTTTTCATGTTTCGGTGGGAAGTTTTACCGTTCGAAAATATGACAAAATATCAGCTAATGAAAAATTAGCGTAACAGCATCATAAGTAAATATGAAAGAAACTTCAACATCGTTGATACAGTGTGACCCGGATTTTTTTTTTTTTTTGATTTGAGGTTTAACGACCACCGTGAGCGACTCAATGGGCTATACGCAGTCACCAGTCCCTAATTTAGGGTCACTGGATCCAGGGAAGGGAGATAGCCAGTGCTGTAAGAAAAACACAACATCCACGCTTCAGCGTTATTCGAAACAGGACCCCTTTCGGACAAAGGTTCAGAGGCCATCGTCTTGATTACTGCGGCAACCCGGGTATTCGGAAAAAAATTCAATTACGACAGCGCTTTCAACACGATTCAAGCAGGTTTGTTTCGTGATGACATTCCAAATCAGACTTCGAAATTTAGAGGCGAGATATGTTCGAGGGTGGGGACAGTGATCATTTAAAGAATTGTTTGTTGCTTTATAGTAGTTCGCCAATATGTCTGGCAAGGATAAAAAAATTGTTAGTTATAGAAAAATCTGAAAAACTACGATGCTCTAGAAATGTGCAACGTCTTTCAGTATTTTACAATGCCAACACGAAAATAGCGATAATATCCGATAACTCTTACCTGTCTATTTGCCAGCGTCGGTCAAGTAAGTTCGAAAGGAAAAACATTATACAGTATGACATTGAGAAGTATTTAAAGTTTAGAAATTTTTGGAAATGCTGCAAAGTTGCACACTCTTTATAAATTCACAATCATGTTGCACATTCTTCATGAAATTCTTTACATATGTATTAACATTATCAATTGCTGGAGAATCAAATACATATGTTGGCTGCAAGGTGAAAACACTATTACCTTATTTCAACTAATTTAGACATAGCGGGTTTAGTGCTAATCACTGCTGTGAAAATGCAGGTGCGGTGCACCGTATTTTAGAATTTATTAGGTTGCAATGAGAGAAAGGACCATTCATGTTTTTTTTTCAAATTTCGCTCGATTATTTGCATTTAATTAATATCAGTTTCAGCGACTTTATATTTAAAGAATAACATATGTTCCTGAACTTAAAAAGAATCTCACAATGCACGCAAATATAAAATAAAAGAAATAAAATAACCTTTAATTGTTGCATGAATATCTAATCTCTTTTTCATTGAGAGTTCCTGTTTTTTTTTGTTTTGTTTTTTAATTTTACCGATTCTGCCTTTTTTCTTATTTAGCCATTTCAGCCAATTTTCTAAAAAATACTCTTTTGCCTGCTACAGATTTCGAATTGACGATTGCAGTATACTGGTGTTTCTCCATCTGAAAAATATTCTCTACGAGGCCTGGTTGTGTATGCTTATCAGCAGATGTTACATAATGGAAATACACATGGTGAAGCCTGTTTACACTAGACTAATATTATGCCTACTATAATGTGAATGGGATTACAGTTAAACCGGAAACCCAAAGAATGATATCGATGGGGTTTCAAATTGGCATTTGGGAAGTATATGAAAAAGGCGAATTACCGCCCGGGTTGCACAGTGGTTTAATCAAAGGTTTCTGATCATTCGTCCGAGATGAGTTCGGGTTTGAATCCCGTAAGGCATGGATGTTGTGGTCGTCTTGCTCCCTTTCTCTCATGGTATTATTGGCCCTAAATTAATGACGGGCAACTGCTTGTAGCCCACTGAGTTGCTCACGGTGGTCGTTAAACCGCCAATCAGAAAATAAAATTATGAATTTTAGTGACTATACTTTGCACCAGGAAGACGCAGTTTTGTCTTAATAATAACTTTTACATTTGCTTTAAAAATAATAAAGTTGACAGTAAATTGCCAACCACTTCGCTTTATTGTAATGATATCCAAAAATGAAATTATACAGAAACAATTGTAAATATTGAATGATGTATTAGGCTATCCCGGGAATAGCCAGTTGAAAAAGTTTTCGTTAAAGAGGAAATGGAAGAAAGATAAAATGATAAATATTTAAATTACAGGCATTAAATCATCCTATAAGGTTTGATATTTGAAAGAAATTCAGAATAAACATTGTTCGTAAATCTTCACTGAAAATGTTGAGGTATCATATGTTGGTTAGACGTCTAATTAAATGGTTTACATGGGTTGCGTAGAGTTCTTACAATCAGAAAAAATACGCTATATGTACTTAATATATCATCATCATCATCATTGACAACCATTATCAATCCACTGCTGGACGAAGGTCTCCCGAAGTTTCCTCCACAACGGTCTGCCTTGTGTCAGTCTCCTCCATGTCACTCCCGCATACTTTCGAATTTCATCCACCCATCTCCCATGTGGTCTTTTTGTGGGTCTTTTCCTGTCACTTGTAATCCAATCTAAAAATGAAGCTGTCCATCGATAGTCTGCCCTTCTGGCAGTATGCCCAGCCCATTGCCATTTCACGGATTTAAATCTGATCATGATGTCTTCCACTCCTGTCATTTTTCAAATCCACGAGTTCTTCTTCTTATCTCTCCTGGTTACACCAAGCATGCACCACTCCATACTTCTTTGAGCTGTCTGCAGCCTTTGTATGTCTCTTTTAGTATAGGTCCACGTCTCTGCACCATACGTAAGCACTGGAAGGATGCATTGATCAAAAACTTTCCTTTTAAGACATAATGGCATATTGCTCTTGAAAATTATGCTGTTTCTTCCAAACGCTCTCCAGGCAAGTTTCCTACGCCGATTAATTTCTTCATCAATGTGACCCTCACTTGATACCTGCTGTCCAAGATAAACGTACGTTTCTGTTATCTCCAGCTTTTCTCCATCAATCGAAAAATCTTCCTTTCTTGTAAAGGCATTGAACATCACTTTTGTTTTCTAAAATTTCATTTTTCGGCCCACTTCTTTAATCTTGTCAGCAAGTTCCTCGATCATACTCTGCAGCTCTGATGGGGTAGTTGCAAAAATGACTACGTCATTAGCAAAACGGAGGTGGGTTAGAAAATCTCCATTAATCTTTATCCCTTTGTTTTCCCAGTTCAGTGATTGAAAGACATTTTCCAATGTCGCATTAAAGAGCTTCTGAGATATGGTGTCAACTTGTCTCACTCCCTTTCCAATTTTTATGTGTGTTGTATTTTTAAACAGCCGAATCTTTGCACTTGTATTTTCATAGATGTTATTAATAATATGAATGTACGCATCTTCAATACCGCAGGATTTCAGAGCCATTGTAACTGCTGATGGTTTCACCGAATCAAAGGCTTTTTTCATAATCGATAAAAGTCATGCACAATGGAAGTTCATATTCCCTCGCTCTTTCAATTAGTTCTCTCAGTACGTGGATAAGATCTATTGTGCTGTAGCCACTCCTGAATCCAGCTTTTTCTCTCGGTTGCGCCATGTCCAGTGTTACCTTCAAACGATGTGAAAGAACTTTAGTGAAGATTTTATAAAGCACTGATAGGTCTGCAGTTTCTGAGATCCTCAATGTCACCTTTTTTATGTAGCAGGATCATTGTAGCGTTGTTCCAATCCTCAGGAATCTTCCCTTCATTAAGGCATCGAGTGAAAATTTGGGAGAGTACTGTTTCAATTTCTCCACTTGCTTCTTGTATGATGTCTACAGTAATTCCATCTTTTCCTGGAGTTTTTCCCCGCTTCATGTTCTTGATTGCATGTGCAACGTCTGCTGGGAGGACTGGAAGAACTCTGGTATTGGTACTTTTCATGATGTCTGGAGTACATGCATCATCCCTTTCATATAATTTGGAGTAGAAATCTTTCACTCTTGTCAAAATTTCGTCTCTATTTCGTGTTACATAACCATCTTCTTTTCTCAGTACCATCATCTGTTTTCTTCCCTTATTGATATGTCCCTTTGCTATCTTTAGGCTTTGGTTGTTTTCAATTGCTTTCCTCACTAGTTCACACTTGAATTTCCTAACGTCTTCAGTGATACTTTTTCGTACTGTCTTGCATAGCTCTATATATTCCACTTTGGAAGTCACATCTTCTTTAGTTGTCCTCATCTCTCTTCTTTTTTGCATTAACATTTTCGTTTTTCCTGATAATTTGTTTACATGCAACTTGTTCTTAGACCCAGCTAATTTTGTTGCTGTTTCCATAAGAGCTTTGGCTACTTTTCTGTTAACTTCAGAGATGTCCACGTCTTCCGATGTTAGTCCTTCTAAAGCAGAGAATCTGTTCTTCAGTTCAAAGTTGAAGGTGTAATGGCGTTTCTTAAGGTTGGTTATGTCAATATATTTTGTTTGTCTTATGAGCTTGCCACGTTCGAGTTCAATGTTGAGGTGCATCATACATCTCACCAATATATGGTCACTAAATGTGTTGAACTCGTTTAGCACACCGCAGTCTTCTATGACGAATTTTAAGTTACACATAATAAAATCAATTTCACTTGTCCCATTTGGATGTCTTCATGTTCATTTCCTGTGTGGCTTTTTCTTGAAAAAGGAGTTCAAGATGAAAGACCCTTTTGCCTCTGCAAACTCAACGAGAGTATTTCCACGCTGGTTTCTGTTGACGTGACTGAATATACCTACTTAATATATATATATATATATATATATATATTTATATGGGATGTAAGGTCAGGTGATGCGTAACATCACAGCCTCTCCTTGACAAATGTCAACCCCGCCTTCTCGTGGTGCATCCTGTTCCCACTAAAGGGGCTCTGACGACCGCCAATAGCGGTATAACTATACCATCGGGATCAGAGGAAATGCTATCCCACACTCACCAACCCGCTTGGCCAGCGTGGTGAGTTATGGCCAAACACCTCCAAAATGACTCTACAACTTAAATCTTGGCCCTCAGTCTCCGGCAGCTGGAATGTACCTGGCCAAGGCAGCGGCCAGTGCGACATGAAGGCAGAGGGTGCTAAGAATCCCCGGAGGACCGGACTAGGCTGCCATTTGATGCTGACCTTGGCTACCTATAACGGACGCTCCCTATCTTCTGATTCAAGGCTTCTTGAATTGGAAGAGGAACTACAGAGGATCAAGTGGGACATCGTCGGGCTAAGTGAGGTAAGGAGAAAAGGAGAAGATCTCATTGAACTGAAAAGTGGACATCTCTTCTATTATCGTGGGACAGATACTGGCAGAACTAGTGGTGTTGGATTTATAATAAACAAGAAACTGAAGGATAAAGTGGTAGAAGTTGAAAGTTCCTCTGACAGAGCTGCACGACTCGTTATCCAACTATCGAGAAGATACCAGGCTCAGATTATTCAAACTTATGCACCCACCACAAGTCATCCTGAAGAAGAAATTGAAGAATTTTATGAGGAAATTTGTCATCTAAATAATAAAGGTAAGCAGCACTTGAAGATAATTATGGGAGATTTCAATGCAAAAATAGGGCAACGGCAACAGAATGAAACTTTAGTAGGTAAATTCGGTCACGGCAACAGAAACCAGCGTGGAAATACTCTCGTTGAGTTTGCAGAGGCAAAAGGATTTTTCATCTTGAACTCCTTTTTCAAGAAAAAGCCACACAGGAAATGGACATGGAGACATCCAATTGGAACGACAAGTGAAATTGATTTTATTATGTGCAACAAAAAATTCGTCATCGAAGACTGCAGTGTGCTGAACAAGTTCAACACAGGTAGTGACCATAGATTGGTGAGATGTAAGATGCACCTCAACACTAAACTGGAACGTGGCAAGCTCATAAGACAAACAAAATGTATTGACATAACCAACCTTAAAAAACACCATAATACTTTCAAGTTGGAACTGAAGAACAGATTCTCTGCTTTAGAAGGCCTAACATCAGAAGAAGTGGATATTTCGGAAGTTAACAGAAAAGTAACCAAAGCTCTAATGGAAACAGCAACAAAATTAGCTGGGTCTAAGAACAAGTTGCATGTGAACAAATTATCAGGAAAAACCAAAATGTTGATGCAAAAAAGAAGAGAGATGAGGACAACTAAAGAAGATGTGACTTCCAAAGTGGAATATATAGAGCTATGCAAGACAACACGAAAAAGTATCAGTGAAGACGTAAGGAAATTCAACTGTGAGCTAGTGAGGAAAGCAATTGAAAACAACCAAAGCCTTAAGATAGCAAAGGGACATCTCAGTAAGGGAAGAAAACAGATTATGGCTCTGAGAAAAGAAGATGGTTCTATAACAAGAAATAGAGGCGAAATTTTGACAAGAGTGAAAGATTTCTACTCCAAATTATATGAAAGGGATGATATATGTACTCCAGACATCATGAAAGGTACCAGAGTTCTTCCAGTCCTCCCAGCAGAAGTTGCTCATGCAATCAAGAACATGAAGCGGGGAAAAGCTCCAGGAGAAGATGGAATTACTATAGACATCATACAAGAAGCAAGTGGAGAAATCGAAACAGTACTCGCCCAAATTTTCACTCGATGACTTAATGAAGGGAAGATTCCTGAGGATTGGAACAATGCTACAATGATCCTGCTACATAAAAAAGGTGACATTGAGGATCTCAGGAACTACAGACCTATCAGCCTCCTATCAGTGGTTTATAAAATCTTCACTAAAGTTCTTTCACACCGCTTGAAGGTAACACTGGACATGGCTCAACCGAGAGAACAAGCTGGATTCAGGAGTGGCTACAGCACAATAGATCATATCCACGTACTGAGAGAACTAATTGAAAGAGCGAGGGAATATGAACTTCCATTGTGCATGGCTTTTATCGATTATGAAAAAGCCTTTGATTCAGTGAAACCATCAGCAGTTACCACGGCTCTGAAATCCTGCGGTATTGAAGATGCATACATTAATATTATTAATAACATCTATGAAAATGCAAGTGCAAAGATTCGGCTGTTTGAAAATTCAACACACATAAAAATTGGAAAGGGAGTGAGACAAGGTGACACCATATCTCCGAAGCTCTTTAATGCCACATTGGAAAATGTCTTTCAATCACTGAACTGGGAAAACAAAGGGATAAAGATTAATGGAGATTATCTAACCCACCTTCGTTTTGCTGATGACGTAGTCATTTTCGCAACTACCCCATCAGAGCTGCAGAGTATGATCCAGGAACTTGCTGACAAGAGTAAAGAAGTGGGATTAAAAATGAACTTTCAGAAGACAAAAGTGATGTTCAATGCTTTTACAAGAAATGAAGATTTATCGATTGATGGAGAAAAACTGGAGATAACAGATACGTATGTTTATCTTGGACAGCAGATATCAAGTGAGGGTCACATTGATGAAGAAATTAATCGGCGTACAAAACTTGCCTGGAGAGCTTTTGGAAGAAACAGCATAATTTTCAAGAGCAACATGCCATTATGTCTTAAAAGAAAAGTGTTTGATCAATGCATCCTTCCAGTGCTTACGTATGGTGCAGAGACGTGGACCTTAACTAAAAGAGACATACAAAGGCTGCAGACAACTCAAAGAAGCATGGAGAGGTGCATGCTTGGTATAACCAGGAGAGATAAGAAGAGAAACTCGTGGATCCGAAAAATGACGAGAGTGGAAGACATCATGATCAGGGTTAAATCCCTGAAATGGCAATGGGCTGGACATACTGCCAGAAGGACAGACCATCGATGGACAGCCGAAATTTTAGATTGGATTCCAAGGGACAGGAAAAGACCCAGAAAAAGACCACATGGGAGATGGGTGGATGAAATTCGTAAATATGCGGGAGTGACATGGAGGAGACTGGCACAAGACAGACCGTTGTGGAGGAAACTTGGGGAGACCTTCGTCCAGCAGTGGATTGATAATGGTTGACAATGATGATGATGATGATATATTTATATACACTAGGATGTAAGATCAGGTGATGCGTAACATCGCATCATCTCCTTGACAAATGTCAACCCCGCCTTCTTGTGGTGCATCCTGTTTCCACTAAAGGGGCTCTGACGACCGCGAATAGCAGTATAACTATACCATCGGGATTAGAGGAAATGTTATCCCAATCTCACCAACCAGCTTGGCCTGCGTGGTGAGTTATGGCCAAACACCTCCAAAATGACTCCACAACTTAAATCTTGGCCCTCAGTTTCCGGCAGTTGGAATGTACCTGGCCATGGCAGCGGCCAGTGCGACATGAAGGCAGAGGGTGGTAAGAATCCCTGGAGGACCGGACTAGGCAGCCATCTGACGCTGACCTTGGCTACGTATAATGGACGCTTCCTATTTTCCGATTTAAGGTTTCTTGAATTGGAAGAGGAACTACAAAGAATCAAGTGGGACATCGTCGGCCTAAGTGATGTAAGGAGAAAATTAGAAGATCTTATTGAACTGAAAAGTGGACATCTCTTCTACTATCGTGGGACAGATACCGGCAGAACTAGTGGTGTTGGATTTATAATAAACAAGAAACTGAAGGATAAAGTTGTAGAAGTTGAAAGTTCCTCTGACAGAGCTGCACGACTCGTTATCCAACTCTCGAGAAGATACCAGGCTCAGATTATTCAAACTTATGCACCCACCACAAGTCATGCTGAAGAAGAAATTAAAAGAATTTTATCAGGAAATTCGTCATCTAAATAATAAAGGTAAGCAGCACTTGAAGGTAATTATGGGAGATTTTAATGCAAAAATAGGGCAACGGCAACAGAATAAAACTTCAGTAGGTAAATTCGGTCACGGCAACAGAAACCAGTGAGGAAATACTCTCGTAGAGTTTGCAGAGGCAGAAGGGTTTTTCATCTTGAACTCCTTTTTCAAGAAAAAGCCACACAGGACATGGACATGGAGACATCCAAATGGGACGACAAGTGAAATTGATCTTATTATGTGTAACAAAAAGTTCGTCATAGAAAACTGCAGTGTGTTAAACAAGTTCAACACAGGTAGTGACCATAGATTGGTGAGATGTAAGATGCACCCTGAACGCTAAACTCGAACGTGGCAAGCTCATAAGGCAAACAAAATGTATTGACATAACCAACCTTAAAAACACCATAATACCTTCAAGTTAGAACTGAAGAACAGATTCTCTGCTTTAGAAGTACTGACATCGGAAGAAGTGGATGTTTCTGAAGTTAACAGAAAAGTAACCAAAGCTCTTATGGAAACAGCAACAAAATTAGCTGGGTCTAAGAACAAGTTGCATGTAAACAGATTATCAGGAAAAAACAAAATGTTGATACAAAAAAGAAGAGAGATGAGGACAATTACAGAAGATGTGACTTCCAAAGTGGAATATATAGAGCTATGCAAGACAGTACGAAAAAGTATCACTGAAGACGTTAGGAAATTCAAGTGTGAACTAGTGAGGAAAGCAATTGAAAACAACCAAAGCCTAAAGTTATTAAAAGGACATCTCAGTAAGGGAAGAAAACAGATTATACCACTGAGAAAAGAAGATGGTTCTGTAACAAGGAGGAGGGGCGAAATTTTGACAAGAGTGAAAGATTTCTACTCCAAATTATATAAAAGGGATGATACATGTACGTCAGACATCATTAAAGGTACCAGTACCAGAGTTATTAAAGTCCACCAAGCAGATGCTGCACATGAAATGAAGAACATGAAGCGGGGAATAGCTCCAGAAGAAGATGGAATTACTGTAGACATCATGCAAGAAGTAAGTGGAGAAATCGAAACAGTACTCGCCCAAATTTTCACTCGATGACTTAATGAAGGGAAGATTCCTGAAGATTGGAACAACGCTACAATGATCCTGCTACATAAAAAAGGTGACTCTGCGGATCTCAGGAACTACAGACCAATAAGCCTCCTATCAGTGGTTTATAAAATCTTCACTAAAATTCTTTCACACCGCTTGAAGGTAATACTCAACATGGCTCAACCGAGAGAACAAGCTGGGTTCAGGAGTGGCTACAGCACAATAGATCATGTCCACGTACTGAGAGAACTAATTGAAAAAACGAGGGAATAAGAACTTCCATTGTGCTGGGCTTTTATCGATTATGAAAAAGCCTTTGGTTCGGTGAAACCATTAGCAGTTACAATGGCTCTGAAATCCGGCGGTTTAGAAGATGCATGCATTAATATTATTCATAACATCTATGAAAATGCAAGAGCAAAGATTCGGCTGTCTGAAAATACAACACACATAAAAATTGGAAAGGAGTGAGACAAGGTGACACCATATCTCCGAAGCTCTTTAAAGCCACATTGGAAAATGGCTTTCAATCACTGAACTGGGAAAACTTAGGGATAAAGATTAATTTAGATTATGTAACCCACCTTTGTTTTGCTGATGAGGTAGTTATTTTTGCAACTCCCAAACAGAGCTGCCGAGTATGATCCAGGAACTTGCTGACAAGAGTAAAGAAGTGGGATTAAAAATGCACTTTAAGAAGACAGAAGTCATGTTCAATTATTTTACAAGAAATGAAGATTTATCGATTGATGGAGAAAAGCTGGAGATAACAGACACGTACGTTCATCTTGGACAGCAGATATTAAGTGAGGGTCACATTGATGAAGAAGTTACTCGGCGTACAAAACTTGCCTGGAGAGCTTTTGGAAGAAACATCAGACTTTTAAGAGCAATATGCCATTGTGTCTTAAAAGAAAAGTGTGTGGTTAATGCGTCCTTCCAGTGCTTACGTATGGTACAGAGACGTGGATCTTAAGCAAAAAAGACATACGAAGGCTGCATACCACTCAAAGTAGCATGGCGAGGTACATGCTTGGTATAAAATCCTTATGAATCGTCATCATCCATTCCTGGTGATTATCAGAAATGAAAATGAAATGTATATTGATGTGATCGGCAGAACATCAAACATTTTAGTACATTTTGTGCGAATGGCATTTGTGAATAACATTGTTTTTATTCCTTTCACAACTGGTTTATGTTATATGAGACAAAACGCTGTTGTTTTAGATTTTCTAAATTTGCAATCCTACATATTATAATTCATTTAGGATTTGTTGTTTCTTTAGGTGTTCAATTTGACTTACTTTTTTTTTCAAATTTCCGGAAATAGTTCGATGTTGTTTTGGACTTTTTTGAAAAGTCCAAAACAAATTTAAAAGTATTATTACCTTGGCAGTGTCTTCCGGCCTGCCCTTCTCGCCAGATGAATTAAAAATTTCATAAAATATGAATTTTCGGTTAGTTTCTGACGCTGCAATAGCAGTTTGTGCTTTCTGATGATTGTTTTTCTTCTGCTTACTTCCGTATTGGTCAAAGAATCAGCTCTTTCAATCCCCTTATTAGTAGGACAGGTTTTGCATTACATCTTTCGCTGTGATTAACCTAATTATGTGTGCGTTGTGGTTTTGTGAGCTTGCGTCGTATTTTTTTTTATTTTTTTTCGGGCCGGACGTGCAGTACCGATCAGGATGAATATTTTCATGAATTGCAGGGTGTGTTGGCTGAGGGATCGAAGAGAGCTGACCTTGTATCTAAAGTGTAAATACTTCCTGCTATCATTTGGAGTCTTTTGTTCTTCCCTGTGGTAAGAGGATAGATGCAATCTTAATTTCAGAAAGGAAGACGTACGGCCGCGGTGTTAGAAACCTAACGAGGGTGACAAACTGGTCGAACATTATAATTCATTTAGAGGTTACCGGTAACCTAAAAATGTCCATATAAATGAAAGAATGTCATGGTGACCTGCTGTGTTCCCATTTTTTCTTCAACGGGATGACATGTGTTCCGTATGTTGACGTTGCGTGAAAATTGAAATAATTTCCATTACACGCTATCTTTTTTTTACTTTACCCCGAAAAGTGTGCATTACTAAAGTTTACATTTTCAGAAATTTCGATACAGTGAGGGAACTTTTTTCATTCATTTTTTTCAGAAAAATCAAAATTTGTTCTTTACTTATACAACAGAAATACAAGAATCACCATTTGTTTGTAGAACGGTATCAAATAATGCATTAATTCAAGTCACGAGAGTAGGTATAAAAGGCGTCTTCTGGGACAAGGTTACGGCTCCCTTACGGCTCCCTTACGGCTCCCTTACGGCTCACTTGCGGCACCGGGTGGAGTGGGGCAGAATGGATGGTGGGCGGGGCTGGGTGACGGGTTCATCTGTCAGCGGGTGGTGCGTGTGATGTATGTTTCTGGAGGGGGATATTTTTAATTGGTGGGGGGGATTTCGTGGGAAGATGGGGTAACGAGGGATGATTGTGATCTTTTTTTAAGGTTTTATTTTTAATGTGGAAAATGAAAGAAAAGCCTAACCTATCGCGATGATGTAACGCAGTAGGGTTATGTATTGTTTGTGGTCTTTTCAGAGTGATTTTATTTTATTGTGGAACGTTGAAGTGTTGCTTGCTAAGTAATAATGAAAGAATGTATATATTTTTCTTGATGGAAATGTTCAGAAAATGATTATATCAATAAAAAGTGCATAAAATTTAGTTGATCTGTTCGAGGATGAAATGATCTCAGGTACGATGTATGTGATGTAATCAAATAAAGAAAGATGGAATTAATCAAGAACATTGGTAAAAGAAAAAAAAAATGAGAAGACATTTCAACTCTGAGAAATGAGATGAAGGTAAGTTTTGGTTATAAGAAATATTTGTATGAACACCTTAGTTTTTCTTGACGATAAGTGTCATTGTAAGGGAAGCGATTTTTTTTAATCTTTGATGTGGAAAAGAAAAACATTCTCTTCAGTAAACAGCTTGATCATTTAAAAATAATGTTATACAATCAAGTGTTAAACAAACGACTTCAGATGCTTTTTCTTACCCACTGTCAAAAACCCCTCAGCTCGAATATGAAACACGTGGAAAGGTAAATCAAGCTAAAGTGGAAATTGAAGAAACAGAAGTTGCTAAAGCACAATAAATTAAGAAGCGTGGTTTTGTGGAAGATGTGCTTGTGTTATCGGTTCCAAGAGCTCTGCTCAGAACGTTCTGCATGTGTTTGACATTATATCTTGGACACCTCACGTAGAATTAGTATACCGCGAGAAAGCACTTAAAAATTCTAACAACATCGATGATCATATGTTAAACCCTCAAAGTACTAGAGATTTTTCATGCAATGGATATATTTGTTGAAGCTGTAAACGAAATTAATTTATCATCAAGATATCGGAAAAATAAGAAAATATTTGTATCAGAGAAACCTTCTCAATCTGGAAAGAGTGTATCACCTCGCTGGTTTCCTTATGAAAGACTTGTATGTTTTTTTTAAATGGTGTGAGTATTTTTTTCTTTCTTAGATTTATAACAACAACAAAATACAAGATTAACACTAAGTCAGTGTTTTGTAACAAAAAAATTCGGTGCACGTTTTTCTTACTTAAAATATATGTAGGGGGCGATATTTTGCAAACCAAAGTTTTGATCGAGGACAGTTTTTTGAAAACAAATTTTACATGAAAGGCGAAAAAATGAGATCAAAGTATCCAAGCTCCATCGAAAATGCCATAGGATAACATGGGAAAACGAAAAAAAGTGAAAGGACAACTTTTCGATTGAAAAAACTTTGGTGAATGCACGTTTTTCTCACTTAAAATATATGTAGGGGGCGATATTTGCAAACCAAAGTTTTGATCGAGGACAGTTTATTGAAAACAAATTTTACATGAAAGGCGAAAAAATGAGATCAAAGTATTCAAGCTCTATCAAAAATGCCATAGGATAACATGGGAAAATGAAAAAAGTGAAAGGACAACTTTTTGATTGGAAAAAATTCGGTGAATGCACGTTTTTCTCACTTAAAATATATGTAGGGGGCGATATTTGCAAACCAAAGTTTTGATCGAGGACAGTTTATTGAAAACAAATTATACATCAAAGTAAAATAAAGAAAGATGGAATTAATCAAGAACATTGGTAAAAAGAAAAAAATGAGAAGACATTTCAACTCTGAGAAATGAGATAAAGGTAAGTTTTGGTTATAAGAAATATTTGTATGAACACCTTAGTTTTTTTTTTTCTTGACGATAAGTGCTATTGTGTATTTAATGTAATCAAATAAAGAAAGATGTAATTAATCAAGAACATTGGTAAAAGAAAAAAAAAGAGAAGACATTTCAACTCTGAAAATAAAAAAAAATAAAAAAAATGGGATGAAGGTAAGTTTTGGTTATAAGGAATATTTGTATGAACACCAAAGTTTTTCTGGACGATAAGTGATACTTTGTCTGTGAAGTGATTTTTTTTAATCTTTGAATCACATCAAGTCATCAGTGAAGCACCAGATATTCCAATAAGAGCTATCTGGCTGACCGACTTCTAAATTATTCATTTAGAAGACCTTGAAAATTGTGATTCTTATGGTTTCGGTCATAAAACTCCAGAACAAATACCCCACCTCCCCATCCCACCCAATTTTGATTTTTTTCTAGCTGAACATTTTTTTTTTTTTACCATCTATTTGTATAGAAAGCACAAGCTTGATCTATTTCTTCTCGTCCAACTAATGCATCAACAAACTCGTCTGGTACGAAATGTTTCACCGCATTGCATTCCTTAGTGAATGACTCAGCCAAGAGCTTGGGTTGTAATAGCGCTGTCGCTTCTTTATGATAGGAAACCCATTTTTCGTTTTCTCCAGTTGTCATACATTCGTGAGCTAACTGATTTGGCTGCCATAACTCTGGCGGCTTTCTGCATTCCAAACATTTAAAAACCTTGCCGATGTTGCTTCTAATTGCTCTGGCTATGGTTCCGTGAAGCACAATTTTTAAATCTAAAGCATCGGTAGCAATGCACTCCGATTGTGGGAGTCTTGATCCTTTTACTGTTGTTTTAAAAACAGTTCCAAGAAACACATCTTTAATAGCATCCCATACTTGATCACAGGTGTCTTCGAGTGATTCAAACTGCTTTTCATTTAGCATAATACCTCCAGGAGCCACATGATGTAGTTTATTCCTATCCATATACAGTTTTGGAAAGATACTACACTTTTGAATGAAGACTGAAAGTGAACAAGAAGATCCTCCCCGATCACTAATGGACGTCCATGTCCTTCAATGGAGAAACATTTTAAAAACAGCTGGAAGAAAGTTGAAGGTTTTATTGTAAATCCATATTTGGTTGGAACATATCCAAGCCCATTGTATGAATAACTCCGAAAATGAATTTTTGCTTCACCCGTGTAGTCATTCACAACAATAAATTTGTTACCTCCGAGATGAAAATATCCTGATGGGAGACTATCGATGAATATCTCATTCGATCTGATCATAGAAGAAGTGGATACTGCAACAACATCTTCAGAAAGTAATTGTTGACTTGAACGTATGTCCTCCTGCTTCGTCGGGGGAACTTTTTCGCTTGATAGCGACTGCATCACTTGCAGCGCAGACAATGGATCGCTTCATTGCGTGTGTTTTTTCGTCTGCAAACAAACACAACAAAATGCAGAGAGAGAGAGAGAATCGCAGTGTCTCTAGGACAGCAAACAAGGGATTGAGATCAGAATTCTTACTGACTAACTGCAAATGTCTGTTTCCCACCGGAAATGGTAAACTAACACACCAACCTTCGCTCAGTGGATAATTTTACACAAAGCGTGTGAGAGCACACACCCCTTTCAGGATGACAACCATATATTTTTTCACTATTCCTCATCAAGATTTTCCCATTCATCAGAGAGATTCCACGACCTTAAGGGGACTATCATACGATGGCAGCCTTTTCTACAGCGAAAAAAAAATCCTTAACACATACTTGCAAAGAGGAAGGAAATAGTGATTATATCAACCACTGACATAATTGGTTATATCAATCTTAACTGCGAAACGCAATCAGGTGGATTCATGGCGTCTAGCAATGAAGACGCGGTACCGAGATGGTTATCTGTCTGAGAGGTTTCGAAAGATTTCCCTTTCGTTAGAGAGCTTTCACAAGATACCATCTTATGGAAGAATAGGAATCTTTAACACCCACATGCAAAATAACCATTATATCATTCACTAATTGGATGCACTCGAAGGTATATAACGCTGAACTGTGAAGAGCTTTCAGATGGGATTCTATTGTGAATGTGGAATTTTCGCGTCTATCTGTAAGGCGCGCTGGTCAGTTTGCCGAAGCTTTATCCCCGCAGGACACCAAGGGGGACATCTCTCTTTGTTCCATTACTCGCTTTTACGATGTGGGGAAGAAAAGCTTTTCCCTGCATAAGGAAGTGTGTGACAGAACACGTATGTAATTGCTAAAAGAAAACCCTATGAGAATTTTAGGCTGTTACTCTCTCTTTCAGAAATTATTTGAGCGGGAATGGATTTCTTCGTGTGAGGTCTATTACAGGAAGAAGTCGCCATTCGTTTTAACTGGGGATGGTTACATACTAACGCTTGTACGATAACAAGAATAATGAATTCTTTCCCGTCGTCAGTTTCCTAGGAAAGGAAGCACGTATTGATATGAGCATAAGGGAGAAAAAAAGGAGGGTGGGTTTCTCTACCTTTCAGAAAAGAGATCTTATTATCCAAACTTTTCATTGGAAAACGGGTCAAAAATGGGAGGAGTAAACTGTTTCAAATCCATGCGTTGCGTTTGAAGAAAGTATCAGTCTCTCTTTTTCCTTTTTTAAGAGGAGTACAATATTCTCATCATGTCTTCCCAGGATTCCTTCATACGTGAGGTAAGACACACTTATTATTTGTCTTTCCCTTATGTTTTAACATTAGGAGAAATAATAGGAACTCGATTTATTTTAAGAAATTATACTTTACTTCACACCAAGAATAAATTAAGGATAGTTCGTTTTAACTTATTTATTTTTTAAACTCTGTTTTTGAATACATGCTAGTGAGTTAGGAATCCCACGGTAATTTCCTTTTTTTTTATCCTATTTCTTTGTCAGGTTTTCGGGATCGGTGGTATGAAGATTCCGACCTCTTTGCTGAAAATGATATTTCTTCCGCTATCGAGGAAATTCCTCTAGATGAGGATTGGGCTAATTCCTTTGTTCCTGATGCTTCCTTAGTAGAATGTAACGTTACTTCCAACTTTATTTGTCAGGTGTGCAAAAAAAGCATTCTCGAGGAAATTTGATATGCAAAGACATGTAACATCTCATAGTGGGTTAAACGCATTTCATTGTCAACAGTGTCCTGCTCAATTCAACAGAAAATCCAACTTAAAGCGTCATGAGAGACGAGTTCATAAACAAGTTGGATCAGGAGTCATTGATGTCGATATTGCTGTTCCAAACAACCAACCGCCTGCGCTTCCTTTACACGAAGAAAGAAGGGAAAATTTAGGACCTTTTCGGGAAACCGAATCTGTTGCTAGGAATAGATTAAAAACGTACAAAACTGAGCCTGAAATTCCGAACTCTCTTCTAACTTTTCTTAACAACATCAGAGAATCGACGGTAGAAATACTTGAGCACAATTTGAGAGAGAATCCTAGTGTAAAATCTAGCGTTTTTATGGAAACTGTTTTCAAAAAACCAAAAAAGGAAAACCCTGACGAATTCAACTACTGCACATGCAATCTGAAGACTTCAAACAAACCACTTTTCCGATCCACGGATCTTTTGGAATTTTTCAATACCGTGGTACGAAAAATCGAGAATGAAAAATCGGAGTGTGAGATGAAAGGATCCGGTTGGATTTTCTCTCATGTTCTATGGTTGGAACTCAGAATAAACAGATTTAAACCTCTGAGAGGAGGTGGATCGTTTATTGAGCTTCCGTCTCATATACAGAGGAAAAAAGCAGTGGTAAATGTCAAAAACACTGCTGATAACTTTTGCTTCAGATATGCGGTGTGGACTCCGCGATTACCGGAGGAACAGAAACATCGAAAAAGGGTGGCAACTTACGAGAAAGATGTAAATTTTTCCAACGGATATAACTGGGGATGTATCGATTATCCAGTTAATATCCAAGCCATTCCAATCTTTGAAAAGGCTAATAACATGAGTATAAACGTTTTCGGATCGAATGAGGAAGGTGCTATTTACCCCATCAAAGTGTGTGATGAGGAGAAAGAAGATCACGGAGACTTGCTGCTTTTAGAAGATGGAAACAAATCGCATTTTGCTTTTATCTCTAATTTTCAAAAGACTGGTATCCCGTCAAATTGCTCCACATAAACATCAATCAATTATATGCAAAAAGTGTTTTATAACTTATGATAAAAGGTATAACGGGGAAGAAAAATTAAGAGAGCACAAACTTCTGTGTAGTAAAAATAAAGCCGTTTTAATTAACATGCCAAAAGATAAATCCCTTACTTTCAAAAAATTATAATCACTCCCTAAGAGTACCTTTCACAATATATGCAGATTTTGAAAGTCTTTTAAAACCAATTCAAGGTTCATCACCAAACCCCGAAAAATCATTTTCCACCCCATCTCAAATTCATGAAGTCATTGCATATGGCTATTACATCAAAGACGTGATGGAAGAGTATAGTGTGTATAGATCATCCAGGGCGGAACAAGGAGTTGTCCAGCATTTTCTTAACTCTCTCAAAAACGACATGGAAGCCATTGGAAAGTTGTTAAAGAAAAATCTTCCCATGAAACGTTTGACATCGTTCGAACGAGAAGCTTATGAGAAGGCTATGGTATGTTATATCTGTGGTGAAGGAGATTTTGACCCTGCTGACAAAGCAAAAATGAAAGTTGCCGATCATGACCATAGAACCGCACATTTTCGAGGTGCTGCTCACGCTTCATGTAATATTAATTTCAAAAATCCTACATTTATCCCAATTTTCATGCATAACTTGTCTGGGTATGACTCTCATTTTATAGTGAAAGAATTAGGATTTGCACCAGGAGATATAACTGTCATTCCAGAATCTAGTGAAAAATTTATTGCATTTTCTAAGAAAATTGGTGGTTTGGAACTTCGATTTGTCGATAGTTTCCGATTTATGGCTACTAGTTTGTCAAAATTAGCCGAAAACCTCCCGAAGAGTGATTTTAAAATAACAAAACAACATTATCCAGATGAACAAAAGTTTGATCTCCTCACTCAGAAAGGAATATTTCCTTACGAATACCTAAATTGTTACGAGAAACTCTCTGAAACTTCTCTACCTCCTGCAACAGAATTTTTTAGCAAAATTTCAGACTAACATATCTCAGAAAAAGAATATCAACATGCTAAAAATGTGTGGCATGCACTACATATTAGGACTTTGGGGGAATACACAGACTTGTACTTAAAAACAGATGTGTTAATATTAGATGACGTCTTTGAAAATTTTCGGGACATATGTTTACGTACATACGCTTTGGATCCAAGCTGGTATTTCAGCGCTCCGGGATTATCATTTAGTGCAATGCTAAAATATACAAAAATTTCACTTGAGCTGTTGAATGATTACGACAAACTTTTATTTGTAGAGTATGGGAAGCGCGGAGGACTTCGCCAATGCATTAAGAGATATTCAAGAGCCAATAATAAGTACATGAGTCATTATGATGAGTCATCCCCATCAACTTTTATCCAATTATTTTGACTGCACAAACCTGTACATCAATGATGCAATCGCTTGGATATGCTGGATTTACTTGGATGTCGTCTGTGGAAATAGAACAAATCAACATCACGTCTGTGTCAGACGATAGTCACACTGGCTACATTCTAGAGGTTGACATTGAGTATCCGATGGAACTTCACGAAGAGCATGCTGATTTACCTTACTGTCCGGAGACCGAAATCGTTCCAGGAACTCACCAAGTAAAATTATTAACAACGTTGAGGAATAAGGAGAGATATGTTGCACATTATAGGCTGTTAAAACAAGCAATAAAAGCAGGATTGATCATTAAAAAGATTCATCGAGGGATATCATTTTCTCAAAGTAAATGGTTGAAACCGTATATCTATCTAAACACAGAGAAGAGAAAGGCAGCAAAAAGCGAATTCGAGAAAGACTTTTATAAACTAATGAACAATAGCGTGTTCGGAAAAACTATGGAGAACATTCGAAATAGAATAAAAGTTGAACTAGTATATGAAGATAAGCGATTGGAGAAGGTACTCAGAAAGCCAAACTTAAAAGACCGTACCATTCTTAAAAATGAATCAGATGATAGCTATTTGGTTTTAATGCATATGAATGTAACAAAATTATTATTTGATAAACCAGTCTACCTTGGAACATCCATTCTAGATATATCAAAAGTGAAGATGTATCATTTCCATTACGATGTGATGAGGAAACTTTACCCGGAGAATTTGAAAATCTTATACATGGATACCGATTCCTTTTTTTATGAGACAGTAACTGAAGATGTCTATGAAGGCATGAAAAATATTTCTAATTTACTTGATACAAGCGATTTTCCTGCAGATCATTTCCTCTACAGTTTAAAAAACAAAAAAGTACTCGGAACATTTAAGGATGAAATGAACGGGAATATAATTAACGAATTTGTAGGCCTTAGACCCAAAATGTATGCTTTCACTGGAGAAAATAAATCTGTTGTAAAGAAAGCAAAAGGAGTGAGTAGTACAGTTGCAGCTTATCAGCTCAGCTTTTCCTGATTATAAAAGTTGCCTCTTGGAAAAAAAGAAATAAGAAATGTTTCCAGTAGCATCAGAAGTCTGAAACATACTGTTTTCAGTCTTTCCACAAACAAAAAATCTCTAAGTCATGATGATAACAAACGAGTAATATGCTCTGATAATATACACACTTTGCCATATGGTCATTTTAATCTACTATCGTCTATAGAAGAGCCACCCACTAAGAAAATGAGAATTTGTTAAAAACAAAAACTAAAATGTTCAGCTAAAAAAAATCAAAATTGGGTGGGATGGGGAGGTGGGGTATTTGGTCTGGAGTTTTATGACCGAAACCATAAGAATCACAATTTTCAAGGTCTTCTAAATGAATAATTTAGAGGTCGGTCAGCCAGATAGCTCTTATTGGAATATCTGGTGCTTCACTGATGACTTGATGTGATTCAAAGATTAAAAAAATCACTTCACAGACAAAGTATCACTTATCGTCCAGAAAAACTTTGGTGTTCATACAATATAACCAAAACTTACCTTCATCCCATTTTTTTATTTTTTTTATTTTCAGAGTTGAAATGTCTTCTCTTTTTTTTTCTTTTACCAATGTTCTTGATTAATTACATCTTTCTTTATTTGATTATATTAAATACACAATAGCACTTATCGTCAAGAAAAAAAAAACTAAGGTGTTCATACAAATATTTCTTATAACCAAAACTTACCTTTATCTCATTTCTCAGAGTTGAAATGTCTTCTCATTTTTTTCTTTTACCAATGTTCTTGATTAATTCCATCTTTCTTTATTTTACTTTGATGTATAATTTGTTTTCAATAAACTGTCCTCGATCAAAACTTTGGTTTGCAAATATCGCCCCCTACATATATTTTAAGTGAGAAAAACGTGCATTCACCGAATTTTTTCCAATCAAAAAGTTGTCCTTTCACTTTTTTCATTTTCCCATGTTATCCTATGGCATTTTTGATAGAGCTTGAATACTTTGATCTCATTTTTTCGCCTTTCATGTAAAATTTGTTTTCAATAAACTGTCCTCGATCAAAACTTTGGTTTGCAAATATCGCCCCCTACATATATTTTAAGTGAGAAAAACGTGCATTCACCAAAGTTTTTTCAATCGAAAAGTTGTCCTTTCACTTTTTTCGTTTTCCCATGTTATCCTATGGCATTTTCGATGGAGCTTGGATACTTTGATCTCATTTTTTCGCCTTTCATGTAAAATTTGTTTTCAAAAAACTGTCCTCGATCAAAACTTTGGTTTGCAAAATATCGCCCCCTACATATATTTTAAGTAAGAAAAACGTGCACCGAATTTTTTTTTGTTACAAAACACTGACTTAGTGTTAATCTTGTATTTTGTTGTTGTTATAAATCTAAGAAAGAAAAAAATACTCACACCATTTAAAGAAAACATACAAGTCTTTCATAAAGAAACCAGCGAGGTGATACACTCTTTCCAGATTGAGAAGGTTTCTCTGATACAAATATTTTCTTATTTTTCCGATATCTTGATGATAAATTAATTTCGTTTACAGCTTCAACAAATATATCCATTGCATGAAAAATCTCTAGTACTTTGAGGGTTTAACATATGATCATCGATGTTGTTAGAATTTTTAAGTGCTTTCTCGCGGTATACTAATTCTACGTGAGGTGTCCAAGATATAATGTCAAACACATGCAGAACGTTCTGAGCAGAGCTCTTGGAACCGATAACACAAGCACATCTTCCACAAAACCACGCTTCTTAATTTATTGTGCTTTAGCAACTTCTGTTTCTTCAATTTCCACTTTAGCTTGATTTACCTTTCCACGTGTTTCATATTCGAGCTGAGGGGTTTTTGACAGTGGGTAAGAAAAAGCATCTGAAGTTGTTTGTTTAACACTTGATTGTATAACATTATTTTTAAATGATCAAGCTGTTTACTGAAGAGAATGTTTTTCTTTTCCACATCAAAGATTAAAAAAATCGCTTCCCTTACAATGACACTTATCGTCAAGAAAAAACTAAGGTGTTCATACAAATATTTCTTATAACCAAAACTTACCTTCATCTCATTTCTCAGAGTTGAAATGTCTTCTCATTTTTTTTTTCTTTTACCAATGTTCTTGATTAATTCCATCTTTCTTTATTTGATTACATCACATACATCGTACCTGAGATCATTTCATCCTCGAACAGATCAACTAAATTTTATGCACTTTTTATTGATATAATCATTTTCTGAACATTTCCATCAAGAAAAATATATACATTCTTTCATTATTACTTAGCAAGCAACACTTGAACGTTCCACAATAAAATAAAATCACTCTGAAAAGACCACAAACAATACATAACCCTACTGCGTTACATCATCGCGATAGGTTAGGCTTTTCTTTCATTTTCCACATTAAAAATAAAACCTTAAAAAAAGATCACAATCATCCCTCGTTACCCCATCTTCCCACGAAATCCCCCCACCAATTAAAAATATCCCCCTCCAGAAACATACATCACACGCACCACCCGCTGACAGCTGAACCCGTCACCCAGCCCCGCCCACCATCCATTCTGCCCCACTCCACCCGGTGCCGCAAGTGAGCCGTAAGGGAGCCGTAAGGGAGCCGTAAGGGAGCCGTAACCTTGTCCCAGAAGACGCCTTTTATACCTACTCACGAGCGTCAACCCCTTTTGTTTTTCCGTTTCATGTAGTATGACAGACGTTCCCTATAATTCATAAAAGTACATTGTGCAACTCTAAGTGTTTAAATTCTTATATACACAAAAAGTTGATAAAAGAAATGAAGAAAAGTTCAAAAAGTGCATGTACATGGTAAAGAATTTTGAAACGCATCGCGTTATCACTATCGCAAAAATTAGCAGAGAGATCGTACAGTCCTTTTGTGTTGGCAACAAAAAGATAACCGATGCGCCATATCATTTTTTGTCTTAATAGCGGTTGTGTTTGTTTTGTTGAATTTCCAATTAAACTGGGAAATGCAGTTTAACACGATTAACCGTGTCTCAAATAAAGTAAATACCAAGCTCAAAAAATCGAATAACTTTAATTTTCCTCACATTTCCGTTATTCTTACCTATTACGGTACTTCAAGATTTATTTAATTCCTCCCTCCACTCAGCTTCATCGTGTTGTAGTTATAGATTCGAATTCACTCCCTGCTGGAGAAAAATTATGAAAATAAAAAAAATAGAAAAACAGCTTTTTAAAGGCTTGTTGATGTACTTGGTGGTACAATGTTCAAAAAACAAAAATGTGAAACGCCATTTTTGAAATTCTGGATTTGCATCAGCGTAATATGATAGCTCAATTTTAGTTTCGCAATTGATGTGCAAATTGTAAGCTGAACTTGCTTGAATGCAATGAATTACCCTTTGTAAATTTTCCAGTTGTTAACTGAAAGTTTTGAAACTTTTTTACTTGCAATACTTATGTTCTTGCAATAACCGAACGGTTGACATGGGCAACATATGGAAGTGTTCCTACTGCTCCGTGATAAACTTCCCTGTTTTCTAGAATCAATTCATTCTATTTCTATAATTTGAGCTACTCAGTAGACGTGGGAGTGCAACATTCCATGGTTTTGTTTTCACTGTATTTCTTTTTGATATTTAGAATTTTCTTGTTTTTATTTAGCAGAAAACCGCCCTTCTAACATTTATATGAGCTTCCCTTGGTCCGATATTGTACCTGGGTCCAACAGTATAGTCATGCAGTACAGAGTGGCATCATGTACTTATCAGAGACGAATCCCGTTTCGCTCTTTTTCCTCGTACTCGACTAGAACACGTGTCTAAGATATCCGGCACAGGAATGCACCTATACTACACATATAGTATATGCAATCTGTCCACCCATAGCATAGGCAGATATTTTTGGTCTGAGTGGTACTCCTTAGTATGTTTACCAAAGCAACATGAATTCCTCAATGCACCGAAATAAGGGCATTATGCCTATTGTAAGACTGTTTCAATTTGGTATTTGACATATATTCTGTTTTCTGTATAACAATGAAACAACTCATCCCGCCTAGTGCGAGCACCATGAGCTGAAAATTCACGGGATTGAATCATTTCAGCTGAACGTGTGTGTCCTGACCTTAATCCTACAGAGAACCTGTGGCACGCTGTGCAGCGACTTTATCGAGATGTCGCTTCCCAGCATCACAGATGTTCTCAATAATATAACCACTTTCCATACACCAGTACTCTGGCAGAACCTGCGTAATATGTTGCCTGCTCTATGGTACGAGCTTCCCTCACACACTCACCAATATTGTGAATCTATATCTCATAGGTGTCCAGACAATAAAGGGTATTGCATTCGATAAGTATGAACATTCTCCAAAATTTCAATTAGTCCGTAATTCAGTGTTACTTTGTTGTGTGCGGAATCGCCCAACTTCACGGATACTATTTCAATGTGTGTTACTGGGGTCAGATAGATTCACCACTCATTCATGCAGTATTCATAGCTTTATCTTTCCAGTGTGTAACTACAACCTCTGTAATTGAAGATGCTATTTGAGACTCCTTTCTTATTACCAGTCATTCTGCTTTTCTCTGCACGTTGAAACTTCCTTTGCGAAGGATAATGAACCGCTGTGCACACTTGAAGAGTAGGTGGGGAAAAATTTTTCCATCTCGATTTTAAAAAAATTGTAGGCAAACATCAACCAATAAATTCGATTATAAGGCTTTTATCATTCGTGGAAGATATAGGAAGCAAAGGAATTATGTTTAAAGCCTAAATATTTTAAAGACAAAGCTGTATTGTTATTGACAAGACTGTATTGTTATTGATGTGGTATTTGTAATATCTTTACAAGTTTATATGAAAACAGTGCGAAAAGTAAAAGCTTGACACACCTTAAAAGAAAAGACCCATTAGATATGCCTTATATTAGTACATTGCTATGCCTTTAGATATGCCTTATATTAGTACTAATCAACCAACTCCATCTTTGGCAAAAGAACACATTTCTAGTGATAAAAATGCTTTGCAAAATTGTTTTTGTGTTTGAAAACTCTGCAAAGTATTCATATTTTTGCACAAGCTTGTGTTCATCTGTTTTCCAAACAGCACATATAAATTTAAAGCCGACATTTGATGAACGAAAAATCCTGACACTCGCCCAATTTTTTGGGAACTGAAGGAGGGAAATGTCCAACCAAAATATTTTCTAGGAACTTTTAAGTTCCTTTAATTTTTTTTTTACCATTCCATTTGAAAACTATTCAAAAATGTAGTTTTTATATATATAAATAAATTTTCCAATAAAGTACTAAAACAATATTTCTGGTTGAAATGGATTATATTTTTACGTAATTTAAATAATCTTGAATATTTTGAGTTTTAAGAACATGGTTAACATTTCAAAGAAAGCAATAAAAGGCAATAATATCCACTAATTAAAACAAAATATTTATTTATTCCCTTATTTTGTGCAGAAATGTGTCCTTCATTTTCCAGACTCAGTATAAATCCGGGTTCTTTTTTTCACTCTGTAAATCAGGTCTAACAATGTTTCTCTCAGTCACTTTGGAGTTCCAATCCAGACAAGGATAGGATAGTGAGAATTTGTTTATCAACAAAGAAAACATAACATGTGTTAGCAATCCTAAAATAGCAATTGATTTCAACTTAAAATCTTAGGTACAAAACTGCAAATTTTCATACGTCCTTAAATGCGATGCTTTTATAAATACAATTCGAATATCTTGGAATGGCTTCGTTTAATTTTATTACTTAACTGACTTTTTAAATATTATGTTTCCTTGCTAATTATAGTGTCAAAATAAGCTTTATGAGAAAATATGTTAGAATAATAAATTATTCTCCTCATTTGTTTTATCCAATTGTAATATATGCAATTTCCTATGGGTCGTATCGTAGTGAAGACCTTATTAGAAAATGTTTTTTAGTACAATTTTGTTATGACGATAACGCAGATGACGGAGTGAGGGTCTAACGAACGGTTTCTGATCAGTCTTCCGAGATACGTCTAGGTTGGCATCCCATGGAGTCATTGATGTGTTCTTCTTACGACCTTGGTTCTCCTCCTTTCCTGGAACCAGTGGCCCTAAATTAGGGACGGGCGATCGCACATGGACCACTGAGTCGCTCATGGTGTCCGTTAAACCACCAAACAAACAAAAATTGTTCACCGCGTCTTTATTCAAATCTCAAGAGTGAATAAACAACGGCGAAAAGGGAAGGTCATATAACGTTATGAATAACAACTGTAACGTACCAAGAGATGTGACGTACCTGCCAGCAGGACGCACACGACATAAAGGCAGATAGGAATCAGAATAAAACGTCCGCGTAGCTCAATTGGTAGAGCAACTTATTCCGGAATGAGGGGATCCGGGTTCAAATCCTGGCGTGGACAGAAATGACGGAGAAATTCACTTCGTTATAATGGCGCCCGAACTATCCGGATGACCCAACCGTTCAAAATCTCGCATTGGTGTGATGTTCTTTCCACACCGCGAGATAAAAAATAAGAGAATCCCTTCTCCAGCACTTCGAAAAAAAAATAAATAAATAAATAAGGGGGAGATGATGTAACGTACCAGGAGATGTGACGTACCTACCAGCAGGACGCACACGACATAAAAGCAGATAGGAATCAGAATAAAACGTCCGCGTAGCTCAATTGGTAGAGCAACTTATTCCGGAATGAGGGGATCCGGGTTCGAATCCTGCGTGGACAAAAATGACCGGGAAATTTACTTCGTTATACAACACTTAAATATCTGTTAACAGGGGTTGCCTTCTTCAGGTGGAAAAGACAGGACATTTAAAGGTGTCTGGCAAGGGTTAAATTGTGATGGCCAGACAACTCGGTCTCCAAATTTCGGAGATGGTCATGACTTTTGTATTGTAACAGTCAAGGGTTCGTAGTATCTTAAAGAATTACATTTGTAATCAAATAAGAGAAACCGTAAAGGGGTGTGCCCAGTTAGGATAGGAACATAGATGCTAAAAGGAGGTTTAATCCTATATATTTTCTGTTATAGGATCCAACAGAATGTATAGTGTGGCGCAAGTGACTTGTAATTTGAATACTGGTGACGAGAGTAATATGTCAGGACACACAATACTTCGAACACTTCTGAAATTGCTTCTGTGTGGCAACATATGTCTCCGAGTGCCCTTGTTAAGCACGGTAAGCCGACGAAAGCGCCTACAATCGGCACGGCACGCAAATATTAAAATTTGACACTGAATTATAGGAAGAAGTCGACTGGTCAGGTTAATCTCATTCATTGTTTCAGCATGTGTACGTCCGGTCACGTGTGCGTCGTTTTCCTGGGAAAGTGTTTGAACCAGGAAGCACCGTGGAACGAAAACATAACGGTGGAGGAAGTGTACTGCTTTGAACGATATTCAGCTAGAAAACTTTGTCTGCCGCAGGAACATCAAAAAGGATTCATTTTTTGGAAGCTTTTCATGGATTATACAAATCTCTTTGGTAAATTATTTTGCCGTTGCCTTGCGTATGAAGGTTACATTGTTGTCCACTTATTATATCTCAAGCAGCCGACACAAGTTTTACGTCATTTTTGGTCTTCTGATTGTAAGAAGTAAAAAGCATTTCCGGTCTATTATGTTTTCCCAAGCACATTATAGTTTGCACAATTTCCAAAAATTCGTTACTCACATATAAATCGAAAGCAGGGTAAGCATTCATTTCTGCTTTTGGTTGTTTTACAAGTTCGCCAAAGCGTAGTTGTATTTTTTGTAACTGTTTATATACGCAATCACAAAACCTGAAATAGTATGCACATGAATCAAGTATGTCTTTGACCTAGGTAACGCGATTATATTTATTTTTGCATGAAATTATTATTTTCCTAAAAACTCTCATTTGAACAGTTATTTTGAACGGCCAAAGTATTTCAAATGGCGTGGTCTTTGCAACTGAAATTTGTCATGTTCCTACCGAATTTTCAGTGCAAACATTATTTTAGAATTATTTTACGCAACTGCTAGACGAAAATCATATTCACGTGTTTCAACATGATCGAAATTAAACAGCATCGAGTGTAACGTACAACCCACAGTTGGCTCAAACTAAGAACTCGAAGGAATATGGCTGCGTAACCGAAGCTAATCCACTACACGTATAAGCTCTTGCTGTTATTCATTTGTGTACTCCAAATATTTTGTCTTCAAGCAGTTACTTCGAGTTTCAAATGGTCAGACTTTCAGTTGCATTATGAATACTGTCGATTATTTTTTCTCCAAAAGTACTTATTTTTTGGGTATATTGGGTTTCGGGGTGTGTTACATGTATATTTTCAGTTAATACTCGTTCAAGCAGAATTCTTTTGAAAAGTACATTTGCTTTGGCCAATAAGTGTCCCTATTTTCAATAGTGTAACACCTGTAGAAATAGATAAGTCAGGAATAACTTTTTTGTATAATTTTGGTGTAGTGAATTTCCATTCAAATGATTTTTCAAATAATAATTTGCATAGAAATTCCAGACTTCGGTGCCTTATTTTACTCTCTCTATGTCTCTCATATTTTTATCAGTTCACTTTATCTCATGTTCATAACAAACAAAAAGAAGTTACTGGCACTAATATATCGATAAAATTGAAATACATTTATTAATATGATGCCTGATTTCTTCTCTTATTGAATTCCTTTAAAAAATCGAGGAACCTGCGGAAACATTCCGGTGTTTCCGCAATTTCGTGTTTAATTGCAAGATTATTCAATGCCCAGCCCAGGCATTAATGCTTTTTGTCGTGCCCATATTTCAGTAGTAACCAAATGGAGAGCTTTCGTGGCTGCCTTAACGTCACTAAGAGGTCACAAAAGAGACCTAGGTTCTGAGTCGACCTATAAATTTATAGAGAACTAACGCACCCATTATTTGCAAATTGTTATGTATCTGGTACTTTTGTTTATTTTTTGGCGAAACGAAATATATCTGTTTTAAATTTAGTGTCAGAGACACGGTGTATGAAAAGTCAGGTGATACCACTTTCCGGGCTGACAACAGTTTGAAAAACGTACTGTTAATGTCACAGCTCGCCAGGAGGTATTCAGGAGTTGTGGACCGATCGTTCACAATTACCATCATAGGTTTCTATGGTGTTTATAAATTTATCAGTGCAAAATCGGAATTTATCTTGAATAGTTTTTATTTATTATTTTGTGTAATTACATTTTATGGAGTTCCAGATTATTTGAAGTTTCTACACAGAAGGTAAAGTACGTCAACTCTGTTTTTACTTAACGGGAGATAAATTTATAGTGTAGTTAAATGTCGAACTAGAATCTGCTCAGTTCTGTTTTAGGTATAGGCGAAAGTGTTTTGAACCGAACTATAGGTTATTGGACAGGTTATGCAGCATATAAAGAACTTGTCAACCTTTACGGACCCAACTATAACATAATAAAGGTATACTAGGGACGTAGTGGGTTGTGGCTAAGAGGTATGTATGGTAATGGCGGAGTTGTTTTGCGGCGGACGAATGATTGTTGTTATGAAATAAAAGTTTATGTTTTCCAATGGAGTTCGTTACTGCTCAAATGTAAGTTCATGTCTTATATTAAGTCTTAATATTTATCACCAACAGAATTGCAAAATTGGCGGCAAGCATTAGGATGTGATGCGTTTTTCCACAGCTTGCAATGTGGAAAGATTTTACGTTAAGAGCATTAACCGGTATTTAATTGTTGGATCTCAAATTTTACCCCTTTATATCAAATATGTTCATCGTACTATATGCACGCAGGTCGGTAAAATCCCTCCCGTGAAAAAGCAGATTTTTTGCAACGATTCACTTTCTCTGCCGTTATCTCCAGCACAGATAGAGGGATTCATTAGTATGATTAGGTAAAAAAATAAAACAAAGGTGTAAGTTATATTGTTTATTACTAAATGAAAACTTCAATAGTGAATTATTTCTTAAGCTGAAGATTAATCAAAAATATTTTTTGCGAACATTTCGGTAATTTTTCAAAATCAGAAGTTTCCGTTAACGATGCTCCAATTATTTACGCAAAAACTTATATTCCATGCTAACATTGCTCCACCGAATATACAGCACCATCTCATTTAACAAGAAGTACAATTTTTGGACGATAAGCATCGTCTGCTCAGAAATATCCACAATAGAGAACTCACTCTTTTGCCAAAAAATTGATATACATAACGCTTATTTAACGAATTCCATGTGACAGGAACAAAAGTGCATGTTTGAGAAGCGCTCCAGGTTATTGTTTTCTTAATTCCAAGCAAAATAGCTTTCGTAAAATACGAATGTTTCTGACGCTTCCTCCCATAAGAAAAATTATGTTGTATCAAAACATCGGCCTACACGTTCGTCACGAAATCTAGTGACAAGCGACTTGAACGGGCGATTTTTGTTTCCAGAGTCGTATCACCTGACTATCATACACCGTGGTCGGAGATTTCATCTTCAAAGAAGATGAAATCCTTGATGGATTTCATCTTCTTCGAAGATGAAAAGTCCGAGTATCTCAACTGTTTGAACATCAAATCCTAAATTACAGTTTCACTACTTCAGCTGGTGTACCTGGGAAGTTTTGAGTAATTTTTGCACACAGTCTCTGTATAATTAGATTTTAATGGGAGAGTGATTCACGTCAATGTTAATCTGCAAATATTAGTTCAAACTATCTTACCTTCTCCATCCAATTGTCTGATGGTACGAGTATACCACCGCGAAAAAGCACTTCAGTCCATCATACAGATGCTGAGTCTATACCTGAAAGGATGTTAAATGCTTGTGCAGTTGTGAACCATGGACTGTTAATATTTTCTCCCACGAAGGGCAATATATCCTGCAAGGTAACATACATCCTCAGCAGAACAGTCCGATTCAAAACATTGTCTAGTATATGCTTCAACAGCTGCTGAATATTGTAATGTAATGTCCCGAATCTCATTTTCACCCTCAGTCGTTGCCAGTGGTTCAGAAATATCAAGTAAGATGCTGCAAAACCACTGAGTAGTAATAAACACACTGTCATGATCATCTAGTATAACTGTGGTAGCTCTAGATATTGGGATTTTGGAAGCATTTGGCGCCAGAAGCAAAAGACGTATGCCGTACTTTACTCCTGCTGGCAATGGATAATCATAAAAATGGGCAAGATCTGATAATTGCGAAAACATATTTTTTCAGCTGCCTTTGTTAAGACGAGCTATCAAGATGTATTTGATTTCAAATGGCTGTAAATCAGCTAAAAGGACATTGGTAAAGAGCGAATGATTATTATGAATCCCTTCTGAAATGGTAATCAATTTTTGTTTTACTTAACTTCATATTTTAACAACAAGAATGGAGCTGTCTCAAAATTAGTTTTCAGGAATTTCATAATGTACTCCAAATTCCCAAGCTAGTGATTTGTCCGCATTACACTCTCTTGATTTTAATGTCAAACGAGAAAAGCTGTGTTTCTAAATAGGCACGCTGGCACTCACGACCTTTTAGGAAAAATTATCAAGGGACAGTTCAGAACAAATCTTTATCTCCCCTAATTCAATGTCAGTAGTTTGTCAATAGTACGCGTATCTGGTTTTAATAATTTTTTAGCAGACAGCCCAAGAAACTTAGATTTCGGATCACGAATCCAGCTTTCGTCACTGAAATGTTCGGAGCACACCGTTGATTCCAAACATTAAAATGATTTTTTCTTACATCTTAGTACCGAAATGGTTTGTAAATTCTGTGAAAATCTATGAAATATAATGCCAGAATATTTAGTTTTCTACTGTACGTTCTGCAGCTCACAACAGCACATTCCGGTACCGGTGATGTGTCATGCCATTAATTTACGGAGTTTCTGTGGTTTTAATTTATTGAATAGAACGACGCAATGCACTACTAGACTTACGGATTTAACCCACTTATTTTCTGCGTAAACCGATGTAGAAATAACAATAATAATGTTGAAAAAGTAACACCCAGCACAAACAAGAAAGCATGAGCTCTCGAGATGTCTTGCTCGCCTGCCGACGTCTTGCGCCATTACAAAAAACACCGCGTCGGGGACTGCACAATGAACACTGGCCCAAGAACTCCTGTTTTAAGCCTACTTAAAGGCGAATCAAAAACAATAAAAGAACAATACGTATACGTTCAAACATGAAACGTTTCTTATATATAAATGTTATTTCTTCCATAATAAAGTGAAAAATAAAATGTTAGATACAAAGTCTCAAGAAATATTAGTAAAAACGGAAACAATAGATTATTAATGCGTATTTTTGTACAACTTGTACCTTTCTGAGATATGGTAAAGGTGAAACTCAGATTTCGATTCACTCTGGAATTTAATAAAGTATTTCATTTGAAAAATATGTTTTTAACATTAAAAGAAAATGATACTTTAGTAGTGCGTATTTGCTTTAGAAGATCAAGTACTTTTAATGTTATTACATCTTTGGCTAAATTAATTTGCTTTATTCATTTATGTAAAAGGAAAACCTTTCAAAATAAAAATGTCGTCCAACTTCTGAGTAACATTTTCTCACATATCTTTTTCTCTTCCACGTTCCTTTGGGCACTCAAAGTAACTTGTCTTTTATTCTAATACGTTCGCCACATACATATTTTTTTGGGAAACTCTAAGAACACTAATCACTTAGTTCATCTCCTCTACACACCTACTTAATACGTATCAGCTTACAATACGCCCAAGTAAAACAAATAGGACGCAAGAGCAATGAATTAAAATAATTTTTGGCAAAAGGAGAACTTGGCATTTGCTCTGAGACAGTACGAGCTGGTGTTTACCAACAGTTGTTGAGAAGAATATAAAGAGCGGTACCGCATAAAATTGTAAAATGAAGAAATTGACAATTGAGGTGCCGCAATGAAATTGAAATATCGCTCGAACAACTGTGAAAATGTTTGTTAGGTAATGGTGGAAATTTACATAATCTCCATGAAACAAAAGGTGCTTTTGGGTTACTTTGGTAAGTTCGTTTTTGAGAACGTATTAGCAAACCTTTAGAAGTTTTATTAAAACCCGTGTTGCTTTTGTAATCTGTATTCATTCTCTCTTACAAGCTTTTTTGCATACTCCTTCTGCAATATTAATCACTTTATGTTTTCTACTTTCATTAGATTTGCGCCGTTCTTTCATGTATACCATATGCTGTGTGGGCAGTAAAAATCAGTAATTGCAAGTCTGATCACTAATATGGTCATTTCTCTAGATTTATTTTGAGCCTTCAGAGAATGGCACTGTGCGATACATTGATTCTCCTTAAAAGGAAAAGTAAGAAGCCTTTCCGGTGATACAGAATCTCAGAGCTAGCATCTGACCATGCAATAGAGGCTGGTTCGCCGTCGAATCATGATGGGGTATGGTAGTTCTGTTTGTCTTACGACACTTGCTATATCCATCCTCTGGCACCAGTGTCTATAAATTAAGCACGATCAGCGTAAGTAACAATCGGGTTACTTACGCTGATCGTTAGGCCCACACCAAAATAATGAAGCACCATTCCTTTCATAATTTATAACTACAAAAATTATGATGTTGATATTGAATAAAAATGCAACATTTAATCACAATTTACTGTTTATGTTGACAAAACTATAGTTTTGCAGAACGATTGTCTAGGCTTCATCAGGACAAATGGAGCGTAAATATCCAAATCATTGCAATATCATCAGAGTTCTGCCGTTCACGGATTTTGGTGAATAGTTTTCACGCTGCTGGAAGACATTTAGTAGATGCCATGCTGCTGACAAGCCGTGAAGATTTATGGAGCATGTGAAAAGCTTCTGCTATATGAAGCTTTATAATCGAATCAAATTTATTAATAAGCGTATCGTTTCCAAACAAAAATGTATGATTATTTTGTGACGATGCTTAGCTACAGATGGCTTCTTCAGTTCATAGTTCCGTACGTAAGTCTTGTGTTCCTTCACACGGAAACTAAAATCCCGCCGGTCTGTCACTGTATATGAAAGTCAACACTAACCAGGGATCTGAAAATTTCCCCAGGAATTTGTGTCTTCGACATAGTCTTTCGATCCGTAAAAATTCACCTTGTTTACAGGTTTTAAAATAATGACTTTGATATTAAACTTTTCGATAATTCTTGATATTCTGAAGACACTCCGTGGATCCAATGGGCAACAGCCCAATTCTCTCATACTGGGATGTCTATGGGTGTGAGGGTGAGCAGACAGTCTTCGGTTTCCTAAATTTTTGGCAGGCTTCGGATTCGTAAATATGTTTATGCAAAGTCAAAAAACCATTGAAACAAAAAAATATCTGCTATATATTGTGCAATATTGTGCAATACATATCTGCTCAACTGAGGATTCCTTGCAGAAAGAGCTTGATATCTTAAACGAATTGCAGCACGCAGAGGATACATAGCCTTTCCGTTATAGAGAAAGCCCTCCAAAAATGTAGGGAACCGAAGCCTGTATGTTTGAGGGTTAACATGATTACAGAGTAGTACATGTACAAATGTGTGAAACAATCACGACATTGATCTGTAACTTCTTATCAAGTTGAAAATCTTCATACGAAGTTTCCATCGTCTGGCATTCACTAACTTATAACGAGACCCGGGAGATGTGCAATACGTGCATTCTATATATTATATTCAACCCATTGCTAATTTTCCGAAATAAACATGTAAGAAGCACAACATTGGTTTTGTAATTAAAACCACCAACATTTTATCACTTATAAGGAAGGAAGGAGACCAGGTTCATACTATTAATAAACATAGTATATATATTCCACTCCAACTGTATTTAGTGTGCCTTCTGAAAAGGAACTTGTATGTATTGGATCGATACTGTTAACCTTGAGTGTCAGAGTGTTAGAACACCAGTATGATATTAGAACTGGGTCATCCTGAACTGCAGTAGAAAGAACTGGGGCTCAACGCCACTATACATCTAAATGGGTCAATTTAAAACCTCTAGCTTTTACAACGAAAAACAAGACACTTTATTTTCTGAGAGTTTACTTTTTACTTTGTATGCGGATGTGTGCTGTAATATCGATTTGCCTATAAACGTTCCTCTACGCTGAAGATTTTGTCTCGAGAACGTGGATCCTCCAAACATTATTCCATACTTAGACAACATTATTTCTTTTAGATCTTGTGTCAATTGGTTATCCGGCCTACTACTTACGTCACTACGAACTGTTGCATCAATATCTCGTCTAACTGTATTTAATCGAGTAGCGGCTTATATCGGATCGGTGGCATTCTTTAGCTTGAAAATGGGGTTGTTGCAAGCCCAAAAGATCCGGCTTCTTTCGTGCTTCTACCTATATTGTGTTTTTATTTGTAAATATATTTCATACTTTAACTATCGCACTTTTAACATTTCAAAAGTTCAGATATCGTGCTAAGACAGCGTATCTCTCAGTATCATTACTCCTGTTGAAACGCTGGAATTCCTGGTTCGAAACGATGCAGTACCATGTTACGGACTGAAACGTATGTGCATATTTCTGCTTCAACGAAATGGAACTTATTCCGAACACTGCCAGACTAAATGTGTGCAACACACTGATGGAAACTAAACGCATGTGTAAAGACTTTCAGTTCATACCGGAACATGCTCAAATACTGATGGACACCATTCTTTTCTTTGAAACATGCGGAGTGTCTATTCACAAGGAATATAACAAGCTAATAGATCTGCAATCTAAATTACAGCGAAAGGCGGAAGTAATCTACTCTCGAAATGCTACTCTTCCCAGTGCGCATATTGTTCGTACAGTTTTAATAGGTTGCCGCATCATTGCCGATTAATATCGAAAATGATAGTGCATCACTTACAGAGCATCACGTATACTGTATGTAAGAATATTTCCAATAAAATTAAAGTCGGTTCAATAATATTTCCTGAAAACAGACATGAAGATTTGCTTTTGAACGAGGGTCAGCATAAAGATATGTTTTCGTTGGTTGATATGAACTTTTAAAATTAGCTTTGAAAATATTAAAGTCACTGTCGTAATATTTCAAAAGAAACACAAGAACGGCATAAATATTAAAATCGAGGGACATAAATAAATAGTATCCTATCTGACCACTGAAATGAGAACATAATCCTAGTAATATTAAAATAATTAATGCTCATATAAAAGTTATATGCATCAGATAAAAATGATTCGTTTTCTAGGTTTGTCACAAGTTGATTTAAATTCACAATATTGCTTCGGCTTTACCTCAGGTACAACATAAAGGACTGGTAAAAGGAAATTTATATTCACTGCGTATTTCAACAAGCGGGCGAATTCTCTAATTTATTCTTATCCATATTTAACGGTAAGTGAAATAATGCATCTGTACTAAGCAGTACGTCCACGATCACCTTTTAAAAAAGTGAGCAAGATCACAAAATATCTGCAAGCACAAACACGAGTTCTTTTCTAAATTTTTATTCTTCCCGATGTAAAATGTATTCACTACTTGTGCAAAATACGACATTTTTGTTAGAGAACTACTGATAGATGTGTCTATAATTTAAAATGAAATACTTTCAACGAAAAAGAATTCCTACATTTTCAACAAACACGCATGCTGTTACTGAATTTGAAGTCATCATGAAGGTAATAAATACTTGTTAAAACGTTCCTTAGAATTTTTAGTGTTACACTTGAGGAACATCTGCGCTTGAAACCGTTGAGTCATGTTTATGGTATTATTGGCTTGAAGAAGTTGAGCCATACTAATACATATTCTAAATTTCCAATTATAATCTCCATACCTGAAAGACCTAAATACTATTCTATTAAAACAGCCAACTTTCTAGTGCTTTTTTGAAACCAATTGGTTCTCAGTTTATCTAATTTAATGCAAATGCATGCGATATAGCTGCAATCCTTCAGATTAAAATGAAAATGTAAAGGAAAGACTGTTTGAATACGTTTTTGTTTTACTTTTATGCTAGCTCAAACCATCGGCTTTCTAAGAGATATGGCTAGTATGAAACAAAGGACTAAATTTTTCTTCAGGGGTACGTTATGTTTACAATATATGCACAAGCCCTAATTGATCATATTTAAAACAGTTTTGAGTTTAAAATTTGAAAAATTTATTAAATAAATGTAATTTAGTTTTGTTTTTACAGATGACGGAAAACGAGATTCATTTCACATGCACCATCTGCTTGACTTTCATTTATGAGAACGTGTGTGTTTATCTCATATTTGAGTAAGTGAGGTGCACCACTTTAAATGACAGATTCAGCATACTCACTGTCTAAAAATAAAGGTGAAGTGTGCGAGAGTCCTGTTATCACATAAGAAAAATCAGAATAAGAAGCACAGGAGTACTATAATAAACAGTCAAGCATCGGTTAATCCTCGCTATTTAGGACAATTGCCCGGGTACCCGGTACCCTGGTTGATAACTCCTGGCCCTATGGATTACTTTAGATTTCGTTTAATTATGAATTCAATTTAGAATACCGAGATGTACACAAACAACATATAGCGACATAACTCTAAACTGCAAAAATCTCTGCATGTACAAACCTTAATTGCATCTCAAAGCGAATTGTGTCTGCTGTTAATTTTTTTAAGTCAGCCATTTGGAAAAGAGAGACAATGAGAAGTACTTATTTCAAACGGCTTTTTAGTACTTTAAATATCGCTGCAAACGTACTGTAAACGAAAATATTAACCTGCAATTTCTTGTGGCACTCCGGGTGTTGGAGCTCGTGGAGACTATGGAAGTTTTGCAGAGTGCGCACTTGCTACTGGTGTTCACCGGAACTATCAGAGCATCGAAAATCCGTGCTATCGCTAAGGTAGCATTGCGGTTGTAGGAGCTTGCGAAAACTATGGAAACTTTACAGAGTGCAATATGCTGCTGTAGTTCAACGGAACTCTGAGGGCATTGAATGTCCGTGCATCGTTAAGGTAGCATTGTGGTTGTAGGTGTTTGTAAAATTTACGGAATAAGTGTCTTACAGAGTACTTACGTGCTGTTTTTGTTCACCGGAACCCTCAGAGCATGGAAGGTTCGTTCATCGTTAAGGTAACACTGAGGTTGTAGGAGCATGTGAAAACTTTTAATTTCAAAGCGGAAATACCTGTCATTAGTCATTTTTAATTATGAAATCATGGTTCACTGCTTGAAGACAGAAACCATAGTGAAATGTGGTAACGAGGAGCAAAAAAAAAAAAATTACCGTCTATGATGATAATCTGAAATCCGGTAAAACGCATTAAACTGAAAAAAATTCCGAAACAGTGCTTAAGGATGTTCAAGACATTGGCATTACACTTAGTACTAAAAATGGAAATACAGTGAAGATTATATTAAACTTGGCTTTTGAAATAGAGGAGATGAGGACCATTCCAGCCCACAATATATCGTTTGCAAAGCCCTCTCGAAGGGCAGCTTCAAACCATCACATTTCTCTCCTTGTTCAGAAACTAAGAACCATAGTCTTGCAGGTGGAATATTTAATTTCTATTATCTAATTTAAATTCTTATATTTCACTTCGCAATCAAGGTATTTAAAAAGCGATTAAAACATCATACTTCGTAAGCTACCAAATAGGAAAAGCATAGGAAGTAAATAATATTGACGAAAATTTGATTTTATGACGTGAGGAAGCAATTGTCAAGTACATGTTTAGTGACGACTCGGCAAAGAAATTGGACACGATACCTCTTTCTAAAAGCACAGTGACTCGCCGATGCCACAATATGTCAGATATTTTTGAATATGACATAGAACGGGTGGGAAAATAACTGTGTTGGTTCTGCAGTTAGATCGAGAGCACAGACGATTATGATGTAGCAATGTTAATTGTAATTGTACGATACATGGATGATGGTAAAATGGAAAGAACCGTGACCGTTTGCTGCCCAATAAAAGAGCGTAGAAAGGACATTTTAAATATATATTTAATTCGTATTCCGAAGGAAAACAAATTGAATGGTCTTCTTGTGGTGGAATGCGTAATGGTGGTGCAAAATTGATGACAGGAAAATATATGGGATGAGTTACTCGGATCAAAAATATATGTGCAAATATTTCTTGTACGGATTACGCTAATTATAGACATGCCTTGTCATTGAGAAGAATGCCGAAACAATTCAAATGTATGTTCGACGAAGCTATCAATAGAGTCAACTTTATAAATCCGAGAACAATTATTTTAAGATTATATATCTTTATGGAAGAATATGGTCACCGAACGTTCTACTGTTTTGATTCACACAGATATTAGATGGAGCCTGCATGGCAAAGTGCTTATGCGTTTGCTTGAGTTAAGACAAGGAAAAACTATTTCCTTTGAAGCTCACGCTTTTTATATTAGGGGGTGTACAACATGTTACACATGTCTTCAAATATATTTGACAGGTATTTCTTCTAAAATAAATGAACATAGTTAGTTATAAAGAGGTTCAAAATATGACCATTTTCATTTTTCTAGATCGAGTGGAAAATATGCTAAAAAGTTGACTTTCTGCGAAGAAGTTATTGGGAACAATGCCAAGTGTTCTCGCGTCCAACACAACTTTCTGACAGAAAATGACCTTAAATATAAATCATAGTATTATTAATAATATCAAATGTCGCTTGAAGTCCCTAACGGTGACTTTTAAGGAATACTTTCCACCATTTTCCAAGATATTGAATTGGATTCGTAATTCATTTGATAAGCCTTTTATGTCGTTTGCGACTGACCTATCAGTGAAAAAAAAAAGAAAAACTCATTTGCATTTCGACTGGTTTTTGTACTTAAAACATAATTTAAGATCAAAAGCGTTTAATATTTTGGGCTTGCGTAAAAAATAGAGTGTTTTCGCCTAATGACATATCAGTTAAAGTACTTTGACATTTTCAACTGCTTACCTGTGCGAGAGAGCTTTCTTTGTCTACTCCTCGCTGTAGTCAAATTCTCGAAAAGAAACATGATACAGAAACAGAACTGAGACTATTTATATCGGTGTACTGTCTAACTTATTATTGAAGTACTTTGTTATGCTAAATAGGCCTAGAAACACCCTTAAATTAGTGATTTACTTTGATTCGTAAGTATTAATATCACTGTAATTATTTTGATATATTTATTTTTTAACATTATAAATCGTTTAGCATCGGTTTCAGAAATATTTCTACCTATTTCCAAGTCATTTCACCATTAATTTGCATTTTCTAATACAGTAGGTTTACTTTTTGATGTTAAAATTATTTTTTGTTTTGCAAAATATATATTCTTGAATATTTTTCTTATAATAAAGCTGCACGAATTTATTTAAATCGGCAGCTTCTAGAACACATCATTTATTCAAATTTCACCTACCACCATAGCAGTTCAAAAGCAGGCGGGCACCCCCAGCTGAACACTTGCAATGAAACTAGCTCCAAAGTGGGTCAAGAAGCAGATTGAAAAACAAAACAAAAAAAAGAAGCACACTTGAGGATGAAGCAGGCTCCACCCCTGGAAACCAAATGGTCAAAGACCGCTTGGTATAAAACTCTTAAATCTTCAAACTATCTCTTCCATCGTTACACTACTATTCACTAAAAAATAATTTTTGTTTGAACTTTTCAGGTACTTTTGCAATTGAACAATTAATACTGTAAGAACTATTTTTTTGGTTAACTTAATAATAGTCCTGAACTACTTAAGCATTTACCATCATACTATGAAAATCAATACTATTTAGTACTCCAAAAATGCAATAACTTTACAACTATAGATAAAATACTTTACACAGTATTAAATCGAACAATTTTCTGTATTAATTTAACATTTTCCCGAAAAATGTTACTAAGTTACTTATCCCCTAAGAATGAACACTTTAAGTCTTAATTCTAAATTTATGCAATATTTACAAGAACTTCTAATATAAGCTTAGAACAAACTAACCTTTGCATTTAAACTGATTCTACGAAGGTCTTACAATTACCTTTACATTTTGGAAAAGCCTCAACTTTCATTTTATACGGTTTTTTAACTCCGTATAATGTCTGGAGATTGTGAAGAACAGCTGACACTTTTTTCTCGAAGGCATCCACCTGAGAGTGGGCTGCGATTCCGTCAGTTTAGCATGGTCTGCCATCGTTCAGTTTCTAATCATTCCTTTAAAACACCATATAACTTGTTTATAATTACCTTTTGCCTCTTTGCTATGGATGACTCGATTTCTTTAAAACGAAATCTGGTAATTCGTTTTTGGCGCAATAATGATGTATACAATGTTTTTCCCCTGAAGGACTGGTCTTTCTGCTGACCTTACGTATGAAAGTCGTAAAAAGGAGGAATTCAAATATTATACTTCAAGGCCTAGTAAAAGGTGTCATGTAGAAGAAAGTGCACCAAAACATTACTGGAAAGTCATTGAAAAACATTTAATATAAATATTTTTTTCAAAAAATTTACTGCAAATATACTTTACTAAACCATCGTTTGAACAGTAGTCAGACGAACATAGAAATTCTTTCAAGAATTTGCTTTTCATGTACCGGAGCAAGCATTATTTCTGAGACCTTGAATAATGTTAAAAAAATTATAATATATTGCTTTATATAAAAAATGTAGGTAAAATATAAACAAAATTGAAACACAAATGGAGAACCAGGCTTTCAGACTTAAATTCGTGTGTGCTATCAGAATATTGAAAAGCTGCATTTAAAATATTTAGCTTTGATTAGAAGATTTTTTAAATACGGGAAACTTCTACACTACTGAATGTCAACCTTAGGATTATATTTTTGGGATGCTTATATCGATAAATAAGTTTCCTTATTATAGATGATTGATATCCATGGTTTTGTGAAACTTGAAATATCCATTTCAACTCCTTATTTCGATACGAGTTTGTACTGGAATGTGAAAAAGCTCCGCTAATTTGTGAATAAAAAACTGCGATTTTTTGTACCCATGGATGATGCGAGTTCGATGGGATTAATACAGGAATGTATGATGGTTTACGGTACACACAAAATGCCAGGTCCTTCTTTTTTAGAAATCAATACGTCCAAAAAGGTAATTGACAATTATTTTCAAGCTGGAGTGTTAATTTAATTGTTGGATATACTGCAGATAAAGCGTCTTGAATTCTTGTAATATCCTGAAATTTACTTGTTCTAAGCAGAAAAAATGTGTCATCAACACACCGACAGTAGTACGCAATGATACTTGAGAACTGTGGTATTACTTCTTTTTCTAAATCTTGCATTATCACCTCAGAGAAAAGTGAAGACAGTGCTGACCCAATTGGCGCACCGCTGGTTTGTCGGTAGGTGTTATTTTCGAACTTGAAGTAATTATTGCTATGTATATATTTTAATATTTTTATTATCTCTTATACCTGACATGGTTTTTAGGATGTTTTTCTCAAACAATTTCTGTTGTATGATGTTAATTGATTCCATGACGGGAGTATTTGGAAATAGTGCAGTAACGTCCTTACTAGCTAGTGTATATTGTTTTGATATTTGTAGATTCTTGATTTGATCTAGAAATTCAAGACAATTCATCACAGTGTATTCATTAATCAGAAAATACGAAGCCCAAAAACGAAAAAGTTTCCGTTCCAATTGCTTTAGTGGGGAATTTGCTTTAGATACGATCAAACGTATTGGTTCTTTATCTTTATGTAATTTGATCTTGCCAAATGCTTTAGGGATACTCGCACCTAATGGTGGGTGGACTTTGCATACATCTGATGGTAATGTGCTATGATTACGAATATCTGCTAGAAAACGGATTAATTTATCTGTTGGATCAATATGGATTACTTCAACTGCAATTTCTTCCATAGCGGATGTCATTTTTTGAACATAAGTTGCATGATCTAATATCACTAGTTCTTTAGATTTGCCTGCTTCAATTATGTTAATCATAGGATTATTTTTTTAATCCAAAAGTTGCTGTCTTTCATATTTATACGTCTTATTTATTGTATTTTTACTATTATCATTAATAACCTGTTTAATGGCACGATAAAGTTTAAATCTAACAGCGTCTCGACGTAAAGTTTTAAAGTTACCTAATATATTTTCAAGTAGTGGTATGTAATCACTGGCTTTTCCCAGATGACTCGGTGGAGAGAAATTAACTCCACGATCTATAATGGTTGTTTGCACTTGCGAAAGTGGTATTGACGATTTATTGACACAATTAGAAATTGTACTTTGCCCAATATTGGGGTTGTTATTATTATTATCATATATAATCCAGTCCAACTTCTTTTTGAACTTATGTGTAAACACTTCTGTTTTTTTAACCACTGTCTAAAAAATTGCTTCAAAGTCTTCATCATAATCACTTTTTGTACTGTTCGAAAATCCAGTGTCCAAATGTTGAAATGTAACGTGGGAACTGAAAATAAGTTTTATATAGAAAGTACTAAAAACCGATTAAGTAAACGATTAGGACAACATGTAAATAATTAGAAAAACAAAAAAGTGTGCACGTCTTTAATGGAATATTGTTGTAAAACAGAAGCAGTACCGGATTTTGAGAATATAGCAATTGTATGTAGACATAAAACTGAACGTGCCATACGTTATAATGAGACGATCGTTACTGAACAAACTAGAGAACAACTGTTACAAAAATGACCCAATAGAATTACCTTTACCATGGAGAATATTAGTCGAGGAAGAGACAGTGCTGAAATTACTTTAAAGTATATAAAAAAATGTAATTCAGGGAATGATATCGAATTGTTGTAGTAAGTAATGTGTTTTATAGTTAATTAAAAAAGTGCATTTAGTAAGCTACAGGAACATATCGATTAACATCGAATAATTCAGTTTCATCAACGTAGGCGGCGCGCATTATAGTTGTCATATAGGTATATAGCGTCCTCTCACAAGGCTCTTCTGTCCTTTAGGGCCGCGGGTGGCCTAGTGGGAAACGTTCGAGACTGCCGCGGAAAGGACCTCAGGTTCGATCCCAGCAGGTACGAACGCTCGATCCACTAAATATCCGCCGTGCGTCGCATGGGCACGTTAAGCTGTCGGACCCCGGGTACTGACCCCCAGTAATAAATAAGGCCGTCTTCCTCCCCCTTTCTACTTCGCTTCCGTGTCACTTTCCTATCGAGCACTCTAGCCCAAATCTCCTAGCTTCCTATTTCTAAGGGTTGTTTAAGACCTGGTGTCAAACACTCCCTTCCTAAAATCCTCTGCATATGATCATCTTGTGTCCTTTAAGTGATGACAACTTTTTCCTGAAGATGGTGTTTATACTCCGAAATGCATAGCAATCTGTGAAGATCGTTAACTATTACTTGAGGACGCTATGGACTATGACGAAGTTTAAGCCTTTCAGTTTCTTTCCTTAGTTATTTTTTGATGTGTAACTTCGTCATAAGGTATGTTTTTAAAAAAGTTTTAAAGTTTTCATTAGAGGACATTTTCATTACGTGGAACAATATGGTTGAGTCCTAGAGAATATGAATCGCCTGGAGTTGTGGCATGCATACAGCTTGGTCATCTGTGACGGCAAAGTGGATTGTTTCGCATTTGTGATTTAGCCTATTTAAATTTCATCTGACTTTTAATATCATATTATAATGAATATGCTTTCTTCTAATGGTTGTGGTTGTGTTGTTAATTATATCATGAATAAACTTTCCTGCTAGTAGTGTAGTAATAATAATGAACAAGCTTATAACTGGTAGTAATGTTGTAGTAGTAATTAAGATGAATAAAGTCTTATGCTGGTTGTTAATAATAACACTTAATGAGATAAACCTAACAGCCAGACAGAGGTCTGACGAAACTATGAACTGAGAAAAACGTACTTACTAAAGAAAATCTTTATTTAGGGAAAACTCCTGGTATAATCCAACATACACTTCACAGGTCACACAACTACTCAATAAAACGTAGCTCCTTGCACATGAACGAAGCTCTACTCACATAAACGAAGCTCTCTTTACATCAAACGAAGATCTCCTTACACATAAAACAAAGCTCTCCCTACCCTCATAAACAAAAAGCTCTCTCAGGTATAGTTGAACGCCCCTATTTATATTGCATACCACCACGTCATGACTTACACTCATTGCCAGATCTCATTCAGCGGGAGAAATAACATCTCGTTCAGTAAGAAGATAATTTACATAGGAAAATAAAATAACCAGAGATAGTATAATCAAAAGGAAAGTGAATCTAGAGTATACGTTACAATATATATGGACTGAACATATTTGAGTGCACTGGACTTTTGATGGCATTATCCCCAAGTGATTCGTTATGTTTGGTTAAATATACGTCAGAGAATAGCATTGCTATAAAAGATATGGAAAATAAATATTTAATATGCTAGAATTTACGTAGGGATTACATTATATATATATAGGGTAAGGAAAAGAAAAAAAAACGGAAAAAGTCTGCCTGTAGCAGATGATCGCAGATACTACATACTATGTCAGCCTATTGCAAATGGTCGCAGATATTATTGCTCTCATACATTGGATGTGGTATGCTTCAACGTACATAATTATCCTTGGCTACGCAAGAACAACGTGTGAAGAGTTTTACACAAATATACAAACTTCTTGTTAAGTGTGTAATGGTAATATTATGTAAGTTATATGCTTCATCACGTGCCTTATTTTGTTATTTTCTCCTGTATCTATTTTTCGGTGCCTTTGTCCATCACTTTGTATTCTGTTAATGTTCTTATTAGTGACTGCATTGTCTTGTTTGCACCCTGTATATATTTGTATCCTCATATGCCGCATGGCACGCTCTTTATTCTCTATCTTATTAAGCGCATTTGTTTTCCTTTTCTTCGTATAGCCTAACACAATATTGTTTCGCACTGTCGATTTTCAGTGTGCCAGTATACTATAGTTATAACTGCCTCGAATCTGTCGTAAAATGTTGTTCCTATTTTGTTGCACCCTGCTCCCCGCCTACGAAGGTGGTTTTATCAATATTCGTTCTGTTGCAGTGGAATAGCTAGTTTCTGTACATTTTCATTATTCGATGTTTTTGTTGGCATTTTTGTGATGTCATGTGTATATGTTCTTGCCTTGAATAAAGACTCTTCTGAACTGTAGGAACAGAGGTATTAGCTTCTTTATTTTGCATTCATAGTAAGCATTTAAAATCACATATAAGATTTTGGATCAGTATTTACATATTTCCGTGGCCTTTGTGACACAGCTCAGCAAGGCTGGCTTGATGTACAGGTGGGTTTTTTAACAATTGACATTTCTGTTTATGAAGCAGCTCAGGAACAGAATAAATGAGTTACTTTGGTAGGTATGTAATACACACAACTAATCACAAATGCTTACACAACATATCACTGACACTCCAGTAATGGGAATTTCTTGGACTGTTGATCTTCCAAGTGCCTCCTATGTCTCGAATGGACTTTTCTTCTTAGGAGATGGCCTTCCGAGGTCTCAAGTGTACTCCCTCCAGATGCTCTTCCTTGCCCTCTGGTGTCCACTCTGCTAATTGCGAGTTGGACTCTCCTTCTGTCATTGTAAATAGCATCGACAATTGAATTTCTTCATAGGTTCTCTCTGATCAACTTTCAGTGTACTGTTCCAGTTTCTTAATAAAGCGATGTTGAAACCTGTAACGGGAATGGAAACATATACATGCATTTGAAAGCTTGCCAAGTGACAAAAAAAACATGCATTGATATTACATTTAAACATCTTATAAGAATATAAGGGTTTTCAAAAGCGCTTTATTGAATTTAAATATTTTCCATCACAGAGGGGGAAAAAAGCGGCCAACAGCACTCGTTGTGCCCGGGTGGTCACCCTACCAGGTACAAACAGCGCCCGAAACTGCTTAGCTTATCGAACGAGAACCGGCGTTTCCAGCTTAATATGGCCGTTGACGTTTAAAGTGATCGGTCGCATGTTTTTGGAGCTCCTGACTGGGTCAGAGTTTTTTGTGAAGTACGTGTTTTGTTGCACCTTGATTTGAAAATTTGAGTTCTGTTCTTACCTGAGTTCCTTCCTTACAAGGAGTGAGGCTGTGTACCAGCCGTACACGCATATTTTTTTCGTTTTTTTTTAGTGTTGCAAGTCGCAACGCTCAAGCCGTCAGGTTTAGTAGCCGAGCTGGGTAATACCTCCGTTAGCATGAGTGCATTATAACCTTCTTGGCCTCTTCAGCTGCTTCTTAATCGTTCACTGTGTCTTCAGTGTCAACCATGAGTAGTGTTTCGCCGACTGGTGTTGTTTTTTCGTATGCAATGGTGCCACTGGCTACCAATGTGTCGAAGGCTGGGTCAGGGGCACCCAGTTCTTCAGTTCCTGTGTCTCGGTCGTTTGCAGCGGCCGTGGGTACTACGCATTCTTTACCAAGTGCTTCTGTGTCTGCTAGACCTGTGTTTACTCGTGTTGCTTCCGCTTTGCGCATTACGTTGCCGTCTGACTCACCTCAAGGTAAGGAGCTTTCCTCTGGTTTACTATTAAGTGTTTTTCTTCCTGCGTTGCGCGACACCCCTCTCCCCCAGTATTTAAGTGCTGTTTCGGATGTTGTCCCGAGTGAAAGCATTGTGTCGATTATACTCCTGGGAGGGGGTGTTGTCGTGCACTTCACCCACCAGCTGGCTGTGGATAAAATCCTGGCTTATGGCCTGGATATTGGATCTGTCCATCTTCAACCGGTAGCAGCTGCTCAACGTCCTGTTACTGTCACTCTATCTCCAGTTCCTGCCGCAGTTCCTGACTCAGTGTTGGTAGACGCCCTTAACGCCTTGGGGCGTGTGGTTGGCGCCACCAAATATCTTCCAGCTGCCGCTCGCGACTCCCCCGTTAAACATGTTCAGGGCGCACGTCGCCAATATAGAGTTATTTTTCCGACTTCAGAAGTAATAGTAAACCGGCCATCCACCCTGGAACTCATTACTGAAACTCGGACTTATATTTTCAACTTGTTTGTTGGTGAGCACTGTTTTCGCTGTGCGGGTGAGGGGCACCTGGCGTCTGTCTTCCCCCATGCTTCACAGAGTGCTGGGCCGGCCTCTACACCTGCTGCTTCTTCCGACGCTGTGGCTGGCGCCCAGGCGGTCATCGAGCCTGTAGCCCCAGCTTCTGCTTCCACTCCACCTGTCTGGGCTGATCAGCCAGTGGTCGTCCATCTGACTTCGGCTCCGACTCCTTTCGTTCAGGCGCCTGAAGACCTGTGTCAGTCTCCTTCATTGCCGTAACATCCTCCTCCTCCAGAACACGAACTGTTCCTCGGGGACTGGGTTTTCTCGCTGGAGACGCTGGCCCTTTACATTTTTTCATAACTACCGGTCCAGTTTTGGGTCCAGCAGTGCCTTTGCGTTTCATAACCAGTTTTACTACCAACTTTCTAATGTTGTCAAGTCACAGAGCTTACAGGGTTCGTTTCAAGGTATTTCTTTTACTTATTTATCCCATAGACTTCACCTTTTCAATCTTCACATTCCCCAATCCTCTCATGATGCTGACGCCCTTCTCCAGCATCTAAAATCTCTTCTCCTTTTGGCTCCGTCCTCTGCTATTATCCTTGTTGGGGGTGACTTCAACTGCACTCTCCAGCCGGGCTTTGACCGTGATGGTTCCGCGGAGAGTCGCCTTGCCTTTTCCTCTCAGCTTTCACAACTGGTTTACAATTTTGATTTTGTTGATGCTTTCCGTTCTCTTCATCCCCAGTTCCGTGAATTTTCTTGGTTTCCTCCTGCCGCTTACCCCTGTGTGGAGGTTAGACTTGATCGTTTTTATGTTTCGGGTTTCCTACGCCCCTCCCTTGTTGAAGTCACCCATCACCCTTCTGTTTCATCTGATCATCGTCCTGTTTTGTTACGTTTCTTCTTGCCTACTTCTGGTGTTCCCTCCTCCCCAGTTTCGACCTTAGATGATTTTTTTCTATCTGATCCGGTTTTCATTGCTGAAATTCATTTGATTCTCTCTTCCTAAGTTAGCCAACTTTCCACTTCGGTTGACTCAGTAGCTCTGTGGTTGTCCAACAAGCTTTCCATTCTCTCTTTTGCTCGTCAGTATTCTTTTTCTTTCCGTACACAACGTCTTTCTGATATTGCATCTCTCCGTAGCAAATTGCAATTTCTCTCTCCTTCTGACCCTTCTTATGCCGTTCTCGATTTTCAACTCCGAAGCATTCTCACTTCTTTTGCCTCTTCCGCCTTGATCCGTTTAAAATTCTCTCAGCTCCGGTTTCATGATAATCTTTTTCAACACCTTCGTTCCCTTGAGACTTCCCGTGTTAAGGGAAGCACTCTTGCTTTTCTTTCTTTGCAGGATGATTCTGTCGTTACGGACCTCTTTCGTATTTGTGACCTGACCTTCGAACACTACACTGAACGTTTCCGCGCTCAGGTTTTGCCGCCTGCAGCTGATTCCGATCTTCTACACGCTCTTCCTCTAGTTCCGCCTTGTGTTTTTTTATTTCTTGGATTCCCCGATCTCCCCTTCTGAAGTCCGTACTGCAATTTTCTCCCTTAATGATCGTTCTGCCCCTGATGCTGATGGTCTCTCCCTTTCATTTTATAAGACCTTTCTTTCTGCCCTTCTCCCCTTCTCGTTTCCTGTTTTAACTCCGTTCTTTCCTCTTCTGATTCTATCCCTTCTGACTTTTCGTTCGCCTTTCTCCGTCTCATCCCGAAATCCGGCAATCTTGGTCTCTTTTCCAACTGGCGCCCCATCTCCATTCTTAACACTACTACAAGATCTTTTCTAAACATTTTGCTCTACGTGTTAATCCCGTTTTACAGTACATAATTCATTCTGACCAGACTTACACTGTTCCCTCCCGTTCCATTGCTACTAACATTACTACTATGCGTGATTTATACGCTCTTGCCACTCGTCTTTCGAAACCTCTTGCTATATTTAACATTGACCAAAAACAAGCCTTTGATTCAACTAACCACCCTTATCTCTTCACTGTTCTTCGCCGTTTTGGTTTCCCACCCATTTTCCGTCCAGCACTTTTTCATCTTTATTCCAATTCTTTTCCTTCATGACTGCCGCTATCCCATTTGCGAACGGGATCCGGCAAGGTTACCCCTGTCGGGTCAGCTGTTCGCTATTGCATTTGAGCCGCTTTTGATTTCGATTCGCTCCCGGCGGCTTCCGTCGATTCCTAGAGGTGTTGCCTCTTCTTGTCATCATTGTGTGGTGTTGTCCGCTTATGCGGATGACCTCACACTTTTTCTGCTCACTGAGAGGGCGTTCGGTGTGGTGCTCTCCCTTTACCGTGAAGATGCTGTTTTCTTTGGATCTGAACTAAATCTCTCGAAATGTGTTGGGTTATGGGCCGGATCATGGTCGGCTCGCGGGGACCACCCTTGGGGGACCCGCTGGTCGAACACGCTCATCAAGCTCCTTGGGGTCCACTTTGGCAGTCCTGTTGCTGTTGCGGCTGCCACCTGGTCTCCCTTGGTTCAGGCTTTGAATCATCGTCTGGCTCCGTTTCGTCATCTTAAACCTTTTCTTTTTTTCTTTAGTCGTCCTCATCTTGTTTCCACTTCCCTTTTACCTGTTCTTCTGCATTATTGGGTCGCTCATATTCCCACTGCTATTTTTCTCCGTCATGTTCAACGCACGTTCACCGATTTCGTTTGGGACGTGATTCATTGGGTGCACTGCTCCACACTCGTCCTTTATGTTTCTTTTGGCGGCCTATCTCTTCCTGACCTTTCTCGTAAGTTCGATGCGTTTCGTCTTCAGCACCTTCCTCGACTAACGATCTGCTTGCGGAACCTCTTTTCTTTTCCTCAGTCCTCCGTTATCCCACCTCTGAGTACTTGCACTTCTCCACCTGGTTCGCCAGTGGCGTGGTGCAGGTTTCTCAGCTGGTGGATTCTACTCTCCGTTGGAAATCCTTTTCTCAGATCTCGCCTCCTCTTGCAGATACCCCTTGCCATCGCGCTCAACTCCGTCTAATTCATTCTAGTCTTCAACGTCTTTACCCTTCTCTTGTTACATCTTCTGGTCTTATTTCGTCTTCGTCGCCGTCCCTCTGTCTTACGTTTTTTGTCTTTCTCAATGATTCCCCTTTCTTCGTTCATCAGGTTTCTGCTAAACTTCTCTATACTCACTTTCTGACTGTTTTTCATGTTCCGCGTGCCATTCCATCCATTCCCTCTGCTGAGCTAAGCCGTACCTGGTGATCCATTTTCTCATTTGGCGTCCCCAAAGGCTAAAGATATTCATTGGCTTTATCTTCATCGCCGGCTTCTTACTCCCCGTACACTGCATCGTTTTCGCCATTTGTCCTCCCCCTCTCTGTTTTTTTGTTTCACTCTTGGGGATGTTGCTCATGCTTTTGATTGTTGTTTGGTTCTCCAACCCTTGTTCTCTCTTATGTTTTCGTTTCTTTCCAAGGTTTGTCCTCTTTCCCATTCCATGTTTCACTATTACTTTTAACGTCGTCATCACCCTTCTGATTCATCTCATAATCCCGTCTGCGCATATTTGGTTTTACATGCTAAATTGACTATTTATTATTTTTATCATTCTCGCGTGGATCGTCCTTCCCTTAGGCGGTATCATTCGGCTAGGATTTTCCTGCGCCGTCGATACCGCTCCTCTATCCATTCGGTCATCCAACTTAAGTATGACATTGTACAGTCCCGGCGGGATGTTCCCGCTTTTTTCTCGATCTGGTCCCCTCATTTGCCTTGATTTTTCATTGTGAATGGGGCTGTTGTTTTGCAGCCCTAGGGTTTTTTCTCCCTCTTCCTCTCTTGTTGCTGGAGTTTGGTGTGCCCTGGATTCTTCGTTTGGTGCCCGGGGTCTGGCGGTGCACTTCTCTTCGGTTGTTTGTTTGCTCCTTTGTTGATTCTGTGAGTGCCTTCTCTTTGGGTACTCGTTTTAGTGCTGTTTTGTTTTTTCGGTTTTTGATGGTTTTGCGTGTATCTTTTTGTCTCTTTTTCTCTCTTTTTGTCTGTGTTTGGCAATTATTTGGTTTTTCTGTTGTCTATTGCGTTTTTTTTCTCCCTGTTTTGCTTCTGGTTTCTTTGTTTTTGTGTGTTTTGCGTCTTTTTTCCTTGTGTCCTTACGTTTTGTCATGTTGTGTTTCCGGATTTTTTTTGCTCGCTTTCTTCCGGGCTTGGTTTTTGGTTGTGGCTTGTACTCTTCTTGTTCTTTTTTTTCTTTGCGGTTTCGTTTTGTGTTTCTTTCTTTAATTTCTCGTTTTACTTAGGGGTGGAGGGGCTGTTTCCGTGAAGTTTTTTGTCCTCTGCGGAACCAGGGGTGGGGGAGCACTACGCGGCAGTTGAAACTGTTAATCCTTTACTTTTTATTCAGTGTTTCTCCTGCTGTACTCAAGTGGTGGCTTTGCTATATTTTGTGGTTTTGTAGTGTTTTTTTGGTAATTTCATCGTCCTTGCATTGGGTGTGTGTTTCCAGTTTATATTCATGTATTTTTCACGCTTGAGTTGTACTGTGCCTGTGCTGTGTTTTTTTGGGGGGGTTTTTATTTGTTTTTACTACGTCGACCTTTTTTCCCTAATTCTTTCGCATCGTGTGTGCGCTTTTTTATCGTTGACCTTGCGTTGTTTAGTGTTTTTTTGTTTTTTTGTTTATTGTATTGCTTTGTGTATAACCTTAATTTGTTGTTTGTTTTGCCTTAAATCGGTTTTAGCCGTTTGTCAATGTCCTTCTGTTTACCCCAGAATGAGGGTGTTCGATTCACTACTACTTTTGCCTTAATGTTAAGGTTTTTTGTTTTTTGGGATTCCTATGTGTACTGGGTGGGTAGTTGGGTGTACTTTTTTCTTTCTATTTTAAAACTGTGTTATCTCTGAGTGTTCTTTACTTTGCATAATTTTCTGATCAATTTAATTTTTGTCCGTTGGCACTTTGCTGACCTTTTCGTCCATATGTGTCGGCGTTTCTTTTTGCTCCACCACAGTGTTGATTGATTGATAATTTGTGCTATATTGATGTGTTGTACCAGCACGTTGCCGTTACGGTTTTCTCAGCCAGCTTTGTCAGTGGGCGGATGGCCTTATTACCGTGTGTTGCATTTTGTTGTGTGCTTTCGCCTTTCTTCCCGGCCTTCTGGCCTTGCGGTTGGCAGCCTTTGTTTTTCAAAAGTTTCACATAGTTTTTGTATTGTGCGTAATTATCTTTGTGTATTTTTGTGTACTTTCCACGCTTTAGTTGTATTATGCCTGCACCGGGTTTTTTTTTGGGTTTTTTCCTTATTTGCTATCTTGACCTTTTTATTATTTGTATTGAGCGTGCTTTTTAGAGTTGACCTTGCGTTGTGTTATGTTATTGTTTTCTTGCATTGCATTTGTGTATAATCTTATGGGATTCTTTTGTTGTTTTGCCTAAAATCGGTTACAGTCGTTGGTCAACGATCTTCCTTTTTACCTCACAGTGTGGGTGATTGATTTAATACTACTTATGTCTCTGTTTTTTTTTTTTTTTGTAGTACTGTTTATGATTCCTATGTGTAATGGGTGGGTTGTTGGGTGTATCTTCCGTCCAAATGTTTCGGTTTTATTTTGCGTTCCCGCAGTGTTGATTGATTGAAATTTTGTGCTATTTTGTTGTGTTGTACCGGATAGTAGCCGTTACGCTTTTTTCCCCCTCTGTAAAGTTTGGCAGTGGGCGGAAGGCTTTATTACCGTATGTTGCATTATGTTGTGTGCTTTCGCTTTTTTTTTCGCGGCCTTCTCTGGCTTTGCAGTGGGCAGCCTTTTTTTTCCAAGTTTGTGTTGTGCTGTTTTGTGCTAATTCCCCCCCCCCTGTTTTTTCCCTTGTCTTTGTTTTTTTTTACGGTATTTTCATAGGTCTTGTACTGTGCGTAATTATCTTGGTGTATTCTTGTGTACTTTCTACGCTATTAGTTGTACGGTGCCTGTGCCGTGTTTCTTCTTTTTTCTTTTGGAGGTTTTTTTTCTATTTTGCTACCTTGACCTTTTAATTTTTTGTATCGAGTGTGCTTTTTAGAGTTGACCTCGCGTTGTCTTGTTATTGTTGACTGCATTGCATTTGTGCATAATCTTACCTTATTTTTTTGTTGTTTTGCCGAATTTCGCTTACAGCCGTTAGTCAACGATCTTCTTTTTACCTCACAGTGTGGGTGTTTGATTTATTACTAGTTATGCCTCAGTTGTAAGGCAGTGTTTTTGGGTTTCCTATTGAAATAGTGATATCTCATGTCTGTACCTTACTATGCATCATTTTCTCAACAACTTAAATTTCGCCCGTTGTTGGCGCCTGGCTGACTTGTTTTTTCTAAACGTGTTGGCGTTCTATTGCGTTCCTGCAGTGCTGCCTGATTTATAATGTGTGCTATTTTGTTGTGTTGTACCGGCTCGTAGCCGTTATGCGTTGGTTGTTTTGTCTCACAATCAATTTTCTTGGTTAATGATATTTTTTTACCTCACAGAAGGTTTTTTGTATTGTTGTTGTATTACTCGTGCCTGAGCTATTTGGTTTTGTCTTTTTGCAGTCTATGCTAGTGTATTTGTTACTGGTTGCTTTTCAACGTGATTTGGACCGGTGAGCCTAAAGGTTTTGTTATATTCCCGGTGACTGTATTATATGTAACATCCCTTTAGCTTTTATTAAAGATTATATGAAAGTTTAAGCGTTTTCAAATTTAGTCACATAAGCTGTCGAAAGAGTTGCTCTGTAACTTTATATATAAATTTAGTCACATAAGCTGTCGAAAGAGTTGCTCTGTAACCTTATATATAAATTTAGTCACATAAGCTGTCGAAAAGAGTTGCCCTGTAATACATATCATCATCATCATCATTGTCAACCATTATCAATCCACTGCTGGACGAAGGTCTCCCCAAGTTTCCTCCACAACGGTCTGTCTTGTGCCAGTTTCCTCCATGTCACTCCCGCATACTTTCGAATTTCATCCACCCATCTTCCATGTGGTCTTCTTCTGGGTCTTTTCCTGTCCCTTGGAATCCAATCTAAAATTTCGGCTGTCCATCGATGGTCTGTTCTTCTGGCAGTATGTCCAGCCCATAGCCATTTCAGGGATTTAACTCTGATCATGATGTCTTCCACGCTTGTCATTTTTCGGATCCACGTGTTCCTCTTCTTATCTCTCCTGGTTACACCAAGTATGCACCTCTCCATGATTCTTTGAGTTGTCTGCAGCCTTTGTATGTCTCTTTTAGCTAAGGTCCACGTCCCTGCACCATACGTAAGCACTGGAAGGATGCATTGATCAAACACTTTTCTTTTAAGACATAATGGCATATTGCTCTTGAAAATTATGCTGTTTCTTCCAAAGGCTCTCCAGGCAAGTTTTGTACGCCGATTAATTTCTTCACCAATGTGACCCTCACTTGATATCTGCTGTCCAAGATAAACATACGTATCTGTTATCTCCAGCTTTTCTCCATCAATCGATAAATCTTCATTTCTTGTAAAAGCATTGAACATCACTTTTGTCTTCTGATAGTTCATTTTTAATCCCACTTCTTTACTCTCGTCAGCAAGTTCCTGGATCATACTCTGCAGCTCTGATGGGGTAGTTGCAAAAATGACTACGTCATCAGCAAAACGAAGGTGGGTTAGATATAATCTCCATTAATCTTTATCCCTTTGTTTTCCCAGTTCAGTGATTGAAAGACATTTTCCAATGTGGCATTAAAGAGCTTCGGAGATATGGTGTCACCTTGTCTCACTCCCTTTCTAATTTTTATGTGTGTTGTATTTTCAAACAGCCGAATCTTTGCACTTGCATTTTCACAGATGTTATTAATAATATTAATGTATGCATCTTCAATACCGCAGGATTTCAGAGCCGTTGTAACTGCTGATGGTTTCACCTAATCAAAGGCTTTTTCATAATCGATAAAAGCCATGCACAATGGAAGCTCATATATTGCTGCAAATACATCAGAAGCGGAAATAAAGGTTTACGCCCACTGGTGGCCAAATCTGTTTTTACAAAAATTAGAAATTATGTGCAAACGATTTCCCATCAGGATCTGTATCCGGTGCAGAAAGAATTTTTCAGATCGGAGATTTAGAAGCAGAGATATAGGAGAAAACGCAATTTACCTTTACGCCCCCTAGCGGAAAGTCTTTGAATTACTTGAAAATTTTGAAATTATATCAAAAACATGTCACACGGAAAACACTATCTAACAAAGAAGGAATTTTCCAAATTGGTCTCCTAGAAGTCGAGATATTGACAAAAATAAGATATACGTCTATGCCCCCTGGCGGAGAAACTATGGAATGTTTTAGGAAGAAAATATTCCGAAAAGGTTCATCGATGTGAGTGGCATCTGTCCACGAAAGAAATATTTTAATCGATATTTTAGAAGCTCAGATTTTATGGCAAATACATCAGAAGCGAAATTTAATTCTAACGCCCCCTGGTGGCCAAAATATTCATTACGAAAATTCGAAATTATATGCAAAAGATTGCGCTTCCGGAGATGTATCCGCTGAAAAAAAAATTTCAAATCGGTGTTTTAGAAGAAGAGTTATCGGAAAAAATGCAATTTACTTGTACGCCCACTAGCGGAAAATCTATGCGTAATTTGAAAAAGAAACTATATCCAAAATACTCTTCGATATAAATGAAATCGAAAGATAAATAATTTTTTCAATCGGATGTTTAGAAGAAAATATGTGGAATAAAAAAGTATTTTTGAATTCGACATCATCTGCGTTTACGCCATCTAGCGGCGAAATTGTACATCGTAAAAAAAAACGAAATGAAAGATCATCATTCGCATATTTCAAGCTTTCGAATGCAAAAAGAATGTTTCAAATTGGACTAATAGTTTTAGAGATACCGTGAGTACAGGCGGACAGACAAACTGATAACATGAGCACGAACTTTTTTTACAAAAGGCGTGCTAAAAAAGAAAGGGATCAGAAACATAAACTAGCGGACGCCATCCAGCTGAACGGCGGCATTCTCTAGAACGTATTTTTCTTTTCGGCAACATTTATGCTTCAGTAACTGGTGCAGAATCCACGACAGGAACCGTAAAATTAGAATTACACAAATGACCAGCTGAGGAATCTTGTTATCTTTTGTTTCTAAGAAGCCCCTGGGTAAACAATCTGGAAAAAGATTGCTGACATATTAGGAGTAACAGCAACTATACATCAGTTATGTCAAAGTATGCTCAAAATATACAGAGAAAAAAATATTATCGCTTGCATTTTAAATTGAAGAAAGACATTTCTAAGTACAATTACTGGTATTTCTAATTATTACTAAAAGAGGAAAGGGTGGGGAAATATACTCAAACAGCTCGTCTTTTGTTAAAAATGATCGTGCTTCTGTAATCATTTTGGCCGGCCGTAAATGTTTGTGTGGACACCAGATCTCTGCAACAATGACACCGATTTCAGAAAAAAAAATTGTATTGGGAAGCTTGAAATGTCAGAATCCTTGCGCTCATTTTTTTTTTTCATTCAGAACTTCACTGTTAAGTGGCGTAAAGGCAGATGATATCGAATTCAAAATACATTTTATTTCATATATTTGTTCTGAAAGCAAATATATGTAATAAAATAAATTCTAAAATACTGATTGAAAAACATTTCATCCTTTCTATGCCACTTATAAAGAACACAATTTTAGGTACACTCTCTTTTTCGTGTAATACATGGCATTTTTGCTAGCGTGCGTATCGGTAAAATTAGTTTCCTCGAATATCTGTGATTCTGAAAGTTCTATTTGAAAATGTTTCATGCATCGGATACAGCTCCTGATGGGGAATGTTTTGCAAACATTTCTAATTTTTGGTAAACAATGGTTTGACAGAAAGAGGTCGTAAGTCTTTATTTGCTCTTCGGATGAAATTGCAGCAAAATCTAGGCTTAAGAAAATTCTATTGAAAAACATATTTCTTGGGCGGTTCTCGATCTCCTAGGAAAACCTTTGATAATACCTCCTGCTTAAAATAGTGCAGAGTTGTTCCGTCATGGGGCGTAGTTATATGCCTAATTTTGTCAATATCTCTGCTATTAAGAGTACGATTTGAAAAATGGTTACTTTGTTGAAGAGTGTTTGCAGTGAGAAATGTCATGTAATTTAAAATTTTCCTCAACAAACAAATGTGCCACTGGAGGACGTCAGTTCACGTTTCCATTTTCAGCAATATCTGGGAGACCAGAAACAGGACCGAATTTTTAATTTTTCACACATTTCCACGAAAACATCAGGTATGCATTTCTTCCCTAAACATTACACGATTTCCCTGCTAGGGACCGCAATGGTTTGATCTGTTTTTCTCAATATCTGTACTTCTAAATACGCGATTTAAAATGCGCCTCATACCATTTTGGTTGTGGAACATTTTACGTTCCTATTTGAGTAATTTTGTACTTGAATGTTCTGGTGCAGAGGGTGTTTTCCTATTTCTGTTTGCAGCCATATCTCCGTTTCCAGAAGACGCTACTACGGCATTTATTTTTTCACTATATGCCATTCATGTTCCACATATTTACAGTGCAGTAAAGATGTGGAACATTATTCTGTTTAAAAAACGCACAGCTTTCGCGATAGGGGAGTAATGGACAAAACCATTTTCACGCTATCTCTGCTTCGAAGAAACAATATTATATTGGCACCTATCAGTCCTATTTGAAAAGATCTTCTTGGATAAGGGAAGCAAATAATTTCCTTGGGTTACGGAAGCAAATAAAAATAACTCTTCTTTTCTTTGATAACGTCGTAACCAGACGGGTGTTATACGTTTGCATTTATAACATAAGCTCTTAACCCTAACTTCAATATTGAGAACGAAAATTGCATGCAATTGTGTCTAAATGGTAGTACTTTGAATACAAGCTCTTCCGTTAGAATCATAGTCTTTGGATTAATTTTCATTACTGAGTTTCATGTAGCCCGTGGCACCAAAACATTGAAACAATGTTGTTTATCAGTTCGAAGTATTTAAATAATAGTTTTTCCATAGCTTAGTGTCAATATTCAAATCTGTCATCCCGAACTTATGTTGTTATCCAGTGTTACCTTCCCCTTGAAGAAATTTCATGTGATCGTTAACGAATTGTAAGGAACTTTAGACATATCAGTAGATTCCCATAGTTTTTTCAGTAAAGACCTGTAAAGCAAGAAGCATGATTTTCCTCATGAGTTATTCTGTTAAGAAAACAGTTTGCACCATGTTTACAGTTATGTTTGTTAAACAATTTCACTAACGCATGTCATGTTTAAACTGATTTTCGAAATATGGATGTTTCGTCATAAGCATAGTCGTTCGGTTGAATTTGGTATTGGAGTGAGGCCAAACTTCCGTATCGACGAAACATATCTAGACGGTAATGCACGCGGAATGGGATGAAAATACTGAAAGAGGGCTACAAGTGATTAACCAAATACTCCTTCCACCGCTCTTGTTCTGTCAAAAAAACAGTCTGCGTTAGAAAAGCATTCTGTCGATATTAAAAGATGACCTAAATACGAAAGAAATCGTTGCTGAGACATGGACAGACGGATGGAAGGAAAATCGGATCCCTGTTGGTAGAGAATTACACTTAGAAGTTTAAGACGAACCTGATTTCGGGGGGGGGAGATCTACTTCCTGCACTGACCTGGAAGAAAGCACCAATTCTCATAATGAAAGTCTTCAAAGCTACTAAGTCCGAAATTGTCAAACATCTTTAATCAGTATATATCAAAATACGCTAGGATTGATATCAACATAATAAGGTAAATTTGTCCTTGGTTGCAATGTAAAAGTCCATTTTAAATATATACGACTCTTCATTCACACTAAAGCTTGTGCCTAAACGGTGTTTTAATGCTATTGGTTCATGGTAACTCTTCAGCCAAAATATTGTCTGGAAAAGCTGTTTTGTCACAGAACGTGAACACCTTATTATTTCGTAATAAGAACGAAAATAAGTTAATGAATATTTGAAAATTCAGACAGAAACATCACGATCTGAAACATGTTCGAATTGCATGTGTCAAAAGTCACAAATATTATATTAGTTACGAAAGCATAAGGACAGAAATGGGCTGTTTTGGTTTTTTTTTTTTTTTTTTTTTGATTGGAATTTTTAACGACCACCGTGAGCAACTCAATGGGCTATAAGCAGTCGCCCGTCCCTAATTTAGGGGCACTGGTTCCAGGGAAGGGAGAGAGCCAGTGCCGTAAGACAAAGACAACATCCATGCCTCACAGGGATTCGAACCCGGACCCCTTACGGACGAATGATCAGAGGCCATCGCTTAGACCACTGCGCCACCGGGGCGGCCTGTTTTGGTTTGCTGCAGCTAAAAATGTAACACGAAATAGTAGAGCACAATTATCGAAACATACTCGCTTAACGCAAAGTGAAAATTTTCAAGCGTACTCTAAAAGTACTTTTTTCACTAACATGGAATAAATAATATTCCTAAAAACAATTACAGATGCAAAAATAATTCACAAGTCCACACATTTCCCACTCTGAAATTATAAAGAAAAATAAATATCTTTCTGGAACAACAACGAAAGAAGCACTTTATGGAGCTGATGTGCTTGTCATATGTACGTGGCTTGTACGAATGCTACAATCACCCCTAGCTATGGAAAGGTTCTTGCGTATTTTTTCCAATGTGTCCTCCAACAGTAGGGGGCAAAAGTATGTAGTTTGTGCGTATGCGCTAATCACATCTAGTTGTGGAAATTTAAGGGTAGAAGCCATGTGCTCCGACTCTCGCGAAAAGTGGCTGTTGTGGCCTCTAACTGTAGGAAACCAAAGCAGGTAGTTAGTGCACATGGGCCTTCCTATCTTGGAAAGTAATGCAAGAAACACAATAGAGAGAAGCTGACTGTACGAAGCGACAAAAAGAACTTAAAGGGGTAAAATAATGTAAACTTTTATTCTAATTATGTGAACAGAAAGACCATACAAAAATATTGTGTTCTTCAAAATTACCATACAAAATATTGCTGCACGAAACGTAAAATACTAAAGTTCCTTGGCTCTAAAATTATTCGTTTACAAACGTCACAGTCTACAGTAGTTTTAATAGAACTTCGTGTTCTAAATTTATGAACATTAAAAATCTGAAAGTGTTACTTTCAAATTTAAAATTTAAACATCAGAAAAGGATGTCAGAATAAAATATTATCAAAGTTAATTTTTCGCAACGTTTGTGGGACATTTTCCTTTCTTTTTCTTCAACAGGCGTGATTATGTCATAATTAGAAGATACAGGAAAGTTCTTCATTGTGAAACGTTTCTTTCAGCAATTATGTAAGCACATATAGTCATAATGTTCAAATGAGCAAAAATTTATTTGCTGCGATTTTCAGTTCAATCTCTCTCATAATATAAGAACATTTTAAAACAGAATTTTGCAGTGGTTTTAATTTTCGATTCAAAGTTTAACGACCACCGTGGTCAGATTGATGGGCAGAGAGCATTCAAACGTCTCAAGTTTAAGGCAACTGGATCCAGGGAAGGTAGAAAGCCATTGACGTAACACAAACACATCATCCATGCCGTATAGGGTTCGAATCTGGACCTATCTCGGAAGATGAATCAGAGGCCATTATTTCGACCCCCTGCGCCACCGCCTCTACAATGTTGTCGAGTATCAAAGCATTTGAAGCTACAAAAAGACGATGTTCTTCAATCCGATGAACTACCTGTATCAACCATTTCATAAATGAAATAATAACTGCACATATAAATAAAGAAATAATGCAGAAAACGAAAACACGAACGTGTTCGAGTGGTAACTCCTCATTATTTTAACATATAATTTACAGAAATTGTTCGTCCCTTACCATCGCTCTCATTAAGAGACATGCAGAATCCATGTGCTTTCCCAGTGTAAAAAAGTATAGCCAGAAAAAATCTAAAGAGAAAAACCATGTTGACCTTTTGTTCGGTTTAGCTCACATAGAGGAGTAGCAAACTGAGAATGCCGCCAGAAACTCATTCACATCGTCGAGCTGCTTCTGCGTGGCCGCGTCCGTACGTCACACGTAACGTAGAAGCACTTGCAAACACGTAAATGAAACACACGTAGAAGGACTTGCAAACACGTAAATGAAACAGGACTATTTCGACAGATTTCCACGAAAAGCGACTCAGATTGTCAGAAATCATGCGTTGCAATACAGCTTCTGCAAGAAGTAAATCACTGGAGCTGTAATGGTGCGGAAACATTGGGAATCAAATGAAGGAGAATTTTATAATGAAAATTTTAGATTGCGATTGCTTTCAATTAATATTGCATTGATAATTTCATTTAGAATGAAACTGACATAAAGAAAGCCAAAAATATAAAAAAAATTAAAAGAAGAAAAAAGTTATGCAAGAGTTCTTAGCACTCTCGCATGACGTACTTCTGGAGGAAAAACATTTTTTTTTTGGTTTGTTTACGATCGTTTGCTATTGCTCTTGCGTTCATTTGGGGTTATCTCAGCAGTTCTGTGTAGTAAAGAACATTCACTTTCAGCGTTCAACACACTTCTCTAACGTGGATTAACAACATAAATTTTCCTTGATATTTTTATTGTGCTGAAGAAATATTTACAGTTGTTAAAACGGTCAAAGTTTGGACATTTTCAACGGGCATTTTATTATTGCTGTGTACGTTTCATACGCTTAGATGGTGTAAATGTTTCGTTAGAAACGTTGCGTAATTGTGGTGCTGTACTGATCTCTCGAAGGATAAAGAAACGGACGGAACTGGAGTTGTTTATCATGTACTCTGAAAGTACTTAAAGTTACAAAAAATGTTTTAATAAAATGCAAACGAAATAAGGTTTTTTATGTGGTATTTGCGAGAATCAGTTTCAAAAAAAAAAATAATGGAAGTGGCTGTGAACGTGATTTAAATTTAGATTTCCTGGGCCTTTCATAAAATATGCGGAAGAGACTAAAACTGAATGCAGCACCGTGCATGCATCTGCAGCAAAACATTAGTGAAAATATTTAACATGATGACAGTAATATCATAGAAAATCCAACTAAAAGCAACGTATTATGCAATTCTACATTATGACAAACTTATAACATATAATAAACATTATAATAAGTCGAACTCTCTCTCTCAGCAAGAAAGACAGAGAGAGAGAGATAAAAAATATCATGGGACTCAACGAAATGAACCTTAATTTAGCATCCGCTGCTTGTTGAATTATCCGGAAACAGTTGACGAGAGAAGACAAAAATAATCTTCCCTTTCCTACCTATTAATACAATGAATCACTTTATTAAATTTATTACCCTTGTCGAATTTCATTATAAGTATGACAGGAAAGAAGTACTGTGTCTTCCAAAAACTATTATTATGTACAATAATTTATAAAGCAACTCATGCTACATTTTGATTCATTAGACACATTCGACCACCCTGTACTCTTTTTACTTCTTGTACAGATAACAGACTGGTGGTCACATTTTTTGAAATTATATAAAAACAGTAGGGAAAATTCATTCGAGATAGATATGATAGACAATTTACAAGGGAATCACCCGCGTTTGGTGGAACAGCCCCAAAACGACCACAGTGGAATGATTCCGTATGTAAGAGATTAGAGACAAATAGGTTGGTCTTGTGGAAATTTGCAATGTAAGGGGCTATAGTAAGGAATCTCAGAGAGTTGGATGAGATGAAACATTGCAAAAGAAAAGCTATAAAAATATCGGGCGCAGAAGTCCGAAGTGGCCGGATGTTAAATATGGACCAATCTACCGTCTGAAGCCTCTCTAGACCATTTCAGGATACTAAAATATATCGAGAAGACTTGGGGCAGGGCATGGGCTATTCATTGCTTGTCGACAAGGCCACTGAGCTGTGTGAATTGCTAGGGTCAGTCCAAATAAAATGACACGTCAACTCGCCAAGAAGCTCATTGCCTAATTTAAATGTATTATATCACGAAATACGTAATACCGAAGATTGTATAACCGTGGTTCCCATCCTAGACGGCCTGTTTGTGTATTTCCTTGAGCGTATCCCAGAGAATACTTGTTCTGAAATGATGTAGTCAACATCTTGCCTCAACATCTTCAAGTTAATGGAGCTAGTATCGAATTCCAGCTGCTTCAGTTTCCAAAAAAATCTATAACCAGATTAATGGCGCTAAAATAGGATCCTCGCTTTCAGCCGTTCTCGTGCTAGCATTACTTCGCCCAGTCGAGTAGTATACACATATTCACTAACATCACCCCAAAGCCTGGATGAGATATACGGACAATATATTCTTCATATGGCCACACGGAAAGGAAACAGTGCCGCTTTTCTGAGAAGAAAGTAATGATATTCACATTACGATCAATTTCACTATGCAACTCGAACACAATAGTGCCTTGCCTTATCTGGATGTTTTACTGAGCAAGTTGTTTGAAACTCGCCTTCGTACACAAGTCTATTATGAACCCACATACGTCCCCGACTTGATGCTCCACACCCCATTCTGCCCTGCTAGTTACAAGACAGCTTTCTTCCGTTCTCGAATCAGAAGAGCCTTTGCAGTATTTTCCGATGTTCTTTCTACAGAACGTGAATTAAAGAACGTTACCGAATTGGCCACTGAGGCAGAATATGCCCCGGACCTGTACATAGCTATACATAGAAAGGCAGAACCCGTCATATTAGTTTTTGTATGCCACAACTACGCTTCCTGGGATCAATTCTCTACGTACGTAAGGTTTCTTCTCAGCTCAAGAACGCGCTCGAGGAACTGAATTTGGGTGTTGGCATCAGGTCTCCGACATCTTTATATACCATGGTTCAGGAAAACACTTGCAAGGCCCCGCGTTCCCTTGATTCAGGTGTTTATGTCATCCCTGTACAATATCGGACTACTCCAAGCGATACTACATTGGAATAACCAAAGGTTTATTTGGAACTAGAATCAACGAGCATAAAGGAGACCTAAAGAACGGTAAAGTAACAACGTCTCTATCCAGAGAGGTCCAGCTCAAGTCTGCTACACCTATGTGGGATAACATAAAGAAATTAGATTCCTAGTCCCCCCAAAATCTACTGCCATTCGCGAAACTTAAGAGATCATCACTAACAGTGAATCATGTAATGACAGCTTCTCGCTGGAGTTGCCAAGAACTTGGAACCAATTCTTCTAATAGCGAACGTCTTTTTATCCTTCTATGATTCGGCGTGCTAAACGATCATGACACCTCGAGTCTTTGAATGAATAATTACTTAGCATGTGTTCGTGTATAGTCGAGTCACCGCGTTCAAATTTATGAAGCATTCTATTATTCGAGTTGTAATTCGCTGTCTACTTTCCTTGGAAAAGCCATCTGGTTGATGTTCAAAACCTTGGAAACTTTGATATATAATCTATGCTAAGAAATTCGGATTACTAACATGGTTATACTGTTTTAAGTGTAATTGGTGTACAATTCCATGTTATTATTTATTCAAAGAATATTTGAAGCAAAGCGCTACTGTATCGTCTGAACATTAAACACGTAACTTTACGTTCATGAATGCATGTACTTCTCATATGTGTTAACCTAAAACCTTTCCAAAAATTTCCTAAGAAAAGCTAAATATTACAAATGCTGCTTTTCAATGTTCTGATAGCACAAATGAATTTTATTCTGAGGATCAATTCCAGCATTTATCATAATTGATTTTATATTTAGGAGATAAAACGACTGGGATAGAATTTTCTAGGATGATTTAAGTTGTCAGAATTAATTCCCACCAATGCATGAGAAGCAAATTCTGAGAAATTTAGATGTCCATCTTACTATACAAGCAAGGGCATTATGAAAACAAGAGTGTAGTTGAAAATACTCCAAATACGTGGCGACAGTTAATAAATAAATACATCGTTCTTTTTCACGTTCCAGAAACACACAGCATCCGAAAAATGATGCTGTGTGTTTCTGGAATGTGTAGAGCGATGTATTTATTTATTAACTGTCGCCACGTATTTGAAGTATTTTCACCTTGGATCTCGCCCTTTGGATTTAACTTCTATAATATATATATAGCTAGTGCCGTTCATGCCCACCAGATAGAGACTTCTCAGTAGCCGAGCCCATCTTACGGATTTATGATATCAGAAGCTGACTTAAAAATACACATAGCACGGTGGATTGTTGGCCACCGTTGCGTATATGTAACGCGCTCGGCTAAATATCGAGAGTTCTGTTGGTTAATTTCCACAGCAGCGGCTGAAAAACAATTTTTCGGATGCTGTGTGTTTCCGGAATGTGGAAAGTGCGATGGATTTATTTATTAAGATTGTAGTTAATTTTTTGAAAAATGGGTTATACAAAGTATTGTTTTTTACAGCGTTTCGCTGTCTTGAATTCTCAGTGTATGTTTTAAACGTCAAATGCCTTTCACTAGGCTTTAAGAAATATTAAAAAACCCGCCGTTTGCTGGATTCATAAGGAGAGTCCGCAAGAGAACTACTCATTTCGTATCATACAACGTATTCGCAATAACTCCAGGAATTTGGTTGATTTATAAGGTCAAATATCTCGGAATTGAAATGATCATCTATTGCGCTTAGATGATTTTGTACAGATATTTAGACAATATATCCTATTGTTGTCGTTATTATTTCTGTATTTGTTCTTAATGAAAAACAATTGCATTGTTACTAGTAAAATAATTATAAAATTCACAGCTTCAAAATTGAAGGTAATTGTTAAAACCGTATCGAAAGTTACGGATTGGTATTTATTTGCTATTTTACATTTAGCATCCTTATCAACTGCGAACAACGCAGTTTTTTTAAACACCTTGTACGTTGGAAGCAATGCAAACGTTGTAGCAATTATTTCGGACGTAGAGCACCGAATGGATAATGAAAAACGTTCCCATAAATTGATTAATTAATGAAGTTATGTAAATTCATATGTCTACGGGGAGCAATGTATCATGTTTTGAAATTTTAGAATATCTAATATGAACGATAAAGGACAATATCAAGACTGTAATTGCAAAAATGTTTACTGACCATACGGTTAGAATGTGCCCACTGAAGATAATACACAGGGCTATAACATTCGAGACACTTTTACAAAACTGTTTTTTCACAAAAAATATGTACATCGTAGAGATTCAAAGCAATTGTTTAGGGATTATAAAAAGTATTCTTTCTGCGAGTTCATTCATCTTCAATCTTTCACGCAAGTATATCATTTCGGGCAGCATTCATATCAATGGTCATTTAATTCCCATTACTTTCGGTTGTCCCTCTACATAATCTCAGTTGTCCCTCTACATAAATATCAGTTCGTGGCTAACATATTGTTCAAATGAATTGCTAACATTTCATTCCCATTTTAAAATTTCAGTGTATTTCTTAGTTGTTACTTGATCAAAAAGAATACATATTTATTCTTACAGGAACTTAGTCTTTTCCGAAAAATGAACGCAAATATTGCTATCCGTATAATGCTGGGATCGTATCCCAGATCTCTCGATAACTAGCCGAATGTGTTCATCTTATACTACGATGGCCAACAATCCACGTCGCTATGTGTGTTTGTCCTTCGGCAACTGACTTACCAAATCCGTAAGGATGGGCTCAGTAACTGACAAGCCTCCATCTGGTGGGGCTTCCCCACAAGCTATCAATATCCAATAACTCCAAAGCGCCAGAGTGATAGTTACAACCTTCCATTTATGTGGAGACAATTTGAACACACAAAGTCATCGCTCTTTCCACGTTTCTCTTAATTAACACACAGCAACCGAAAAATTGTTATCCGGACACCGCTGGAATCGTATCTCAGATATCTCGATAACTAGCCGAGTGAGTTATTAGTAGCTTGTGCCGTTAAGCCCCACCAGATGGAGACGTCTCAGTTGGGGGCCCGTCTCTACGGATTTGTGAAGTCAGATGCTTACAGATAAACATGCATAGCGCTGTGGATAATTAGCCACCGTAGCGTAACGCGAAACCACCCGGTTAGTTATCGAGATATCTAGGGTACGGTCCCAGCGGTGTCCTAAAACAAATGTTTGTTTGCTCTATGTTAATTAAAGAAGAACGTGGAAAGAGCGATGATTTTGTCTATATACATTGTCTCCACGTATTTGGAAGATTTCCGAAAAATGAACTCAATCGATTTATTTCAAAACAAGAAGAATGACTGAATAACAAATGTCCAGAGCAAAACAATGATTGTAAGTAGAAGCAGGAAAGAAAATACAGATCGCATATGCTTACCAAAATGTGTAAAACATCTGTTTTAAACATAAAATACGAATATTTTTCGAATTTGAACCTCAAGGCGAACATATAAGTTTTAATTTCTCCTACAAGTGTAAATGTCGGATGGAAATAGATAAAGAGCCCAAACAACTTCATCTAATTTGGAATGAAAATTACAGGCAAAAATCGGGTGTTTTGCGGAATTATGTATAGTTGTGAGAAACGTATAACCGATGTTCAATGTACCTTGAATGGAAACTTCTAACATGTCGAAAGCGCTTTCGCGAACTCTCCTTAAGAAATTAACTTTGCATCTGCTAACACCTCTATTTCTATAAGTTGTCTTAGTTCCATCCCTAGTGAAATCCGCATGGTATAAAAGTGACTGCTGAGGTGCTGTCATCTTTCGGCCTATGGGAAAGACAATAGCACGTAGCTGTGATTCGATCATTTTACGCTGTATTTGGTTAGTACTTAAAAAAACTGCCAGAAATATTAATTGCATGCCTATATCAAAGATAATAGCACGTAGCTGTGATTCGATCCCTCTACACTGTATTTGGTTAGTACTTTTTTTTTTTGATTGGAGGTTTAACGACCACCGTGAGCAACTCAATGGGCTAGAAGCAGTCGCCCGTCCCTAATTTGGGGTCACTGGTTCCAGGGAAGGGAGAGAGCCAGTGCCGTAAGACAAACACAACATCCATGCCTCACCGGGATTCGAACCCGGAACGCGTTCGGACGAATGATCAGAGGCCATCGCTTAGACCACAGCGCCACCGGGGCGGCGGTTAGTACTTAAAAAGGCTGCCATAAAATATTAATGGCATGCCTACAATATATATATATTCGGAAGGAAAAATTGTTACCTAATGAATTCGAACCTGTTCTATCTAGCAAAAGAAATCAAGTACATTGAAAACAACTTAAGGAAAAACTGTCTTATGATACACATCGCATTTCAACGTAGTTTTCTGAGGAAAGACTATATTTCCATCGCAATAAATTTTCCAGGACGCTGACAACCAAAGATTCCTAATTTCACTCCTGAACTACGTTTAAATGGACACCCACATTGTGATGATATCACAATGAATATGAAGAAAATGGAACCACGACACAAATGAACAGGAATATTTATCTGAAAAATTCTTGGAATCTGGTTCACATGATATCATAATGGTGACATTTGGAGCACACTTCCTTGCCGAAATCCATCGCTGCCATTCACAATACGAAATGCTCGAGCCTTCTTCCCAGCAATTTCATGAAAAAACGTGTTCCGATTCCAAATCATACAGCAAACGACTTCCAGCAATCTGAGTAAAAAAGGCGTCGAATCACCTTACGGACCACCGCAAAAAACACATGCACTTACAAACACACAGGTGAATATGCGCAACAGTGAGTTCTGACGTTCTGTTATCTATCGGCCGACCTTTAAAAAATTAGTTTGCGTAGAGCATTCCAAAGCACTGTAATCTCATCATTCACACCTTTTTTTGTGATTCAGTGAAATTCTGTTTTTTATATGTGTTTCTCATAGACAGATATCGCATCATTAATTCCAAAATTACGTATGTAATTTTTTCGTTTCTAAAAAATCAAACTAGTACAGATTTCCAATTGAAACGAGATTTTTGTATTTTTCGCTCGAAGGAAATCAGAAATTCAGAATTTTGACTAATTCCAAATTTTAAAGAGTACTTTTAAAGTGCTCAAGAAAGTTTTAATGCACTGGATCAAAAATATTGACAAACGTTTCATTGTTTGAGTGAGTTCCCAATAAACTTTCAAAATTTGCCTTTGTAAAATTATTTAAAAAATGTTATATAAGTATCTTTTTTCTAATTGCAGTTATTACGAGCCGCGGATGGCTTAGTGGTTAGTGTTTCAGGCTATCGATGCTGGGTCCCCAGGTTCAAACCTGGGCTGATCTTTCAGAGATGGTGTGATTTACTAACAATCGCTGAATATCGGACGAGCAGGTAAAGTGACGGCCCCTAGGCTGGACCCACTGGTTAAATGGGTATCCTTTCCTATGTCCTCCCTGAAATTCTCTCACCCATCTATGTGCAATATCGTACTTGTACGGTGGCGCCATCTACTGTAATCTAATCTCACTACAAACTGTTCTGTCAGAAGTCGCTAGACTTGCTCTCATTCCTTCCGTTTCTGTGTCCTGCCCAAAAGGCGATCTCGCTGTAGGTGGCTGGGACCTAAACTCTACTACCTGTGGACGGAAGTCCTAGAAGAAAATGACGCTGACCCTAATTGCAGTTATTACGAGTTTTTACCCCCTTGTTCAGCGTAAGAATAGCGATGATGTCGAGTCAGACGACTTCGCATATAACCGTAACCAAACAATATACAATTGATGCTTTTTTGTCCATTAGATTTCGTGAAATTGTTCTGCTCTTGGTATTCCGTTAGATGGCGAAGTTTTGGTTTGGGGACTAAGATTTTTTTTTCTATACAGCTAGTGGGGTATTATGGATGTCTTCAGAGCTTGTGATGATATCAAGGTTAGTTCTTGGGACGAACGCTCCAACCACTAAATATCCGCCGTGCGCCGGATGGACACGTTAAGCCGCCGGACAACGGGTATTGGCACCGATAATAAATAAGGTTGCCTTCCTTCCCCTTTCTACATGGCTTCCGTTTTACTTTCCTATCGGGCACTCTAACTCAAATCTCATAGCTTCCTATTTCTGAGGGTTGTTTATGACCTGGGGTCCGAAACTCCCATCCTAAATCCTCTACATATGATCTGATCTGATCTATTAAGAAGTAAACTGGAGAACTGTCGCAGAAGGAGAGCTGCAGACATTGCACGTAAAAACGATGATAAGCGACTTCGGGCAGTTGATCTCTGCGAATAAATTTTAGTTGAAAAAAAAAAGTAACACATCAACACACTTCCTAAACATCCAGCTGTTTAGGCAGTGTGTTGATTTCGTGCAAGAGTTATTTCCAGTACGAAGTTACAACTGCGCCAGATGCGTATAATTGGCAAATAACCTTGGTATTATACCAGGTTTAAAATTTCGGCAGAAATATAGTAGAGAAAATAATAACCATTTCATCGCACAGATTGAGGGAATGCTAAGTTATTCAAGATCAAATCTTCATGAACTTGATTCCTGTTAGTCACTTTGTACATATATTTTCTGATGCAACATCTACGGAATTTGTGAAAGTGAATTTCTGAAACGCAATGAAGGCAACATTTCGTACACTGCTGGCCACCCAAAATGCAACACCAAGAAGGACACGCGATATCAAAGCCAGATTTACTGGACACATAAAAACAGATACAAAGATGAAACGATTATGATTACAAAACCGTGCGAATTGCGGAACACGCAGACATCAATAGTTCGTGTGGCCCCCGTGGCTGGAAATAACGGACGCTACACGCCGCGGTATCGAACGAAAGAGGCTTTTGACGTGGGCTTGGGGTATGTCGGTCCAGGCTGCTTCCAAACGTTGCCCCACGTTCATCAGGCGTAGCCGCGGGTAGTGCTTGCCGGGCCACTGGGTGGCCAACCAGCGACCAGACCTGTTGCTTGGGCTACATATCGGGAGAACAGGTGGACCACGGCAGCAGTGACACCTAGTGAGGCGTGCAGAATTGTTGAACGATTCGTGCCACGTGCGGGCGCACATTGTCCTGTTGAAACGTGGTCGCTGGCAGGTCCGGCAGGTAAGGGAATACTACAGGCTCTAAAACGTCGGAGATGTAGTGGTGGCTGTTGAGTGTAACGGCGATGCGTACCAGAGTGGTGGATGTCATATCCAATTGCGCTCCAAACCATAACGCCAGGCGACGGACCGGTATGGCGATGCATAATGCAGGCGTCATACATTCTCTCGCCGCGGTGCCACCACACGCGGATCCTACCATCGTGGTGTTGCAGGAAGAAGTGGGATTCGCCAGAGAAAACATTGTCGTACCGTTCCGTAATCCAGGTGCGGCGTTTAACGGCCCACTGCCGCCGCACTCGCCGGTGGTGTAACGTCAATGATAATCAGAGCAATGGGCGCCGTGCGACAAGTCCCCCGCTCTTGCAGACGACGTAGAACGGTAGTGTGCTGACACAGGTTGTTGCGCAACACACCCTAATTCCTGCGCTAACGTTCGTGATGTGGCGGTGCGAGCCGTCAATGCCCGCCGTACAACATGACGGTCCACTCGTTCGGTGGTGTGCCGCGGCTGCGGCAATCGCTCCCGTCGGTCCGTCCGTCGCTCTTGCACCCACCGAATCAATACTCGCCTCACTGTTACTAAATGTCGTCCCACAGGGAGCTGATGTCTCGGTACGATAAACCGCTGTCGCGATAAACCACTATTTGTCCTCTGTTGAACTCCGAAAAGTGCGGGAATGACTGCCGTATCCTGCGAAGAGGCATCAGGAAATTTCCCACCGAAAGGTCCGGCAGCACAACACACTTCCACTACTTACACCCTGCCTTCTATGCACCCTTCTTATAGTGCTTCTCGGTGACATGCCGGGCGCACATGATTTGCTTATGCCCTGCAATGCTAATCGTTTGCATGTCCTCTCGCAGTCGACGCATGCTGCGAATTTCAGGAATATCGGATGCTTCCTTCTTGGTGCTGCATTTTGGGTGGCCAGCAGTGTATTTTTCAGTCATGAGATTAAAAAAAGCTTATTCATAGAAACATTGTCGGTTTTGAGTGAATTGCTTCAAAAATATCTTTCGATAAAACCTTTCAAGTTGCTGGTGCAACTTCGGAATTTTTCTCGTGATCTTAAAGCATGAAAGAAATTGCTCTGGTACGGAACGACCACAATGAGCACCTAACGCTAAAACATAAAAGCAGCCACTCGTATGAAATTTTTCTCTACAGGTTTCATAGAAGATAAGGAGTCTGTTCCGGATGATAAACACATCAGAGATATCTCATGCGAGACTCGGAAGAATATTCGAAAGCAAGCCCCTACATCCTAGCGCTGCACGGTGGTCACATAAGAGTAGTCGTAATTCTATCAAAATATGATTGTGGTAGATGTGTAATATAAATTAAGGTTAAAACTTTTTTCCCAGAGGAGATAGCATTGTATTATGAAGCAAATATTCACTTGCCAAGCACACAATTTTTCCGCTTTATCTGTTACTGAATATAAGAGAAAGGATTATATGTACTAGAATGCCAATATGCCGAACACGCACGACAATATCACCACCTACTCGAATTAATAGATGCCGGTCCTTCTATGTGCAAAAACGTCGTTGAACACCTCCTCCACGGCTAGGCATTCAGTTGTGAAATACATATTTTGGAAATACGTCTTCCATTCACTGAGGTCCTGGAATTTCGAACATTTCGTTGTACATATATCCCAATATTGTGTTGGTCTTCTTTTTTTTTTTTTTTTTTTTTTTTTTTTTTTTTTGATTGGAGGTTTCAACGACCACCGTGAGCAACTCAATGGTTTTGCTATAAGCAGTCGCCCGTCCCTAATTTAGGATCACTGGGTACCAGGGAAGGGAGAGAGCCAGTGCCGTAAGACAAACACAACATCCATGCTCTGACCGGGATTCGAACCCGGACCCCGTACGGACGAATGATCATAGGGCCAGCGCCTTAGACCACCTGCGCCACCGGGGCGGCTGTGTTGGTCTCTCCACGTGCAACCAAAACACGTTTTTTCCAGGCTGGGTATTCAATTGTGAAACACACATTTGGAAATATATTTTCCGATCACTTAGGTCTGCGATTTTGAACATTTCAGTTTTTTTATGTTCCTCCGGTTTGTCTTAAAATATGTTGTAATGTCATATTTAATCCTTAAAATATGTTGTAATGTCATATTTAATCTTAAAATATGTTGTAATGTCATATTTCATCTTAAAATAGGTCGTAACGTCACATTTAGAGAAAATAAAAAAAATAAACCAAATATAAATTGAATGCACTCATTTTTTAAAATGTACAAGTGGTAAAATTCTTCAAAGAATGCGGTGTTATTTCTTTGAAAAAATTCCAGAAATGAAGCAACAAACTAAGTCACTGTGAGATTCGGTATTACAAAAAAAAATATTTTTCAAAAAGAAACATAAATTCAAGATACCTATATTTCCGCCAAAACGGGTGTGATTTATAATTTATTACAGAAATCAATTTTTGTCGGTAATGATAGCGCACGGGAATACCCTAACTGAATAAATTAACTTAAATCCCACACATCGACTTTTTAATATAATTATAAAAAGATTGACGTTGGGGATCACGGGATTACCTGTATTACCGTTTGAAAATCGACAGTAGCTAGCTTTTTCTTAGTTTTGTTTTCGCAAGAACCTACGCTCCTGTGAAAATGAGACTACTTTGCTTACACTACTTGCTTCGTGCTCTTGTTTACGCACAAAACTGCGTGCCTGATTCTGATTTGGACGACACTGGAGTTTCAAAGAAATGCCATGTTTAGTTAAGATCTTGGTCTCTGTTCTGTATGCAAGAACTTAAAGAATGCATTTATTAAACATCTTTCTTTTAAAACATAATGGTACATATTGTTCTTTAAATTTGTACAGCTCCTTTTGTCCAAAAAGCTCTCCTACCACGTTTCATGCGCCGATTAATTTGTTCGTCAATGTAACCTTCGCTTCATATCTATTGCCAAATGTAAATGCAGATATCAGTTATTTCCAGCATTTTCCTCCATTAATAGGTAAATCTTCATATTCAATATTACATGGTCGGGCTCAGCATTAATGTGACCACCAGCTAACATCCAGCGTAAACCAACTTTTATGTGTAGCGCGGACAGCCACTACCTGGGCTGGAAGTGACTCAGTAAGGTGTTGGAAGTATAATGAATAAATTTTCTTACTGCTAGTTATGTTGTTGTAGTAGTAATTATGATGAATAAAGTCTTATGCCGGTTGTTAATAGTAACACTCTAATGAAAGAGACCTAACAGCCAGACCGAGAGGTCTGACAAAACTATGAACTGAGAAAAACGTACTTACTTAAAAAAACCTTTTATTAGAGAACTCCTGGTATTATCCAACACACACTTCACAGATCACACAACTACTCAATATCCGAACTTTCTGTTGAATCGCAGCACAATAATGAAGAAGAACCTAATCACATAAAACGTAGCTCCTTGCACGTGAACGAAGCTCTACTCACATAAACGAAAGCTCTTCCTACACTTAAAACAAAGCTCTCTACACATAAACGAAGCTCTCTGGTATCTTAAACGCGCCTATTTATACTGCCTACCACTCACGTCATGACTTACACACTCATTGCCACATATCATTCAGCGGGAGAAATAACATCTCGTTAAAAGTAAGAAGATAATTTACATAGGAAAATAAAATAACCAGAGATAGTAAAATCAAAAAGGAAACTGAATCTAGAGTACACGTTACATCACCTTCCCCTTAATTTTTTTTTGTCCGAAAAACCTATCAAATTTTGAGTGTAAGTCTTACACTTCGTTGACTGAAGTTTATCGACCTCCTTTTTTGTTGTTGTTGTTTGAGTGGCAGCAGTATGTACAATATCAAATTTGGCATGACAAAATCAGGAAATCTGTGACCGCAGCAATTGGTCTCTGAAGCAGGAAAAAACACTTTTTATACTTCGAACAAAACAAACCTGCATCGGCATACCTTACTTGTATTCTTCTGCCCACCAGGAATCACTTTTTTTGATTTCAAATTACGTCCTCATTTTATCGTTGATTACAAACCAACTGTATCAGCAGCGAAGATTACGCCTGTAGCTGTACCTAACAGTAACGAATTTTCACTATTTTACCCCTAAGCATATATATATATATATATATATATATATATATATATTCTATAAAGAAGATACCTAAGCAAAAAAATACAAATATAATTTTGACTCACACCTAGTACAACATAGAAAAGGTTATGTATCTACCTGTGTGAGTAAAAGGAGAAAAGATAAAAAAATAAAATAAAACAACTGAATGTAGAAGCGTGTCGAGAATACTGAGCCTTGGCTTTATCAAGGACCCTCAGCAAAAACTCTGCATTTTCTCACTTCCACAAAGACCTAGTTGGAAATGGAGGTTTCTGCAAGGCCATAGATGCAAGTATCATTCCCACCTAAAATAGTTTAAAAAATATATATATGTCATGTCCTCCGTAGAGTTGCATGACCTAGCACTAGTGTTAACAATTTCGCTTGCATCCATTAACCTTCCTGGCCCGACCGCATGCTCTTCATCTGTTACTATTAATCAGAGAGAAGAAGATTAAAGAGAACTCAAGCTGTGAGAGTGACATAATAATTACGAAATGATTTTCAGCCATAACGAAATTCCAAGTTCGTTTGAGAGAGAATTTAAACCTGAAAAATCAATGCAAAAGAAATCCAAATTTTTACATTGCAATTAAAAAAGGAAATATTAATTTTTAACGAACAGAATTTTGAAAGAAAACTTGAGTCTAAAACCCCCTACTCTACAACTTATGACAGCACGAAAACGAGAATAAGTTAAAGATAATAATTAACTAAAGAAAAGCTATGTGAAAGTTATATACCTTAAACAGTTAGTTGCAATATGTACAAAGTATTTCAGCAGTGCTTTAAGTGCATAATTAATTAGTTATTAAGAACTTAACTACTTTGAAAAAACAGCGCATAGACAGCGCATAGAAAAGGAACAAGCTTAGCCATCTTCTGTTCCTTAGGTGCCCCAAAAAGACGCTCAAAGTTACAAAGAAAAGAAAGAGCTAAAACCCGCAAAAATGTTAACAGACAAACCAATGCCTAAAAGCTGAAAAGCTAAAAAACGATATATATATGTCATGCCCTCCGTAGAGTTGCATGACCTAGCACTAGTTAACAATTTCGCTTGCATCCAGTAACCTTCCTGGCCCGACCCACATGCTCTTCATCTGTTACTATTAATCAGAGAGAAGAAGATTAAAGAGAACTCAAGCTGTGAGAGTGACATAATAATTAGAAATGATTTTCAGCCATAACGAAATTCCAAGTTCGTTTGAGAAGAAAATTTAAAACCTGAAAATCAATGCAAAAGAAATCCAAATTTTTACATTGCAATTAAAAAAGGAAATATTAATTTTTAACGAACAGAATTTTTGAAAGAAAACTTGAGGTCTAAAACCCCCTACTCTACAACTTATGACAGCACGAAAACGAGAATAAGTTAAAGATAATAATTAACTAAAGAAAACTATGTGAAAGTTATATACCTTAAACAGTTAGTTGCAATATGTACAAAGTATTTCAGCAGTGCTTTAAGTGCATAATTAATTAGTTATTAAGAACTTAACTACTTTGAAAAAACAGCGCATAGACAGCGCATAGAAAAGGAACAAGCTTAGCCATCTTCTGTTCCTAGGTGCCCCAAAAGACGCTCCAAGTTACAAAGAAAAGAAAGAGCTAAAACCCGC